>OW240920.1:52058843-52554005 GCA_933207985.1 Pelobates cultripes | reverse complement strand
ATCTATAACAGTGAAAAAAGTTTTTTGTTTTTAAATCTAAGCTTTTGTGTCACCAGATCTAAGTGGTGGCACTGGTCACCGTATCCACTGTTAGCGTAACACACCCGCTTTAAGGACACTGACTGCTATTCAATCTATAACAGTGAAAAAAGAGGTTTTCTTTTTAAATCCAAGCTATTGTGACACCAGATCTAATTAGTGGCACTGGTCAGCGTATCCACTGTTAGCGTAACACACCCGCTTTAAGGACACTGACTGCTATTTCAATCTATAACAGTGAAAAAAGATTATTTTTTTTTTAAATCCAAACTATTGTGTCACCAGATCTAATTGGTGGCACTGGTCACCGTATCCATTGTTAGCGTAACACACCCGCTTTAAGGACACTGACTGCTATTCAATCTATAACAGTGAAAAAAGTTTTTTGTTTTTAAATCCGAGCTATTATGACACCAGTTAGTGGTGGCACTGGGCACCGTATCCACTGTTAGCATAACACACCCGCTCTAAGGACACTGACTGCTATTCAATCTATAACAGTGAAAAAAGTTTTTTGTTTTTAAATCCAAGCTATTGTGTCACCAGATCTAAGTGGCGGCACTGGTCACCGTATCCACTGTTGAACACACCAGCTTTAAGGACGCGGCTGCTATTCAATCCTATAACAGAGAAAAAGTGTTTTTGTTTTTAAATCAAGCTTTACGTGTCACCAGATCTAGAGTGGTGGCACTTTGGTCACCGTATCCACTTTGTTAGCGTAAAGCACACCGGCTTTAAGGACACTAACTGCTATTCAATCATAACAGTGAAAAAGTTTTTTTGTTTTAAATCCAAGCTTTTGTGTCACCAGATATAAGTGGTGGCATGGTCACACGTATCCGCTGTTGAGTGTAACACACCAGCTTTAAGGACACTGAAGCTGCTATTCAATCTATAACAGTGAAAAAAGTTTTTTGTTTTTAAATCCAAGCTATTGTGACACCAGATGTAAGTGGTGGCACTGACTGGGGAAATGGGCACAGTATGCACTGTGAGCCTGACACAGAAGCTGTCAGCAGTGGCAGACAACTGACTGCTATTCATTCTATAACAGTGAAAAAAGTTTTTTGTTTTTAAATCCAAGCTATTGTGACACCAGATGTAAGTGGTGGCACTGACTGGGGAAATGGGCACAGTATGTACTGTAAGCCTGACACAGAAGCTGGCAGCAGTGGCAGACAACTAAGTGCAATTACATTACATAGAAAAAATAAATAAAAGAAAAGCATACCCTAACCCTAACCTAGCTATGCTTTTCCCTATCTTATGAACAGCAGCTACACTTTCCCTCCTCTTACTAAGCATGCAGCTTGAGAATGTATCTAAAATGGATGCCTTCCAGGAGGTGGGAGGGTCTGCTAGGGAGGGTGTGCTGCTAATTGGCTGGAATGTGTCTGCTGACCGTGAGGTACAGGGTCAAAGTTTACTCAATGATGACGAATAGGGGGCGGGTCGAACCGCGCATATGTTCGCCCGCCGTGGCGAACGCGAACATGCTATGTTCGCCAGGAACCGTTCGCCAGCGAACCGTTCGGTACATCACTAATAGTCAACTTTTCACTGCCTAAAAATCATACATTTGCGCAAGGCATGTAGTTATACCTGTTACATCTTAACCTTTAAACAAAATAATATAAAAGAAAAACATTAAAATAAACCAAACCATTAGTGCGATATCAACACTTTGGATTGTAAGCTCACGTGTCTTCATGTCAGGAAACCCAGGTCATATAGTGTAATTTGTACCGTTCGTGTCCAGTGTTGTCAGTCACTTATGCTTAGACATAGAAGACCATTCTTTTTGGATCTTCATAGGTGACTTGCGGTGTTTGTATGATAGATCCATATTCTCTTGCAGGATAACATTCAGGTTCCATTCACTTAGCAGGTGGATGCCTTCAGCGGTAGTACGGATTTGGTGTTACACTCATTTATGCCTGATGATTATCCGTGTTGGATATCCCCATTTATAAGGCATGTCCGCCTCTCTCAGCGCTTTGGTTATAGGCGCTAATTCTCTGCTTTTTGCCAGTGTTGTTGCAGATAGATCAGTTAAGAGCTGGATGTCCGCATATTCCATCGGGATGGTATCTGTGTTCCTTGCTGCTTTCATGATGATCTCCTTTGTGGTATAGTAGTGCACCCTGGTTAGGGTGTCTCTTGGTGCCGTAGCTGCTAAAAACCGTGGTCTGGGTAGCCTGTGTATGCGGTCGAGGAGTAGGTGAGCATCTGTGAGGCCAGGGTATATTGCTTTAAATAGTGATGTTGCATAGTCATGGAGTTCTGGAAATGTAATGTCTTCTGGTATGCCGCGCACTCTAATGTTGTACCGCCTATCGCGGTCCTCGTGGTCAGCCACTTTTTCTGTTAAGGCTGCTAGTCTCACTTCAAAGGATTCAGAAGCCTCTGCCAAGTTGTTGTGGGCTCTGATTATTTCTTCTGTTTTATCCTCCAATTGTGAGGTGCGTTCCGCTATAGCTTTAATGTCTGATCTGACATCACGAGCCAGTTTTGTGAACTCCGTTTGTTGAGTTTGCTGTAAGTCTTGCAGCATTCTCTGCAAGGCTGTTTCAGATGCTGGAGCAGTGTTCCCTTGTGATATGGACGTGCTGTCACTCCTGTCTGATCGTGCTGCTGGCGACGAGGGGCTGCCGCCGCCATCATGATTCTGGTTCCTAGTTGGTGTAAGCGCTTTAATCTGCAGCGCCGCTGGGCAGCAGCTTTGATTTTTTTCGCTGATTTTTGTGATATCTGCAGTCTGGTTGAGCTGCTAGTGCTGTCGGTTGTGTTATAAGGTGGGTATTGCTTTTCTAGTCGCTGTTTTCAAACGCACCCTCGACGGAACTAAGCACTCATGCTTCCATGTCCGTGAGTTGCCAGGCCACGCCCCCCCCTTTTTTTTTTTTTTTAAGAATTGTCATCAATAACATAACTGATCCTCAAATGTATTTTTTTTTACAATTTATTTTCTTTAGAATTCATAATTGAGTTACTATATGTTGGCTGGCAGTTTAAGTATTTTGTGCTGTTTTGTATCCATCTCATGTGGCTACTCCTTTTATTATAACAATTACTATTATTTGTTTTGTTACAACTTATAATATGACAAATTTACTTATTCCAGGTTCATTATATTAGGTTACACACAACAAGATCTCTGTCAGGATACGTAAACCCTGCATACAAAAACCAGAGATAGTACAGTGGAACATATACAAACAATAGGTGAGAAACACCTTAAAACAGGTGAAGAAAAGTCGCGAACAAGCCAAGGTCAGGGATACGATAGTAATGAAGATGATAATCAGAGTCAAGGTCAAGAGTATGGAAGGCAGAAGTCAACACAAGTTTAAAGTCAAATACAAGAAACAATAAAAACACATAAGTCTTACTTTTGGCTACTAAAAGCCCTGTAGTTCTTAGTTCTAGTGCATTAAATAGGATTTTATTATAACCTTTGAAGCTTGCCAGAAGACAGGCTGTTTTATGTTCTTTTGGTAGAACACCATACAAGTATAGCATTTTTTTTTTTTTTTTATAGATCAGCAAGGATTAGGATTCAAAAGTTAGAGATCACCCCCCCCCAGAAATAATAATAATAAAAAAAATATAATTTATTTTTTACTGCAAATTATATTTAAATACACTATAGTTACCACAGCAATTGTAGCTTAATTAAGCAGTGTTTGTGTATAGATCATGCCCCTGCATTCTCACTGCTCAATTCACTGCCATTTAAATAAGTTAAATAATTTTTGTTTCTGTTTAGGAAGCCCTAGCCACACCTCCCCTGGAGGTGACTCACATAGACTGCATGAATAAAATTGATTAATTTTCAATCAGATGTTAACTATTTTGGAAGCATTTATCTCATGTTCTGTAAATCGAACATTAATCACACACATGAGGATACTGCAAGGTCTATTAACAGAGGATGAAATAAGACATTCTAAAGTAAATAGACTGTGCAATAAAGGTAGTTTAAACATCAGATCTCACGTCACAGGAAGTGTTTAGGAAGTGTGTGTAAGTTACTTCTAGGGAGGAGTGACTAGGACTGCATAAACAAAATTAGTAAACTCCTAAATGGCAGAGAATTGAGCAGTGAGACTGCAGGGGCATAGTCTTTAAACCAAGACTACTTCATTAAGCTAAAGTTGTTTTGTGACTATAGTGTCCCTTTAATGCAATGTGTACTTATTGAGCATTTGTCTTGGTTTGGTTAGCTTAGTGGAGCTAAACTCAAGAGGCAGCAATTGCTCCAAGCACCTGCCTTGCAAAGACTTCTCATTAAGCTGCATTAGTAAATTTGTGATTGGACACTTACATAAAGTCTGGGCAGGATTTGAACAGGAGGGTTTGCAAAGGCAGCAGATGAGATAACTGCATGTTTTGCAAGCTGTGTTTAGATGTATCTCCAATAAATGCAATAATTAAATGTATGTAAGTTTCCTTTTGGGGTAAATTATTCAACAGTGACTTTTTTATTTATTTTGTATTTTGGCAGTAGAGTGTCCCTTTAGAGCCATAATAGATGTACATTGAATTGAATAGAAACCATTGACATTCGTGTTCGCTACATCAAGCAACATGTTATTAAGCTTAAACTAGCTCCACGTGTATCTGATTTATAAGTGATGCTTTAAGATGATTTATTTGTTTCTATGAAGGCTTTGCAGACCATAGAAGGAGAAAAGGAACAAATAATGCAGAGTATCATATTCAATCAGTGTCTCATTTTGTACAATTTTTTTGTCACAGCAAGTGGACATGACCACAATTACTCCAACCAGAGCAAGATTAATTGTAGTGGAACCTTAGGCAGCTTTTAGAGCCCAGGGTATAAACAGAGATCCAGAACCATGAATTTGCCTGACCCATTCACCATCCCATGTTCACCATCCCATGGGACCCTAAACAGTTCACCTGTCTAGACCCCCTTCTGGATTTTAATACTTCCTTGTCACCAACCCATTTCTATGGTCTGGGTGACATTCACCATCTCACAATTACATGATGATGAAACCTGCTATTTAAATTAGGTATCATTTAAAGTATTAATGGGTAAGTCTTCCATCATCATATTTGCATATTTAGCCACGTGTATGATGTCTAGCCCTGATTGTCTCATACCTAAAAAAACAAAGCATTTTTACCAGTTTTTGTTTTGGTTTGTTTGTTTTTTATCGGCAGTGGTGTGTGAAATATTTGGCACTATTTATATACTCTACTGCTGTGTCTGGAGCTAGTAGCAGCAAGCAAACATTTTTTTTTTTTTGCGTTCGCAATCTGTTTTCCAACATAACCTGTCTGCTTTGAGAATGCCAATTCCCTGATCAACTTGCTATATGTGTTCCATGCTACAGTATTTATAGAACATTTACCACTTAATGTCTTCCTGCTTTGCTATTGGCTAGGACATTTATTTTAACTCCTTGTGGCTTGCAACCCAATTATCTATTGTTACAAAACCTTGTGGCGTATCATTCTATATGGTTTGGGGAGGTTGTTAAATTCCTTGACTGTTCTAGATCTGTTGGTCCTTGTTGGTTTTTGTTATTATAAAGATTATTCTTATATTTCCTTTTGGCATTCCTGACGGTGACACTCTCGAAACTGAAATTGCAGCTTTACATTTGCAAGAGCTTTATATATATATACCCAGTTTATTTTAATACATTTAAAACGAATCCTGTGGGAGCAGACCTGTGACTCAGATCATGTTTGTAGTAACTAATGAATACTTAAAAGGAATACCATGTTGTCTGTTAATTCTGTCTGCTGAGACCACAGATGCAGTCTTTCAGGTTGACAAGGCAGCTCTGAAACAGTCTGTCCTAATGCTTTCAGGAACTCTGTGCCTTTAAGAGATGTATGCCTTTAGTAGATTTCTGATTTCCACCTCATGAGATTTCATGTGGTAGCTGTTTTGACCCATACAAGGCCAAAATTTAAAACAAGCATTCTTCGAGTTTGTCTGTTTGTTTGTTATGTATTGTCTGTAGGTATAATTGCGACCAAAGCCTAGTTAGACTGTATTTACAGTATGCTTTGTTTGATTATCGGAAGTTTTATAATACATATATAAGTTTACATTTTTCTAATTTGCAATGCTTTTGTACTCTGTTTTAGTTGGGACATTTATTATTTTATTCTTGTTCATATGTGTGTTTATTCTTGTTCAATCCTGGCCTTATGTTCATCAACATCTCCCTAAAAACTGTAACGCTCACCCTGGCTTTCCTTATCTTCCCTTCTGGAACTACACCGAAAGCGCTCTTCCCGATGATACCTACCAGTGGTCTCAGAGAGCCAGAGTAAATGGTCAGGACTTCAGCAGGACCTGTCTGGAACTCCAGCTTGGCCGTGATAAGCCTTACCTCCCGGTTAAGTTCTGTCCACGAGAGCGCTAACTGGACAGAAGGTACAATGGACACTGTTGAACAATCGCTCCATGAAAGCCAGTGGGAGAACCATTTTTACCACTGCACAAGAGCTCTTGAAAAATGAGCCGCATGCAGCTCAAACACTCCTGCCTCCAGACGAGCTGCGTGTGGCTCGAACACTCTTGGCTCCTGCCGGGTACAATCTACTGTTGTACCCCCTCAGTACATATTGTTGAAAGTTGTCTTGACAAAAGAGAAGCAGATAAATTACCACCCCATTGACCCCACTGCACGATTGATTTACTACCTGGCACTATTTTTCCCAAGGGTAGGGTGCATCCTTTGTCACCACAAGAAAACCTTGTTATGGATGAATATACCAGGAATTTTTTACAGAAGGGGTTTAATGGGAGATCTTCTTCTCCAGCATCAAAGAAAGAAGGTGATTTGAGGCTTATAAGGGTTTAAACAAAATCACCATAAAGTACACCTACCCCATTCCTTTAATCATTGAGCTGTTTGACAGGTTCAAACAGGCTACGGTTTTTATTAAGTTAGATCTTAGGGTTGCTTATAATCTAGTGCGTATCATATCTTGAAACACTGCCTTGCCATTTATATTGGAAGTTAATGCCTCTGAGGTGTGTGTGGGAGTTGTCCTATCCCAAAGAGAGTCCCCTGACAAGCCATTGCATCCTTGTGGTTTCCATTCTAAACAGCCTGTGGCTGCTCACTGTTAAAAATTAAATAATTCCTCTCGTCCTGAGCCCCTGAGGATACTGCAGATTTTTATTTGGCCTTTTTGGGGGCTGAAAAAATAAGACATCAAATGGTAAGTCTATTTTTTTTTTTACAGGTATTTAGACAAGGGTCCCCCCTTATTATATTTAGGATGAGGGGGTAGGTAGGGGTTTGGGGACCCCTAGTCACCTGGGGGGGGATTTTTATTTATGGCCCTCACCCACTGCTCAGGGGTGGGGGCCAGGGGGACGACATTAGGTCCCCCACCCGCTGCACAGGGGTGGGGGTCGGGGGGAGGACATTAGGTCCCTCCCTTATTGTTATTCAGGGCCCCCACCTGCCACGTAGTGTTGGGGGCTGGGGGGAGGACATTAGGTCCCCCTCTTATTGTTATTTAGGGCCCCAACCGCCGCACAGTGGTGGTGGTCGGGGGGAGGACATTAGGTCCCCCCCCCCACCAATTTTATTCATGGCCCCCACCCACCGCTCAGGGGTGGTGGCCGGGGGGGAGGACAGTGGGTCCCCCCCCTTATTGTTATTTAGGGCCCCCACCCACCGTGCAGGGGTGGGGGCTGGGGGGGGAGGACAGTAGGTCCCCCCCCTCAACATTATTATTATTTAGGGGCCCCACCCATTGCACAGGGGTGGGGGCAATAGTTTTTTACAGTGAGCAGCCACTGGCTGCTCACTGTTTACTAGACATTTACTAATACTAAGTAATCTTTACTTAGTAAATGTGTCTGAAAGTCCAATTTAGGTGACCAATTTAGGACTTTCAGTCTTTTGGTAGATAGCTCCCTAATACCGTATGACTTAGGGAGTTATCTACTAAGCGGCTGCTTATTTTATGTTATTTCCCTATCCACATTTGTTTGGAGGGCACTTGTCCTACTCTTTCCCCCATTTTACTTCCTTTTGCAGCCCTATAGCCCTTTCCAGGAGTTTTTTAGAGCCGTTTTTGTGGCCAAAAGTTCGGGTCCCTATTGACTTCAATGGGGTTCGGCTTCGGGGACAAGTTCGAGCCCGAACCCGGACTTTTTTCAAAGTTCAGCCGAACTCGCTGGACCCGAACATCCACGTGTCCGCTCAACTCTAGAATTATGACATCGACAACAGAGAACTCTTTGCTATTATCGTAGCCCTTAAAGAATGGAGACACCTCTTGAAAGGTTCTAAGGATCCTGTTATTATTTTTATGGATCATGAAAACCTGTCCTATCTCAGCGAAGCTAAAAGGATTTCTTATAGACAAGCCAGGTGGTATTTGTTTTTATCCTGCTTTAACTTTATCATAACCTATAGACCCGGCAACTGTAACTTAAAGCTGACCCACTATCCAGACAATTTGAGTCTGCAGACACCCAAGAGATGGACTTTACCTCTATTTTTTCTCCTGAGAGAACTGTTGCTACCACCCTGCTTTCTATTTCTTCATCTGTATTGAAAGACATGCAATCAAAACAAAAAGATGCTCCCATAGGTATACCTCCTGATAAATTGTTTATAGCTCCTCCTGAAAGGCAATTAGTGTTCCTTTTTCCTAAAACTAAGACGGCAGGGTACCCTGGTATATTAAAAACATTTTCTGCTTAGTCTCGAAAGTATGTGCAAGCCTGTGTCACTTGGGCTAGTTTAAGTAATCTCGTAGAGTTCCTTATGGGTTATTGCATCCTTTGCCTATACCTGATGGACCTTGGTCCAATGTATCAATGGATTTTATTGTTGACTTACCGCCTTCTAATGGCTACACGGTCATCCTCATGATAACAGATTCTCTAAGATGGCTCATTTCATACCCCTAGTTAAGTTACCATCCTCTAAGGATCTGGCTATAGTATTCACCAGGGAGGTGTTTAGATTACATAGTATACCTGATTCCATTCATGTCCCGGTTTTGGAGAACCTTTTGCTCATAGATGGGTATTTCATTGTCCTTTTCTTCTGCCTATCATACCCAGACTAATGGTGCTGCTGAGTGAGCCAACCAGCCCCTAGAGCAATATCTACATTGTTTCTCACCACCAGAATGATTGGTCTGATCTGCTTCCTTGGGCTGAATTCACTTGCAATAATGCTGCACATGAGTCTTCCGGTAACAGCCCTTTTTATGTTGTTTATGGCCGGCATCCTGTTGTTCTCCCGTCCGCATTTTCTTTGCAGGGAATGCCAGTTCTGGACTAACATTTGGCTAGTTACATAGAACCTGGGTGCAGGTACAGTGTTCCTGGTGAATTCTGCGGCTTGGCAGAAGGTTCAGGCTGATAGGCATCAAAGGGCAGCTCCCGCTTATGTTGTGGGGGATAAGGTGTGGCTTTCTTCCCATAACATTCATCTCCTTCTATGAAACTGGCCCCCAGATTCATCGATCCTTTCTGTATTTTGAGGAAAATTTATTCTGTTTTGTATGCTATGTATGGCGGAACCGCTGCCTGTTCGTGAAATTCCCTTTTTATATTATGTGTGTTTCCCTATCCTTTTGTGTATTGTGCCCACTCCCCATTCGTGAGTGCTTTCACGAAGGGAATTTATTCGCCTCTTGAAAGGGGACCACCCCGATGCCTCATTTAGAACACTAGGTTAGAGCATTCTCACCTCGTAACATAAGTGTCAAACTGCAAGCCGCAAGGGAAACCATTAATGAGCGCTCCCTTGGGTGGCCGCCATTTCGTTAGATGATCGCCAACCAGGGGGAGCTTTCGTGGGTTGTTTCCCAGCTCATTCGTTGCCCGAACAAGGAACTCCCCAGTGCCCATTGGAGCGTTCACACCAATTCATCAGAACGTTTGCACTTGCAACATAGGTGTGAAACCGCAAGGGAAGTAATTCCCCAGGGGGAGCATTCGTACCCCGAAAGGATCCGCTTCTCTTGTCTGGGTTTCACACCGGAACCTCGCGAATGGAGGCTAGTTGAAAGAGGAGCCTTTTGTGCGGGTTCCTGAGATTGGTGTGGACACTTGTAGGGCACTGGCTGGTTTGGCAGGCTTTCCTGTTCCTGAGGGACAAAGAGACTAGCTCTTTCCTGCGGACGGGCTTTTCTGTGCCTGGGAGACGAGGGGACAGTCCCTTTTTCGTGGGAAGAAGACCCCCTGGCGTCTGGTGTGGGAAACCCTGTGTTTTAGTGGTGGGCTATGGGGACAAAGGGAACAGAATCCTCTTCCGCACTAGGGAGGGGTAGGATCCTGGGATGTGACCCTGTATGGCTGTGTGGGAGACCCCTTGCATGGGGATGTGCATAAAAGTCGAGTGTGGCCAATAAAATTGTATTGTACCTCCAGGACTGTGTGTCGTCCAGTTACTGGGGGGTAAATGGGTCTCTTCATACTCTAAGTGGTTCCTGACTGGCTGAAGGAAGGGAATTAGCGGAGGTAACCGGTCGGGTTACCCATGGTCCGCTACACCCTGGATCTTCCTATAATCATGCATATACCTAATGTTTTACACACCTCCTTGTTGAAACCTCTCTTTTTTTTTTTTTAACAGATACACTAAACCTACTCCTCCTCCTGTGTCTGTTGAGGGACAAGAGGAATATGAGGTGGCTGCTGTGCTTGATTCCCATCTCGTATGGTCCTGTCTCCAATATTTGGTCTATTGGAAAGGATATGGTCCTGAGGAGCGTAGTTGGGTCTCTGCGTGTGATGTTCATTCTTCTCGTCTTCTTTGTGCATTTCATTCACGCCTCCCCTCCAAACCTGGTCCTTCCAGTCCGGTGGGCAGATCTTCAGAGGTGGGTACTTACCTGGTCCCCATGCCAGCAGGGGTCCTCCGATTGAGCCGCACACTCCTACCTCCAGGTGAGCAGTGTGTGGCTCGAACCCTCCTGGCTCGTATAGTATTAGGAATGCTGCTTGCATTGCAAGTACATTCTTAAAGTGGAAATGGGAGCCACTTTAATGCTTGCCTGTCTTGTTTGCCCTTCTGATTATTACTGTGTACCTTACTCTAGCTAGTTCTTGATTTTGCTGTCTCTCCGTTACCCAGACTTCGGCTTGTATTTACTACTCTTTACTCTATCTAACGTTTAGTTCGGCCATTCTAATGCATAGTAAGATGTTTAATAATTCCATTGTTAGTTCCTTGCTATCCTAAACTCTGTGGGTTAGGGTTATACTCCGTGACACGTAGGCACTGAACTTATTGAACTCATTTCGGCCAGGATTTATCAAACAGCCAGTTAGAACTTTAACTCGATGGCGTGTCCCCAATTCCTTATGGATCCAAGTTCTAATTTGGCAATCCAGGATATAATTAGTATCCAGGATATAATAAGTTTATCAAGAGTTGACTCAATTACCTTCCAGACACAGAGATGCCAGGGAGAGACTCCCTATGTTCACAATGGAGTTCCCCTGCTGGGGGCCTGGGTATGAAAGATTGTCTTGTCCCAATGAAGACAAGTTATCTACCTGAAACACATTGGAAACTCTAAAATGAGGGCAGAATGGCGTGACTTCATGCATATCCAGTTATTCATGTTGAATTTGGAGGACCATAGTAGTAAATAATTTTCCATTCAGGGATTTAGGAACATGGGTCTTTGTAATGCAGACCCTATATAAACTTTCTTTTCATACTACTACTGTCAGAGAGTAGTGTTCAGTTTAATTTACCGTAAGTCATCTTTTAACCCCTTAAGGTCACATGACATGTGTGACATGTCATGATTCCCTTTTATTCCAGAAGTTTGGTCCTTAAGCGATTAAAGGACTATGGGCTCACTGTAGTTTAACCTTTGGTTATAGCCCAAAAAATATATTAATAGGAGAAGAACAGGCTGCAGCTGATTCCCTCTTGACACTTTTAAGGAGTCAAAACTGATTTTCCTTCAGAGACTTTGACGTATATAAATGCAGGGGGCTGTCTCGGGTGGAAAAACAACATATTCGTAGATTCAAATGTACACCGCTTTTGGCACTCTCCTTTTTTTTTTTCTGAATAACTGGCACATAACTCATGTTGATCCTCTATTAAGGTGAGAGTACAGATCATCTGTCAAACATGAGGCATAAACAAACCCTTCTAAGCACTGTAGAAAATTGATGAATCATAATAAAGAATGTGAATGAATGTAAAAAAATTTATTAAAGATAACTTAACTGACATGTCTATTAAAAAGCACAGAAGGATGAACAAAGTAAAAAGATAATGCCAACAGCAATAATAAATACAAAAAGTTTAAATTTCCATCACTGACAGTCATTTCACGGGCTCAGCTTTATTTTGCATATATCCAAGCCCAAAGGAATCCACAGACGCATGGTTCTTTTATTGTGAAACCATTGCATCATTAGAACTGTGGAGAAAATGTGAAAACTATAGCACACTTGTGCAGGTGAGCATGACAATGCACCTGCTAAAACTGGTATGTAGATGCTGATGGCATCAACATTCCAGAGGACTGTTAAAACACAGCATGTCTCGTGCCACAGAGCATAAGATAGAGAAGAAAGCCTCAACAAGATAGATCCAAACTTGAAAGGAGCAGTCCTGACACCAAAACCACTTCATGTCACTCTCAGCTTATCGCTGCTGCTCAAGGAAACTTTGAGAGCCGACTGGTGCCTAGGGTACTCCATGTAAGTGTTACACAAAGTAAAGGATTTACGGGCACACATTGTCAGGGATCCGCGGGCGGCTAGGAGGGGAGGCTGCACGCCACTTGCAGCACTCGCTCTCAGTCCGTCGCCGCCCGCGGTCTCCCCTCCACTTACCTGTCGGCGAGCGGCGTCTCCTCTCTGCCGCTCGCCGCTCGCGTCCTCCACGCCCCCCAGCGGCAGCATGTATAACGCTGCACGCTGGGTGGTCACTGAATTATGCAAACGCCGGGGTCACGTGAGTGACCCGGCGTTAAAGGAACAGCACCACAATCACAGTGGGAGGTATAGATATCCCCCACATGTGATTGTTAATTCTGATTGGAAGTTATCCAATCAGAATTAAACCAAGGGAATTTATACTTACCTTTCCTGTCCCTCAGTGCCCTGTTGTGGTCTTGTGATACCTGTAGTGCTGTTCTCTCGTGTTGCTCTCTGGTTTCCGATTATTTGGCTCGTTATTCCGATTATCCTGTCTTCTCCACTCCTTTGACCTCGGCTTGTTTCTCGTTCTACCGTTTTCTGGCTCCCTTTACTTGGCTTGTCTCCTGACTATTCTTAGTGTGCTTAGCCCGGCCATTCTAAGGACCGGTATAGCATCTTTCCTCTCTGTGTCCTGTTAGCGTGTTCACACATAGGTGAAATCCGAAAGTAGACTTAAATAGGAAGAGAAGCAATATCTCTGCTCTCAGTCTTTCTCAAGCCACTTGTCACATCCTGTTCCTAGCTGCGGATCATTCTGGCAATGGCTTCTGGTATCCAGTACTCTTTTTTTTTTTTTTTTTCTTTTTCTATCCTTGCTTAGTTTTTCTTGTTTTTTCTGGTTTTCAATTCCATGTCTGGTTTTCTTTATGCTGGGTTTCTGGGTTCATTCCTATATTTCGTCCCCAGATTTCCCAGTCTCTTGGATTCATTTAAATGTTTGTTTTATGTTGCCACACCCGTTTGTTTTCCATTTTCCTCTTGTTTCAGTCTGGACCTGCAGCAATGTTTCAAGTCTCTGCCCTTTCTTGCAGGTAAGTGCTATTGTGGTTTAGTATGGTTCTTCTAGCGAACATTAGGCAGTATAGGACCTGACGAATATGGGGTACATTGGCGTTGTGGCAGGCTTATGCAATGTATGATCATATAATGTAACTAAATCCCCATACTTTTCATATATATTGCTTAGTTATGTCTCCTCTTGTTTTTTGCCTTGTATCTCTTGTCTTGTTTTATTTTGTCTTGTAATCCCAGTCCATGTACAATCCTGTCCAGTCATGCCCATGTTATGTTTTTGTTCTCCTCATGTCTTGTGTACATGTTCTGGGTTCTGCTTTCTGTCCTGCTCTGGTTCTGGGTTCTCCTAGTTTTGTCTGGTTTTCATGTATGGTGCCTATCTCTAGTTTTACTCTGTTCTCCTAGTTTTGTCTTGTTTTCATGTATGGTGCCTATCTCTAGTCTTGCCTTGTTTCTGTACAGGATACACTCCTGCTGCAGAGCCTCCCTATTCAGCTCTGGGAGGTCTGCTTATTTCCTAGCCCCTAGTTCCTGCGGTCCGCATAAGCTGAATCAGGGTTCTGGTTTGTGGCTGCACAAACGCTGGTGCTCAACACCAGGGGGTGTGCGGTTACCCTGCACCAGACCCTGCTAATCCACCTCTACACTGTGACTCCTACTCTGAACATCAGGCATACTGGGTCCCAGTCCTCGCACTCCCGCCTGGACAGTGTCTGGGTCCCGGGTACCAAACTGCCACCCTGACACCACTTAAGTGTTAAACCATTGAAAACCGTTTAGACTTAAATGGACACTGTAGGCATCATAACTGGTTCATCTCACTCCAATAGTTATAGTGTCTGGAGTCCCTTGGCCCCTGCCATTCAGCATTTAACCATTCTTAATGTTTTAAAACAAGAGTCCCCAACAGCCTACCCCTTCTGTGCTGCTTGGACAAATGAGAAAGCATTAACCTGAACAGCAATGGATAGCTGTGACTGGCTGAGAGTGTCAAAATAGTTTAACACTAAAATCCAGGGGACTCCAGGCACTACAAGCAATTCAATGAGATAAATGGTTATATTGCCTACATTATCTCTGTAAATATAAAAGGTGCTGGTGGTCTCCAGGAACCATAACCACTATATTGACAAAAAGTGGTTTTGGTTATTTGGACTGTTGCTTTACGAAAACAGCAGAAGGACTACTAATTGCCATAGTTTAAATCCTCTCAGAGCCACAATAATACATTTTTGTCCATGTGATTAAAGTTACCATTCCAACAAAGGGTCGATTGCATCCCTCTCCACTAAAATGGTGTAAAAACCAAGGATAATAATGTTCGTAAAGGTTACATGAGAGAGGATGAACTCCCATTAAATAACTAAAGACAGAGGAAAATTAAGGACAGGCAATCAGACTTATTTGCTGAAATGACATTAAAAAAAGATTACAGACCCTTATGAGGGAAGGAACCTATGTCCCTAATCAGATTCATTTTTTGTATTCCTGACCTGGAGCTGGGAGCTGGAGCTATATCTGTTGTAATCCTGTTAAGTATTGACCACGCAAATTTATAAAAATTAATTGAAACCACCTCTAATGGAGGCCAGCTTGCAACTGCTGCAAACTTGCAAGAGAAGAAAGTAAATATATATGTATGTTTGTTGTTTTCTAATAAACTTACTAATGTATTATTTATATAACATATTACATTAGTGTATTTATCGCTATCCTGCTAAACTATTATTATTTTAAAAGAATATGTTTTTATAACATATAAATTAAATATGGGATTTTATATTACCATATGACAATGAATTTAAAGCAAAATCCATGTGAATATTGTTTAAGCTGTGTATTCTATTGATGTCAATCTCTCATAATGAGGAATTTAAGTGTGGGTGAAGGTGGAGTTGATAAGGATGATGGGGTATATGAGGAGGGGAAGGTGTAAGGTTTTAAACTATAAACAAAATAATGCGAAGAGTTCGAAAAGAGGGATGATAACTCAAATGAGGGGAAGCAGCAATGTGCCAAGGGTTATGCCCAAGGAATATGAGAAATGGGAATATAAAGAAGTAGAGAAGAATATTAAAGTAAAGAATGCAACTATGCTCTATGGGATATGGAATGTGCAATACTGCTTAAGTGGCTTTATATGAAGATCACAGGATGTCTCCATTCAGCCAGGGATCAAAAATGTATTGAAAAGATTTGGTGGCGTCATGTAACTGAAGTAAAGCTATCAATATTAATGGCCTCTCGTGTTTTCTTCACAATTACTGCACAATTTCTGCATAATAGAAGTAGCTCACAGTTCACCAATTTCTTTACAGGCAGACAGGGCAACTGACTAATTTGAGGCTCTTGTGGATGTATCCAAAGGTTTAGAGATTAGAAGTGCTAATGGATCTAAGGGTTATGGTTTGCCAAAGATCTGAACAGAAAGGTGATCTGTAGCCAGATGGCTTCACATTATGGGAGAACCTTCGACAATGTAGAAAGGTGACAACTTCTCACTTTTTTAAACACAGGTCAGTAGGGCTGATATACATGTGGGCTAAAAGTTATGGAGTCAGATACCATCAGAATAACCATTTATATGCTTGCTTCTTGTGTGTTACACAAACAGTGAGGGATGTAGTGGTCTGCCAGAATTCTGACCAGTCAAGGGACTCCTAGGTCCTTTTCCCATGCAGCAATATAAGGTAGTGAACTCGGGGAGGGATGTGTCACAAATAAAGTGTATAGCGCTGAGATTTTACCTTTTGATGTTGGGGAATTAAGACATTCGTTTTTTGAAGGATGACAATTGAGTGAACAAGTGTGGAGGAAGCAAAACTATGGAGTTGTACGTATCGAAAGTAGTCAAAAGTCACGAGTATTCAGGTATTTCTGAGTACGTAAATCCTGTACCATTTACACAACTCTGCATTAATCCAGTGAAATCTCTATCTTCAATGTGGATAAAGTGAGAAATAATTTATTGCATAAGATAGTGAAAGGGGAGAGAGAAAAGAGAAGACTTCAAATGTATGCTGGAGAAGTCGAAGGAAAAGTGTTCCTTTAAATACTAACGTGCTAGTTTTAGAACAAAGAAATATTATTGCAGGATTGCATTCAGCATTGTATAGACACCGAACTATGAATCATTGATGTGACAAATATAGATCTTGGTTATTACAGCTAAAGGTACATCATTTCCCAAAACCACCTTGTTTACTTACCTGTGTGAATATTACCTTAATCCTTCCTGTGTGCTTCTCTCTGGATTATACAACTAATCTGTAATCATAGCAATGTACTTAATTAGCTTTCACCGTATATATCTCATCCAACATGTTTTATATCATTGCCACTCAATGAGCATGTATTTAATATGGTGAAAGAGTTCAATTGGATCAATGAGCACAAAATTACTAGATCAGCATGACTGAATATTTCAAAACCATGAACTCCTCTACCTACACACTTGAAAATGTACAACAAATATGTATTTAGAATATTGGTGTGTTCCAGGTCCCATTTAGACTCAGAGCCCACTCTGTTAATAAAAATTAAGTTAAACTCTTCTTTGGATTTGCCGCAGCTGCTCCTCCTTCTGGTGAGATCATCTGGAAGGATGGTCTCGGCCAATCAAATACTTCTCTACAAAGAAACATTACACCCTGTTCCAAATTATTATGCAAATTCTATTTAAGTGTCACAAAGATCAAATATTTTGTTTTTCAGTTTAACTCGTGGATGGCATTATGTCTCAGGGCTCTTTTGATCACTGAAAACAATATCAGACACCTGTAATAATTAGATTGCCAGGTGAGCCCAATTTAAAGAAAACCTACCAAAGGAGGGTGTTCCACATTATTAAGCAGAGCACCATTTTCATGCAATATGGGGTAGAAAAAGAATCTCTTTCCTGCCGAAAAGAGCGAAATAGTTCAATGCCTTGGACGAGGTATGAAAACATTAGATATTTCACGAAAACTTAAGCGTGATCATCGCACTATTAAGAGATTTGTGGCTGATTCAAAGTACAGACTGGTTCGTGCAGATAAAGGCACATTGAGGAAGATTCATGCATCGGATCAAGAGAGCAGCTGCTAAAATACCATTACATAGCAGCACACAGATATTTGAAGCTGCTGGTGCCTCTGGAGTCCCACGGACATCAAGGTGTAGAGTCCTCCAGAGTCTTGCAACTGTGCATAAACCTTCTATTCGGCCACCACTAACCAATGTTCACAAGCAGAAACGGCTGCATTGGGCAGAAAAATACATGAAGACTAATTTTCAAACAGTCCTGTTCACTGATGAGTGCCGTGCAACTCTGGATGGTCCAGATGGATGGAGTAGTGGATGGTTGGTGGACGGCCACCCTGTTCCAACAAGGCTACGATGTCAGCAGGGCGGTGGTTGGGTCATGTTTTGGGCTGGAATCATGGGAAGAGAGCTGGTCAGCCCTTTTAGGGTCCCCAAAGGTGTAAAGATGACCTCTGCAAAGTATGTGGAGTTTCTGACTGACCACTTTCTTCCCTGGTACAGAAGGAAGAACTATGCTTTCCGTAATAAAATCATCTTCATGCATGACAATGCACCATCTCATGCTGCAAAGAATACCTCTGCATCAATGGCTGCTATGGGGATAAAAGGGGAGAAAGTCATGGTGTGGCCTCCATCCTCCCCTGATCTCAATCCTATTGAGAACCTTTGGAGCATCCTCAAGCAAAAGATCTATGAGGGTGGGAGGCAGTTTACATCCAAACAGCAGCTCTGGGAGGCTATTCTGACATCTTGCAAACAAATTCAAGCAGAAACTGTCCAAAGACTCACAAGTTCAATGGATGCAAGAATTGTGAAGCTGCTATCAAATAAGGGGTCCTATGTTAAAATGTAACGTGGCCTGTTAAAATGTTTAAAAATTAAAATGTTGTTATAAGTTTGACTGAAATAGCTTTTGATTTCAGTAAATATGCTGCAAACACAACAAATGACAATGTTCAGTTCTTTAGAACCTATAAAGTGTTGTGAAACTTACTGTGCGTAATAATTTGGAACAGTGCATTGTAAGTTTTTTATGTTTAAAAAAAAATACTGTTATCATTAAGAGGTTTGTTCAATAAAATTTGAATTGTACTCTTAATAGTTGATAACATGAGAATTATGCTGACTGTTATTTTCATCAATTTAGGTAAATGAGAAAAATATAATTTGCATAATAATTTGGAACAGGGTGTAATTGACCTACTGTGCATATGTCACAATTGCTGCACATGCTCCATTAGGATTCACCTCATGCTTATGTATTGGAAGACTTTCCTGCATATGTGCAGACTACATTTTCTTACACTTTTTACAAGGAAATACCTTTAGCAGCCATCTGACTGTTGGGTTCACAGTTTAGCGGACGCAGCCCAAGATGCAGATAGGTGCTGAAGGCAATGGACCAAGTTCGCAGTACAAAAGGATGAGATAAAGAGAGTCATCGGTAAAGCCAATGGTCAGGACAGGGGGCACAGGTTCAGAAGCAATGATACAGGTAAGGGTCAAAAATCAGGATCAGGATACAACAGGACAGTTTCTGACCGTCTTTACACCATCAGGAGCATAGTACAACTGAGTGAAGAGTGAAGGGTGTGTGTGACTTAAACAAGGAAAGTGGTTGGTATTGTTAATTGAGGTCCCAACCTGGTCTCCACCTCCTGTATCTTTTAAAGGCTCGGTATCAGCGTGCAAGCCCTTTAATTCAACTGAATTTCCACCTTCTGTGTGGTTGCACGTGGAAGCAGCGGCAGTCTCACAAACAGACTTCTGTCCTTGCTGTGTTCGGGAGCCGGCATCTGTACGATCAGTATAGGTGAGTGGCGTTCGCATGAACAGAAGTTGCATTTGTACGTATGGAGTTCTGTCTTCTGTGTTGGGTAAGTGGCGTTCGCACGAACAGAGGTGACATTTGTATGAACGTGAGCAGTCTGCGTGGGTGGTTGAGCTGACCGCACCGACACAGCATCCTCGTGGAGTGATAGAGAGACACGGCGTTGGAACACGAGGTAGGTGAGTATAGGATCAAGGTCCTGATAATGACACACTCTACAGGCACATACTGACAAATGCAAGCATTCTTAGACACCGTAATGCTTACAAAAGTCAACCTCCAGGGACAGCATTTAGGCACCATGATAATTACGTTAAGCTGTTGTGTGCAGACAGATCAGTGTGAATCTCGTAGGTCACCTCTGAATGCTGCAGTAACTTTAAAACTGTGCCTTGTTTAACCCCGTAAGGACCAAACTTCTGGAATAAAAGGGAATCATGGCATGTCACACATGTCATGTGTCCTTAAGGGGTTAAAGAAACTCAAGCTTAGCTCAACATGATGATGATGATCACGAACTCAAGTTTTGTGGAGTGGGTTTTTGGCAAAGGGAATTGTGCTTACCCTGATCACAATCAATAGCCCATGCATTGCAATTAGCTGCACATGCATGCATTTCCATGCAGTTGACTGAATGTTCTCAGTGTCTGGAAAGGTATAACACAACATGCAGAATAAAGCCACACAGTACAGTGGCCGAGCTTTACATGCAAAATGCAAGAAATAGGAATGTTGAGAAACAATCAGAGATCAAGGACTATGGAGGTACACAGAATTGATAAACGAGCCAAGGACAGGGATACAGAGTTAAGAGTAGCTGAAACGAGCCAAGACCAATAAATCATGCTCTCAGATAACCACAACTGAGCACTGAAAAGATGTAAAGCTCAGGTTATTTATATAGGACTGGGGTATTTCCTTGATAGCCATGCCCCTAAATCCGAGTGGACATCAGCAATGATGTGATAATGTCACAAACTGGACATCACTTAACAATGTCATAAAGGGGCATGGCTACACGGTCTGACATCAGAAACCCCGGCAAAGAAGTTTGAGGGTGTGAAACTGATGTGGTGCCTACTTTTCGAGGTAGGAGCACCAGGTGAATGTCATAGAGCAATGGTATGCATCTTACATGCAGCAGAAAATCCAGTAAAGAGTGGAAATTACACAGTTTTCGACAAATTACAGAACATTAGTAGTGATCAGTGGTCATTTTTGTGATTGGCATTTTATTTTTTGAGATTCCTCCTTTGTCTGGCACCACAAAAAAAGTAGAAGAAAGCAACCTTATCTTTTCAAAGTTAAATAATTTTAATATTGTATTTTATAGATTTGAATATACAACACAGACGGAATTGAAATTCACACAAATTTGTTTTCCGATTGTGTGATCGGCCAAATTTGCAAACTCCGAGCCAAAATTTACCAAAATGAATCAAACAAGTCATGCAATGACCAAAAACGTTGGGTTTGACTTGTGATTGTGAATTCCTCTTGTAGCGTAAAAAAAAAAAAAAAGAAATGATTGATGGTCACAAAATGTTGATTTTATTTACAAATCAAGTGGGAAGAGAAGGGAGAAACAGAGGAGCAGTATAAAAAAAATCTATATTATATACATATACATTCCCTTTATTGGTTACTTTTCCTCACTTGGTCTGTGAACCAAATGGTGTACTGCAAAATACATACATTATATTATTGGCCCAAGAATCAACGGACTTATGACGGAAATTAGGGTGTGCCAAAAAATTGTGTATTTTCAGGATAAATATTTAAGACAAATCGAATTTCTCACCATGCACAAGTCTGGTATTTTGTACTAGTAGATTAGTATTAAACTGAAAAAAAACCGCTCCTTTACTTTTTACTGCTTTAAATGTTATACAATCACCTTGTCAATTTCCCACAATTCCACCATTCCCAGTCTAGTGAATTGTTCGGTGTATCTTACAAGTAGCATCATTGATCGTCTCTAACATTATTTCGTTTCAACCCCCCGGATGGAAAAGTCTGCGGGTATTAAAAGTACTGGGGCCGACACAGCTACTTCTATAGTTTTCAATGTATTTGTGTTTCATTTATTCATGTTTTATATAAATATGTTTAAATGCTTGAAAAGTTTATCTTAATGTATTGCAGGATTGTGGTGAAGTATATTTATGGGCCAGCAGCTTCCAGACAGATCCTCGAAGAGAAATAAATTAGAAAAATCACATCACCATGTACAATGTCAGCACTTCTAAATCTGCTTTGGGATGAATACATATGAAAGCCTTGGAAGACAGCAAAATAAACTGCTGTTCAAACACTACACAATACCGTAACCCCTTAAGGACACATGACATGTGACATGTCATGATTCCCTTTTATTCCAGAAGTTTGGTCCTTAAGGGGTTAAAGGACCACTATAGTGCCAGGAAAACAAACTCGTTTTCCTGGCACTATAGTGCCCTGAGGGTGCCCCCACCCTCAGGGTTCCCCTCCCGCCAGACTCTGGGGGGAGGAAGGGGTTAAACTTACCTCTTTCTCCAGCGCCGGGCGGGGAGCTCTCCTCCTTCTCTCCGCCTCCTCTCCTCCTCTTCGTCTGAATGCGCATGCGCGGCTGGAGCTGCGCGCGCATTCAGCCAGTCCATAGGAAAGCATTCACAATGCTTTCCTATGGATGCTGGCTTCTTCTCACAGTGAGAAGCACGGAAGCCTTCTAGCGGCTGTCAATGAGACAGCCACTAAAGGCTGGATTAACCCATTTATAAACATAGCAGTTTCTCTGAAACTGCTATGTTTATAGAAAAAAAGGTTAAACCTAGCTGGACCAGGCACCCAGACCACCTCATTAATCAGTAGTGGTCTTGGTACCTATAGTGGTCCTTTAACTGAAGCCAGTCAGTTCTTGTGACATAGCAGAGACAAATTGTTTATCAGACTCTGAAATAGAGAAACGGAGCTTTAAAAATAGTGTGTGGCCCATTTTACCATTTAATGTTTTGAAAGTGAATCTGTTTTCATTTTCTTTATCTACCCAAAACCTTAGGAACAAAACGCTATCTAATGCTGGACAGATGTAGAACCTCCAATATGACAAACTTGCACCTACTCACTGCTTATCTTGTTCTCGGAACATGCATTTCTCAGCAATGGTGCTACTGTAGAGACCAATATGAATCTAAAATACAGATTAAGGGACAGCCAATACACAAACCGTTTTACATTTTACAAAGCTACTTAATGTCACCTATCTCAGAAAACAAATGAGTATTCAGTTCAGCATGCTCTTACAACAGATTAATTAAATACACATTAGTTCATTTTGCACTAGCACTATTTAATTTGTCTCCCATGTTAAAATCCGTGTAGAACCCACTGATATTGGGGTACTGTGAACTAGTGATGAGCTTAACACAATATGGCTCAATGGTGAAACTGACTCCCCATACTTGCTTGCTGCAACAGGTGATTTTAAGTAAAATTTTAAACTTTTTTTATGTGTGAGCTGTTTCTTAATCTGTATTTTGTATACATTTTGGTCTCTATGACAGCACCATGGCTGAGAACTGCACATTCCGAGTGTGCCCTCAATGCTCTGTCTCTCTCTCTCTCTCTATCTATCTCTCTCTTTTTTTGAAAAAAAATTTTACTATGTATTTTTAGAATCCAGACCAGATTCCTTTTTGGTTGCGCACCCTGCACTTCCCTTTCCCATACCCACAGATTTAGATGAAAAGATGAATGAAAGATTTTCTAGAAGAGTGAAAATACAATTTAATATCATACGCAGACTAAAAGCAGAACACGTTAACCACAGTTTAGCACTGGATAAACATGCATAAAATGGTCATAGACTAACTAAAGGTGACAGAAGACAATCAAGGCAATTAAGAGGGGATGCAGGAGACAAAGCAAAACATTGTCGAGATGACAGGCAATCATCAGGGATCGGGATATCTGTAAGTTCTTTGCGCTTAGCACAGATGATGTATCCCTTTGTCTGCATAGCTAGATTCAATTGTAGATAACATGTCAATATATCACATAAGTAACATTGGAAAATCCATGCTTACCATTCAGGATCTAACATTGAGTGACCATGGAAACATCTCAGTTCTAGCATGTTTGGAGAACTATCCCTCCCGGTAGGCTCAATCTTTATTTTTAAAATCAAAGTGTATTTTTAATTGAATTGAATACATTTATTAAACACACTACTACAGGTTCCATTATATTCACAAACTGACTGAGGATAGACCATTGTTCGATTTTTCACTAAAACTGTAAATAGACCTGGTATAGTGTTATGTGTTTGCAATTTAAAGGTTCCAAATGGAGAAACCATAGTTTGCATGGTTATAGTGTATTTATATTAAATTTTACAGATTTTTACTGTTCTGCCAATTTATTTATTTACCTTATACGTCTTGATTTCTGATTGTAATTTAATTATTTTCTTTATTTAACCTTTATTTAACCCTGGGCTTTGAGGTTATATTGGGGTATCTATTTTTTAGATCTTTCAATTATATGGCTTAAAAATGTGTGTATTGTCAGCTGGTGTTAAATCAGTATATCGCAAGGAAAAACAAACAAACAATACACGGCATCAGAATTTATTGACCAGAGTTTGTAAATAATAAATTACACAATGCACAGCAATGATTATTTATTGGTTTGTAGAAATATCCATAGAAAAATTGTAGAGCTTAGATCCCACGCTAAAATCAGCTTATTAGGTGAACTGGAGATATGTTCAATTCCTAATTATACCTTGATTTATTTATAAGTCACTGTTGTATTCTGCAGTTAGACAATTCCATCTATTGACACTTTTTAATTCCCAATGTATTAGTATTATGCCGTCTGTAATTTTAAAACGGCACTCGGTATTAGAGCTGTGCAAAATATTAATGATTTAGAAGCATATGTCTAATTTTAATAAGCTTTTTTAAATGATTCAATACAATTAGAAAAACTATCCATATTATTTATTTACAAACATTCCTACAGTCCTTAATAATGACTTCTAGATAAATCATTTGAAAAGTTTTTCTATAGGCACCCAGACCACTTCAGCTCATTGAAGTGGTCTGGGTGCAGTGTCCCATGTCCCTTTACCCTGGTGGTAATTATTGCAATTTTTAATAAACTGTAATAATTACCTGTCAGAGTTAACTCCACCTCTTGTGGCTGTCTACCAGACAGCCACTAGAGGGACAGTCGGGCTGTTAGGCAACTATTGATGGCCTAACTGATGCTGGACGTCTTCACGCTATGCGTGAAAATATCTGTCACACAAAACGCTGGGATCGCTATGCATTAGGTGCAATTGCTGCGCATGACCATTAGGCTGATGACGGGTGAGGAGGGGACGTCTGTGCTGAAATCCGGTAAGTGACAGAAGGATTTTTAACCCCTTCTGCATCATGGGCGAGGAAAGGAGGGACTATTGGGAGATATTGTGCAAGGAAAAAAACTGATTTCCTGGCACGATAGTTTCCCTTTAAATCGAGGCCAAACTTAGCACAGTAAGAATACTGAAGCACCAAAACAGTAAACATGCTATAGTAATATTACTGAAGGGACACACACACACACACACACACCATTCCATATACATTTCCAATAAAACCTAAGAGTATACAACATCTTAAGAAAATACAAGATTGTTACAAAACTTTATTCTAACAGTTTCATAATGTCTGAATTAACAGATCTTCCTAACTTTCCTATTCCTAAATATCCCCACTATGCATCCCCTGATATTGGGTGGTTGCTGTAAATAGTATTCCATTTTTTTTTCTACGCCTTACTTACCTAGATGGACACTTACCTGGGGTTCTATCTCACTATATGAGTGTGAGCGGACAAAGAGAATTGTGAAGTAGAGTAGAAAGGTTTTCCTTTTATCTCTTTATTGATGCTATGTGTTAGCCACCGTGAACTCAAAGATGATTGATTTCTACAATGATAAATATATTTTGTGTGTCTAACAAAACAAACTATGTTTTATAGTGGATATAAAATAAGAAAGGTCAAATGAAGAATTATGAACAGCCCGTAGATGTGTTAGGCAAGTTAAATTTCTTTTGCATAAGTATTTGGTTTAGCAAGGACAGCGGGTTATATAAACCTCTGTAATCATTAATTTTCATTGAAACTCCCTCTTTTGTCAGAAATTTTAAAGATAAAGCCATAAAGCCTTCTGGGTTAAGGAACAAACCTAATTTGTGTAAATATATGTGTATATCTTACAATTCTTTAGAATATATCATCATAGATCTTGGTCATTTAAAGTTATATCAACCTGAAAGATTTTCAGTTTATTTTAAATTCATGTTATTTACTACGATTTTTATGCATTTCAAAAATATTTTTTAAAAAGGTGATATATCTGTCTGTTAAAAGGGTAGATAAGGGGCAAGTGTGACTTATGGAAAATGCCATGAAGCAGTTCTGGAGACATCATAAATCACAAGTTGACAGCAGTCAACAAATACAGAGAGAGCTGCAGACATGGCACCCTACCAATAACTTTAAGATCAGAACATATACCATTAAATTGGGTAGTTGTAACATCCCCTAAATGTTGGTCAAAAATAACATCCCCAGGGCATACTTGGAAACCAAATAATATCTGGATGTTCCTTTCCTGGTTAAACACTTTATTATTAATACTTATAATAATAATATTATATAGATTGATAATAGCTTGTGGAATGTAAAGAGAAGGAATTCTTGAAATGATATGTACTAAATGGACTCTAGAAGAATCATAACTGCAACAGCTTTGGCAAGTCCCCCTTTAACTATTGCCTCCCCGTTTCACAATCAAGTGGATGGAAGAAAGAGCAGATTTTTTTTTTTACATTCTTTATTTGCAGTGAGGAACAGGCTTGCAAAGCCACAACAGCAAGGACAAACCCTATAGAAACATTTAATGCAAGAACGGTTGAACATGGCATGTAGAGTAAATGCATATTTTTTTGTATATAGTATAACGAAAAACAGGTTAGAATCATGCTAGATAAGCCACCAAGTTCTGACACTCTCTGCCAGTACAGCTTCAAAAATAGTGGGCATCAAATCAGAGTGAGAACAAGTTAAAAATAAAAGCTAAGTAAGGGAGTAGCATAATGATGAGTGTCAGCTTGGATAAATCAAATGGTGTCTGTTACTCACTGGGAAGCACTCTGTGTAGAAGCGTTTGTAAGCAGGGTCTGTGGACCAGTAAGTCTACAATGCTCATACTTTGTAGGGATGCATCTTGAACCTGAAGTTTTCAGTGAGGGATGGAAAGTTGTGGGTGTAAGGAGGCCGCCCTCCAGCCGTAGACCCTTCGAAAGGCCAGCACCTGTGTTCCACAGACTCGGGGGCCTCTTTGAGACCAGATCTTCCCCATTTCAGGTGCTACGGAAGGACTAGATGTCCTGCTGCCGATGCTGCATTGGCTTTCTGTGTGTGCCCTTTAGCCCAGATTGGCAATTGGCATGAGTAGTGGATGCAATGGTGCAGGATTTTCCCAAGAGAGGCCCACTTTGTCCCTACTCCTCAGCATTCTCACCACCCTCTCAGGGTTAGGTGGCATCAGTGTAAAGCGTTGCTCCAGAAGTTCCCAAAATCTTTTGAACAGCTTGTCCAGTTTCATGAGTGAGTGCTCCACTGGATTGTTACAGTTCCCACCGGGCTACGCTAGCATAGGCACTGGCAGTTGGGGCGCGTCCGCCATCTTGCTAGGCCAGTTTTCTTTGTAGCTGGAGCTGTAATGGTCAGCCGGCGTCAGTGGTGATCCATGCATCGGGTCAGTAGGGACCAGGATAACCCCCGCCGGACCATAGGGGAGTGGGGGATTCAGGCTGGAGTATGCAGTGGGAGAGGGTAGAGTTTATGGTCCTCTGCTGAAATTTGTCGGGTCACAGCTTTCACTCATTGCTAAGTGGCTTAAGTTGTAGTGTAATGCAGGAGCTGCAGAGATGCACATCTGCTCAGCTCTGCTGTCAGGCCCTCCCACCAAAAGAGCAGATTAAGTGAATGGCTGGGATACAGAACTGATTGGACAGAGGTTATCAGAATAAATGACTTCACTTTACAAAGAAGAACTGATGCGAAGAGTCTGTAATGACAGTCGGCTAAAGGTAAGTTTTATGATGATTTTAATTGTGAAAAAAGGGGAATCTGTATTCTAAGCCAAAAAGAGCAATCTAAATATTTTTTTCTGAACAGATGTATGTTGTCTTTTTTTGTCTTTTTTTTTTTTTCTCAGTTGACGAAGCAACTTTGATTTACAATCAAAACTTCACTTAATTTAAATTTTGAAATGTCACATAAAATGAACAGTTTATCTTATAGTTACTGTTAATACAATAGAACAAAATAGACATAACATCAATAATCCTGATTCCTTGATATGTACTCTGGAGACTAGCTCCCGAGTATATAACAGAAGAGAAGTGATAAAAGTTAGTTACCATGGAAACTAGACTCACATTTCTAATATATCCGTTGTCTAGAAATTGCTCCCAGGTTGCATTTATTGCTAACTTCATATAATTAATTTGCCATTAATCCATGTGCTTTTTTTTGTTTTTATAGATTCCATTATTGCATCCTAATATGTTGTGGATTTTAGTTGACATTGTGTCTACTGATTATGCGCCAATATCCAAGCACCGTTCCTACACCAGAATGACCATAAATGGAGGTAGCATTACTCCCTAAATGCGGGTGAGGATGTACCATGTTTTCGTTTTCTTTTTTAAGAAAATGTAAGAATGCAGAATGAAACAGGCGCAAATAAATACTGGAGTACAATAAGGAATTATTTCATTAAAACAAATAGATTGTTACTGAATCGCAAGGGCCGACTGATAAACTAACAAATAATACAAATAACTGGTTGTCACTGGTGCAAAATAAAATGGTCCTCACTTTTAGCATGGGTAGTCAACACAAACAAACAAAGAAAGTCTTATTGGACACAGAGACTAACCCAAAATCTTTTGTCAGTTGGAAAGACAGGTGAAACATACCCAAAGCTTTTTTGCCAGGGATCACTTTTAGTTATAGTGTTTTGTATACATTCAAGGGTTATCCCCTATATAGGGTTCTGTGGACACACTGCAGATTCCGATAGTTAGGAATCTTGCACTTTTGTGTTTGTTTGTTTTTAACATACATTAGAACTCAACTGTGACTATATAGTGCAAAAGAGAAAAATCACCTTAACTAGACACCAAATGGGATAAGAAATTTGAGAGAACATTAAAAATAGCTCAAAGGTGACATCACCACTTGGTGGGGATAAAGCTGAGAAATATATATTGTCACCTGAATCTCTCCCTTGCAGTCATTGCTTTTTTTAGTTTTTTGTTTCATACATTTCATCTACCAGGAGAACACATCACTGTTGTACTCTTGTGCATGAGGGAAAATTCAGCACACAGGTTTACAGAGGATCCCAAGACACAGTACCCGTCTCTATAGCATAACTACCATAATGCACAAGAAAATGCTAATTAACAACAGCTGTCATAGGCAATGGCTCTAGCAGTTGACAAAATGACTACACTGTGCATGCGTAACAGGTCCCCAGTGCTCCTGGATGATGTTGTGGAATGTGGAGAGGTGAGCAGCTCACATGGTGTCTTGGTGCTGGTAAAAGGCATGTAAACCTTTATTTATTTGAATTTCTGGTGAACAGGAGGTGGGGGTGATACTAAACTAGATTACAT
Source organism: Pelobates cultripes (assembly GCA_933207985.1). Lineage (NCBI taxonomy): Eukaryota > Metazoa > Chordata > Amphibia > Anura > Pelobatidae > Pelobates > Pelobates cultripes. The sequence goes on along the minus strand of OW240920.1, from coordinate 52,524,667 downwards.
AGTTGCATAGCTGAAAAGAGACTTACGTCCATCAAGTTCAGCCTTCCTCACATGTGTTTTTTTCACAAAAGAAGGCAAAAAAAAACAGTTTATAGCACTTCCAATTTTGCAACAAACTAGGAAAAAAAATTAATTCTTGACCACAGAATGGCAGTCAGATTAATCCTTGGATCAAGTAGCTATTACCCTATATTGAAGAATAATAACCTTAAATATTCTATTTTTGCAAGTTTGCATCTAGTTGCTGTTTGAACATCTGTACGGACTCTGATAAAATCACTTCTTCAGGCAGAGAATTCCACATCCTTATAGTTCATACAGTAAAATAACCGTTTCTTTGCCTTAGACTAAATCTTCTTTCTTCCAGTCTAAATGCATGACCTTGTGTCCTATGAAGTCCGGTTTGTGAATAGATTTCCACACAATGGTTTGTATTGGCACCAGATATATTTGTATAATATTATCATATCCCCTCTGATTTAAATTTGTTAACCTTTCTTCATAGCTGAAATGTTCCATTCCTTTTATTAATTTTGCAGCCTCCTCTGCACTTTTTCTAGTGCCATAATATCCTTCTTTAGAATGGGTGCCCAAAATTGCACAGCATATTCAAGATGTGGTTTTAACAGTGATTTATAAAGAGGCAAAATTATATTCTCATCCCAAGAATGAATGCCCTTTTTCATGCATAACAATACCTTACTGGCATTAGCCACTGCTGATTGACATTGCACATTGTTGCATAGTTTGTTGTCTATAACAATTCCCAAGTTCATTTCGTGTGTTGTTCTCCCTAATTCGCTTCCATTAAGGGTATAAGTTGCTTGTGCATTCTTTACACCGAAGTGCATAACTTTGCATTTTTCAACATTAAATTTCATCTGCCATTTGAGTGCCCAGTCTATCTAAATCCCTCTGCAGCAAATTAATATCTACTTTACAGAGTTTTGTGTCATCTGCAAACACTAAAACATGACTTTCAATGCTTTTTATTCAAGATCATTTATAAACATGTTAAACAGAAGAGGTCCCAGAACAGAACCCTGAGGGACATCACTTGCCACCTCTGTCCAGCTTGAAAATTTACCATTAATGACAACTCTTTGTACTCTATTACTAAGCCAATGTTCTACCCAAGAACAAGAATTTTCATCTAGACCGATTTCTTTGAGTTTGAACACTAATCTGTTGTGTGAAACTGTATCAAATGCCTTGGCAAAATCCAAATAAATCACATCCACTGCAACACCCTGATCTATATTTCTACTTAGTTCTTTGTAGAATGTAATCAAGTTAGTAAGACATGACCTGTGCTTCATAAAACCATGCTGATTTTTGCTGATAACCACATTCTTCTCAAGGAATTTTTGAATACTATCCCTTAATAACCTTTCAAATACTTTTCTAGCCACAGAAGTTAAGCTCACATATCTATAATTTCCAGGCAAGAATATTGAAACCTTTTTGAATATAGGAACCACTTCTGCCTTCCTCTAATCCTCCGGAACACTTCCTGAAAGAAAAGAATCTTGACAGATTAAAAAAAAGAGGTTCACTTATTTCTATACTTAGTTCCATAAGTACTCATGGATGAATATTGTCAGGCCCTGGAACTTTGTTTATATTAACTTTCTTTAGTTGCTGCAGCAATTGTCTTGAGTTAGCCAGTTACAATTTTTCTCCAAGTTTTTAGCAGCAATCATTTGCACATCTATTGCGATGGGTTTTTCATTAATATATACAGAGGAGAAATAGTTGTTTAAAATTTCGGCCTTTTATTATTATTTATTACTGGCATTTATAAAGCGCCAACAAATTCCGCAGCGCTGTTCAATTGGGAAAAAGACAAAGACAATACAGACCGATACAACAGGTAGAGGGCCCTGCCCTTGAGCTTACAATCTAAAGGTTGAAATGGGGGTATGAGACAAGAGGTAGCAGAGGAATTTGTATGTGATGTCAGAGAGAGTTTATAGTATAACTGCAGCAGCTGATGATATGTGAAGGTAATAGGGAGGTGATTGGTGTGGTTCCAAACAGCTGGAGGTGCATGCTATATAGTTAAAAGGAACCAGGGTGGGTGGGTAGAGCCGAGTAAAATTAAATGGCCTTCATGTTGCAGGGATGGATGATTTGGGTCTTTTAAAGCTGCAGTGTTCAAAATAGTTTTCCTGGTCTACATTAACTAACACCTCCATTTTGGTTTTAGTGTACCTACACTTTATTTTTATTTTTTTATTTTTTTTTTTTTAGAATTTATGTACTTAAAAGAATGCTTCGGGGTTGGTTTTTCTCTCTTTGGCTATCATTTTTTTCATTTTGAAGTTTAGCGAATCTAATCGCCTTTTTGCACGCATTATTGGCTTCCTTATATCTTTTATACGATGCATCTGATTTGTCAGATTTAAAGGCTTTGAATGCCCCTTTCTTATTTTAAATTGCTCAATTCACTTCCCCACTAAGCCACATTGGTTTCAAATTGTTTCTTTAATATTTATTACTCAATGATAAAAATAAATCTGACTGCCATTCTGGTGTCAAGAAGGAATTTTTTTCCCAGTTTGTTGCAAAATTGGAAGCGCTTCAAACTGGTTTTCTTTTGCCTTCTTTTGGATCAACCGCAAAAACAAATGTGAGGGGAGGCTGAACTTGATGGACGCAAGTCTCTTTTCAGCTATGTAATGGTACACTCTGAGAAATGTACCTTTCTAATATTTGTTGGAAGATGTTCCATTTATCCTCAGTGTTCTTTTCATCAAAGAGTTTATGCCAGTCAATATATTGTAAAGCTGCCCTTAACTTATAGAAATTGGCCTTTTGAATATTCTTTTTTTTAGTATACCCCATGTGCTTTTGTTTTTTTGAGTTTATTTAAAAGGACACTATATTGTGATCACTATTTCTCAAGTGCTCACCTACTTGAATGTTGGTCAAAAGTTAGAACCAGGTCCAGACAAGCATCCTTTCTAATTGGTGCTTGTACAAGTTGTGACATGAAGTGTCATTTAACAAGTTCAAAAACCTAATTTCCTTTGATGAACTACTAGTCCCTCTGTCCCAATTTATGTCCAGGTTATTAAAATCTCAATTTATTAATATTACCCAGATTTGCAGCTTTCTCAATTTGCTCAAACAGCTGTTGTTCCTCATCAAAATCAACATTACGTGGTTTATAACTTATCCCAACCAATAGGTGATTTCCCTTCTTTTGCCCCAAGAACTAGATAGACACAATGATACTATAGCATTAGGAATATGCAATATAGTGTTCCCTTAAAACAAATAACATCTAAGTAAAAGAGACAATTCTGACCATAGTACATACCAATAATGTTAGTTTTATTAATATTTCTGGTATTGGCGTGAAGGCTCTATTGACAGGAATTAGGGAAATGATACATAATTGGTTGCGTAGTCTATGAACATCTGCAAGCTGTCTCATGAGATTCCAGAAGAAAGGGACGTGGGATTTCAAAGCTACTTTTGATTAGCATGAGACAAATAATTTCTTTCAGCTGACATATGCATAATGTTTCTAAAAGCCAAGATCTATGAGTAATAAACGCTTATCTTTTTGGTGTGATTTAAGTTTAATAACATTTTACAAATTGTTGCCAATGTGTTTCTGTTCTTTTACATTTATTAAAATTCCGTCAAGCTACATTGTCGACATAATTATAGAGAAAAGTTACTTTAAATATTCAATTTTTTTCTGACTGGAAAATAATCCATTTTATTCATTTCTAATCATTTAAAGGTTAACAGTTATGACATTGCAGAGCAGAGAGTTTATTGTCTCAAGATATCCATATTCATTAAATATTTCTACATGATGGGATTTGCAAAATTGTTAGAATAAAGGAAAGGATTTATAATTTAACCATTCCGTGATACAAACAACAAAGGTGTCTAATCATAATCGCTAAAATCGTGTGGAAAAAAATATATAAAAGCAGGTCTTCTAAAACAATGGACCTTCTAAAATCAAAAGAGAACATGATATGGATACAACATTAGTCAGATAAAATAATGTCATACTTATTTTCCTCACTTCAAATTCCAAAATGTGCATTCTGGAAATTATTGTAGATTTTTTTTTATAGACTTTTCAAACTATTTTTTCAAAATTATTACTATATCATAAGTATATATATACATATTATATTATATTTAATATGTAGAGATTGTAGCAGTATTAGTGCAGTGATGTAGATGTAAGAAACAGATAAAATTCTAATCTTGGAATACTTTTTTATTAGACTAACAGAACTGTTTAATGACAAGCTTTCGGGACAACCTCCCTTTCTCAAGTCTGAAGCATTTCTGAGCAAGACGACACATAGAATTCAAAGTTGAGTTGTGATACAGGGGTTAAAGCGACATGGAGTGCAGATAAGACACAGGTTTGATAAATATTTGATAAATACAGCTCGTAAATATCTTTCTGAAGATCAGAGTGAGGGGGGAAAAGGGGGAAAAAAAACCCAAAACAAGCAGTCAGTGAAGAAGATGCTACACTTATACATACACAAACACACATTTATTTATATATATATATATATATATATATATATATACATAAACACATATAAATACATGCAAATGAACTCATACAGAAATATAAATGCACAGTCACATATATGCATACATGCATAAGAGTATGGGAAAGCATAGGTCTATACACAGTACTTATATATTGATAGAATAAACATATTGGAATGCGTTTTGAAATGTTGATACATATGACAGAACAGTAAGATAATGCTGGGGGAGTGTTCATGTAAAGTGTTGGTAGTGGGACAGGAAACCCAAATCAATATTTAGCTCTCTATTCTTGCTGTTAAACAATTGGATCCTTCTGGTTTCAAAGTTTTTCTTTCTTGGGTATATTTAAAACCCGCTTTCAGTAGTTTGATTTTAGGTCCTTCATTGAGTGGCCAGGCTGGGTAAAGTGGTGTCCCACAGGAGTGCAGTACGATCCTTCTGTGTGGTGATTAATGGAGTGTCTGTGCATATTCATTCTACCGTTTAATTGCTGGTTGGATTCCCCAATGTAGCATCCTAGGGGGCATTTGGTGCATTGAATCATGTATACCACATTGCTGGATGTGCAGGAGTATGAACCTTTAATGCTGTAGGTTTTATTGTTGTCTGAACATATGAGCTGACACAGTTTGCAGCGAGGTTTTTTGCATTGACTGGTCCCATTTCCGTTATTCTTCCCATCAGTGGGCAGCTTCATGTTGATTAATTTTTGTTGGAGGTTTGGTGGTTGTCTGAAGGCCAAAATGGGTGTTTCAGAGAAAATGTTTTTCAGAGTCTCTTCTTCTGTTAACATTGGTTGTAGGTCTTTAATGATTTTCCGTATTTCCAGAGAGCTTGGTAGTTGGTGACCACAAGCGGCACTCGTGTAGATATTTTTGGCAGAATGAATATGCACAACATTCTTGCAGAGGGTCATAAATATCTTTCTGAAGATCAGAAGGAGGGTGGAGAGGGAGAAAAAAAACAAAACAAGCAGACCGTGCAGAAGATGGTACACTTATACATACACACACACACACATATTTATTTATATATAAATATATATATATATATATATATACACACACATGAATTCATATACAGAAATATAAATGCACAGCCAAAAATAAAGCCAAAATGAAGTAATCCTTACAGATTCCATGGGAATTCAGAGGCTAAATAGCACATGACTGTATATTATACATCATTTATCTATTTTCACTATGCTTTATCATTATATGAATGCACATAAAAATAATCCATATAGCTAGTTATCTCTGTGTCTGAACTCCAAAAGGAAAAATAATTCAATACTCTACCCTTTCATTCCAAGTGCAGAAAGTATAGAGCTCCAGGTGAGAAATGCTGTATGGTATAACGAGTATGGAAAGGGGTAAAAAAAAAGGTAAAACTGCATACAAATTGAAGGTGTAGAACTGAAATGCGAATGAAATCGTGATATAAAGCAGTTTAGAACTCCTTGTAAAGTAAACAGCAAGGTATGCATTAAATTACAAGTTTGACCTAATTACACATGGTACTTATTAATTCCATGTTTCAAATATATAAAATCTGATTTAATTAAAAAAAAATTATATCCTATAATTTGTAAACAACAATGAAACTGTGTACAAAGCTGCAAATGAAGTGTTTTGTAATGAATATGCATTAATAGTCTTGTTTCTGAAAATGTAAACATTTCACATCATCTGACAAATTGGGAAGTCTAAGTAGAATGGATATCGTAATAGACTGCAAGAGCGGATAAGGTTATTTAATGTTGCATTTTGTATAGCTTTGTAATCCAATGTCAGAAAAGAATTGCTAGAGAAATGTATCTGCGACCTATTTTTTTAATTATAACTTAAGTGTCATTTAAATTTTCGCCAGTTTTTTTATTTTTTTTTATTTTAGTCTTACAGTGGGGTAATCCTGGACTCTTATTTTTCAGAATTTGTATTTGATTGCAGGTAAACAGTGAACATTTTGTTAAATGTAAATCTGAAAGATAATTAGTATAAATAAGCAAAAATGTATGAAGTATCCTGTAACGAATGAATTTTAGCCACACAGCTGTATTTATTATGTAGGACTCTTAAAGAACATGGCTCACGAGGGTACAATTTAATAGTTGTAATATTTTTTCAGCCACTATTGGCATATGGCATATATTGCAGACAAGACAGTAGCCTGTGAGAGCACACACATATCTTTTTAGATATATGTATTCGGTTTCAAATTAATTGCGATTTGTCAGAAATGTGGGCAATCAGCTGTTCATCCCAAATCTCGAACCTAATAACACAATAAGGACATATAATAAAAGAAATTAAACCAGCAATGCATAAAACCATTTAATTTGTGATTTGGTGTTTAATCCATAGCACCCAAACAAAAGACGATTGATGGAAAAAGATGTGTAATGGTTAGGAGACAAACAATACATGTTGATTATATTCACAGATCAAATCTGAAGCAGGAGCAGTAAAAAATAAAATCATGGAGGCCCAACCTCACAACCTGCAGGATTTAAAGGATCTGCTGTTCATTACTTGGTGCCAGTTACCACAGGATCATGTAAGAGGTCTTGTGGAGACCATGCCTCGATGCGTCAATGCAACAGAGCTGTTTTGGCAGCATGAGGGGTGCATACACCATATTAGACATGTGGTTTTAATGTTGGGGCTGAAGTGTGTGTGTGTGTGTGTGTGTGCGTATAGACTTTTTACTGCTCCTCCTATTTTCCTTGTATTGGTTACTTCTACTCACTTGATATGTTAGCAGTACACTGACCAACTTTTGCGAAGAATCATGACTCACACCCACCACCCCCCAATTTTTTGTTTACCTTGCACAAGTCTAATATATTTAAGGCTTACCATCTTTAAAGAGTTACTCTAAACACCATAACCTCATTAGTTATTTGAAGCAGCCATGGTGCCTCAAAATTGTATTTGAATTGTTGCACATACTGAGATTAACCCCTTCCATCCTGGTTAATGGCAATTCCACACATGCCTTTTGCACAGAACTGCATTCATTGGCTGAGAGCAGTCACCTGATGCTCTCAGCCAATGAATCAGGCTACACTGACTTCCATCTTCTTGTCACCCAGCACGAGAGAAGAATAAGAGCCTGGTGAGAACCCAGGTAAGTGGGCAAATTGATAATAAATGGTTCTGGGCCAGGGTGCTTTTGGCAAAATAACCACTACAATGGGCAGTAGTGGCTATGATGCTTGAAGTAACTCTTTAAAGGACCACTATAGTGCCAGGAAAACACTGGCTCTATAGGGTCTTTGGGTCCCTCCCACCCTCTGGGTCCCCCTCCCGCCGGGCTCTAGTGGGAGGAAGGGGTTAAAGGCTTACCTTTCTCCAGCGCCGGGCTTGCTCGATGCTGAGGACTCTCCTCCCTCTTCCGACGCAGAAGAGGGAGGAGAGCCACACATTCAGTCAGTCCATAGTAAAGCATTTCTCAATGCTTTCCTATGGACCCTGGCGTCTTCTCACTGTGAAAATCACAGTGGGAAGCGCCTGTCAATGAGATAGATTAACCCTAATGTAAACATAGCAGTTTCTCCATCTTAGCTACCTCTCAGTAGAAATGTGCAATTAGTTTCGTTCTGAATGTCCGAAATGCTGAATTTCGGAAGTGCCAAACCAAACCAAATTGCTGAATTACCGAATTGCCGAATTTCGGAAGTGCCGAAGTGCATCAGATTTGTAAGGGGTTGTGGTGGCAAGAGCGGGATGCCTACGAATGCCCAAAGTCCCGAACCAAAGTGACAAATTGCTGAAGTTCAGAATTTAGGAAAAGCCAAACTGAACCGAAGTATTGACATATTGAAGTGCCGAATTGCCGAAGTCCCAAATTTCGAAGTGCCAAACCAAACTGAATTTTTTACTCATGCACATTGTTACCTCTCAGGTTATACGTCTGTCCTTTACACCTGGCAGTCAGCATACACAGAGCATACAAAGAAGAGGAGAAATGAAACCATGTTTCTTCTTCTCTTTATGTTTGCCCTGGCTCTTCCTTGTCTGAACTGGATTATGTTGTAATTTGTTAAATCTTTAATATTGATTCAAAAGGAAACCGAGAATCACATGAACACAGTGTTATCACAAATTATAGGTGATGTTCAATGTTTTATTCAATGGTGTAAATTACAGGGATATGACGGTTCCCTTTAAATATTTTATAGCATGACTGTCTTTTCTACAATGTGTGCTAATTAGTGGATTAAAAATGTACTTGATTGCTTTACCTGTGTCTTTCACCGTTACTAGTGGTTGCTGCTGCAGACCCAATTGTGTCAAGGTTTAATGCTTTATTTAGCGGATTACCTGGACTTGCTGCTTTTTGTTTCCTGTTCACCTGATCATTACATTGTTAAAATTGAATGTGTTCATAATATGCTAGGCTGGTTTACTGTGTTAGTCTTAATTACACTGTCCTGCACCTATTATTTTAGGTCCATCTGATAAACAAGTTGTAATTCTATTTTAGTGCCAATTATGTGTGCAACGAATGATGAAATGGATTCCTAAATAAACTCTTAAATTACCGCTTAATAAAGATTGTGCTGCATTATTCTACGTAATGTGCCATTTTATTTACCTGTTCCACTGTTGTAATCTTACGGAATATAACAATATTGGTTTACAGGTCTGATTTGTGATTATACAACTGGCCCTGTGCTGTGAGCTATATCAGCAACAACAAAATTATTTTGAAGTAACAACCAATCATAGCGTTCAGAACCAATTATAGTGTTCAGGGCCATGTGATAAATAAATAGAAAGCACTACTTCTAATTGTGGAAACTGTGCCTCTGACATGGTGCTAGTAAGCATGAAACACACATTTGTTCCCCTTCTTCTTTGTTCATCCAATTGTATCTATAGAATTAATTAAGATATAAAACTTAGACTTGTTTATTCAGTTTCAAAGGAATTGAGGTTAGTCCAAATGTTGGGCAATCGACAGGTCGTCCAAATTCCGTAACTCTGAATTGTCATACAACGGAATCACAAAGCAAATAAAACTGGTAATGGACAAGCTGTTTTTTTATTTGTGACTTGGAGATGATTGATGGTTAGAGGAGAGATTTTTTTTCCATTATGGGTGTCAGTGGAACCTCAGGTTCAAGTTTTGCTTAAGGCCGAACAAAGTCTAGAGTAAATTACTTTAGGTGTGTGGAGTGCTCTTTTAAGGTACATGTTATATGCTACATTTCCCAGCTAGCAGCAACTGAGAATAGTCTGTGCCGCACCAAGTATTTTGTAGCATATTAATTGTCATTTTATACCTTCTTATCATTTGCATAAAAAATAACTTCACAAAGAACTGCAAATATATTTTCATATCCAAAGTTATGTAGTTAGGGAAGCTTATTGCTAATCTCAAGCAATATGCTAGGGATATTTGTTAATTATGGATAAATAGCTAAGAATCTTTAACTTTGCTATTCTGTGATAGGTCAAACGCTGAGACATTAAGTGCCTCTTGTAGTTAGCTGAGGTTCGTTTAACTGTGCAAATCTTTTCCTGTATAGCTGATGTTTATACTAGGCTTGCTAAGCTCAGAGCACTTATTGATTAACTGCATTTCAGTAGGGATTCCCTTGGTACCTCTCTGAATGAATATGTAAGAAGGTTGTAAATTCATTTCAAAAGATTCTGAAAATAAATAACAGTATATTTTACTCATTAATAATCATGATTATTTTTTTATTAATGATGCATAAATCAAAATGCTATTTCAATTTAGACGGTTGATTTTTGGAGGACTAGTTGACATTTTTAATACAAATGCTATAAAGTACCCAGTTCAACTTCTTTTCTTTGATTTAGAAACAAGACACCCCATTTCATGGCAAAGAGAGACTATTCTGGACACACAATTCTGCTGTTTTGTCCTAAATATGATATCAACTTCAAAGTATATGTTGCACTGGAAAGCATTATAATTTGCATATTTGTTTCACGTTGTTATTATTATTATTATTATTATTATTATTGGCATTTATATAGCGCCAACTTATAAAACCTAGATTTAAAGATGTATTTTTTTATTACATAGTTACATAGTTACATAGCTGAAAAGAGACTTGCGTCCATCAAGTTCAGCCTTCCTCACATTTGTTTTTTTGCTGTTGATCCAAAAGAAGGCAAAAAAAAGCCAGTTTGAAGCACAATTTTGCAACAAGCTAGGAAGAAAATTCCTTCTTGACCCCAGAATGGCAGTCAGATTTATCCTTGGATCGAGCAGTTATTACCCTACATTGAAAGATTATTTCCTTGAATATTCTGTTTTTGCAAGTATGCATCTAGTAGCTGTTTGAACATCTGTATGGACTCTGATAAAACCACTTCTTCAGGCAGAGAATTCCACATCCTGATTATTCTTACAGTAAAAAAAACATTTCCTTTGCCTTAGACGAAATCTTCTTTCTTCCAGTCTAAACGCATGGCCTCATGTCCTATGTAAAGTCCGGTTTGTGAATAGATTTCCACACAATGGTTTGTATTGGCCCCGAATATATTTGTATAATGTTATCATATCCCCTCTCAGGAGATGTTTTTCTAAACTAAATAGGTTTAAATTTGTTAACCTTTCTTCATAGCTGATCTGTTCCATTCCCTTTATTAATTTTGTAGCCCGCCTCTGCACTTTTTCTAGTGCCATAATATCCTTCTTTAGAACAGGTGCCCAAAATTGCACAGCATATTCAATATGTGGTCTTACCAGTGATTTATAAAGAGGCAAAATGATATTCTCATCCCGAGAATGAATGCCCTTTTTCATGCATGACAATACCCTACTGGCCTTGGCCACTGCTGATTGACATTGCACATTGATGCATAGTTTGTTGTCTATAACAATTCCCAAGTCCTTTTCGTGTGTTGTTATCCCTAATTTGCTTCCATTAAGGGTATAGGTTGCTTGTGTATTCTTTACGCTGAAGTGCATAACTTTGCATTTTCCAACATTAAATTTCATCTGCCATTTGAGTGCCCAGTCCCCCAGTCTATCTAAATCCCTCTGCAGCAAAGTAATATCTTGCTCACATTGTATTATTTTACAAATTATACAATGTGAGCATTTTAGATCATATGGTTTGTTTCTATTACCACTTAGGAATGCTTCTTTTTTTTTTTTTTTTTTACTGTGCAACAACTCGTCCCCGTGTTTTTCTATTGAACGTACTGATTTTTAATTGGCATTGTGACAACCTTATATTATAGTGTGGCACAAACTCAACGAAAACATGTGTACACCGAAATATCAATAAAGAACACAATAGTTTTATGACATAAACCATATTATCATTTATGCACTAATGTTCAGCCTCTGGTATAATTCTGATGCAATATGCATAGAATTTTAATTTTATGTTGTTTGAAGTTTGAAATCCCCAAAAAACTAGAGAAAATTATACTATTCCAGTAACTATAAACGAGATCTATTACAACAGCAGTCAAAAACTTAGATTATTTTGTTGGCTTAGTGCACAGCACATTTACACTTACGCATGAAGGGTGGAATTATTAGACTTAAATTACATATTGTGGATGACGCGGGAACACGCATCACAGTTTAATTTCCAATCTTTAGTAAACCCTGTTTCAGTTTTATAACCAGAGGTGAAAATTTCTATTTATAGTTACCATATGTTATACTGAGCCAACAATTTCCTTAGAGCTAGATATAAAAAAACAAAACCATTTCCAGCATGCAATCTGAAGGGGAACGGTATCAGTGGAACACAGAATACAGATAACATTGTGTTAAGGTAAAACAGGAAAAATGTGTTGGTCAGTTTGTGACATTTATAGGGCTAAGACGTCAGGGCGCCTTTGAAGATGTTTAGAGAGGGTGATAGCTAAAAATGACACGATACTGAGTTCCAGAGGCATTCCAAAAAATAATGAAAGTGGAAGTGGGATAATTTTATGAGAAATGGATAGCCTTGAGTCATCAGAAGAGCATAAATGCCAAATATTGAAATGCATACTGAAAATGACTAAGAGAAGGAGGGTGGATGAGTTGAGATGTGTCTTATAAACCAAAGTAAAAATTATTCCTGATGGGAAATACCAAAGGAGGATTCCTGTGTAAGGATTAGGAGCCAACATGAATGGGTTGAATGAGTTGAACCCTTTTAGGTAAAGTTACATAGCCAAAGCACCCCTCGATAATGGCATTTAACTCCTCACTCACTTCATTGGAGAAGAGCATGATGACTTTAGACTTCAAATATTGACTTATTGTGCTCCAACGAATGATCCATAGAGCTGATGTACAACGGTTAATGACCTAGTATGACATTATAATGCTGGAATATTGAAACTCTAAGAAAAACATATATCAATGTTATAAATACAGCACAATGTCAACAAGACTGTACACAGCAGATATAGAGCGTAAAGTAGCGGCTTAAAGTATCCAGGTGTACCTTCCTTACTTATATCTTACTTCACCTTCTCCCCTTGTGAACTACCACCCAATTGAACATATTGCCTTGGGTTGCCTTAGCAAAAAAAAAAAAAACTTTTTCTTTCCTTTTCAGGTTTTTTTTTTTTTTCATCACTGTTAAATGTGCAAAAATACTAGCAAAATGTAAACTGCATGTGGTAGCTTTAAGTCAATAGCAAGTGCGACACAATTATTCCGCTTGTCTAGTACTTCAAGTCAGTGTCAGTTGGCATTCTGATGTGGAAGTGAGTGTTTAAAGCCATCTTGTAAATATGGATTTTCAACTGATCTATAAACAACATGTGACAAGGGTACTGGTCCATAAAAACTATGAGAAACAGGGATTTAAAAAAAAATGTAATAGGTTAAAATAGAAAGCACACTGGGCTTAATTCTCTCAAGCGTGGATTGTTGGTGAAAATGTGAAATTGTCCATATGTTTTTACTAGCTTTATTATTTTTAGTTAGTGGTAATATATTTTATTTAAATGGTTTAACTTACTAAAAGGAACTAAGTAGTTTAATTCTTCTGGAAGTAAAGTGGCATGTTATGAGGTTTCTGATATGCCAGGTAAGCTGTTTTTAGTACCAGTGGACATCTTTGCAATTTCTGCATATACATATTTTGTTGCTATTTGTATGCTATTGATGCTGGGCATTGCATTTTTTTAGCCATTATTTAGGTGCATACAATATTTCTCTCAGCAGTACATCATTATTTAATTTGTGGTCAGGTGAACGTCACAGAAGGAGAGAAAGCTCTTTGAAGTGGTCTAGGTACAGTGTCCTTATTGCACTTAGTGCTGCAATGTAGTGCAGTATTAAGATCGCCTCTAGTGGCTGTCTACTAGACAGCTACTTGAAGGACTTCTGGAAGGTTACCAGACTTTTGGCCTGCTGACACTGGACGTCCTCATGCCCTGCATGAGGACATCCAGCATTGGCTATTTTCCCATAGGAAAGCATTGATTCAATGCTTTTCTGTGGGGAGGCCTAAAGTGTGTGCGACACTCGCTGTGCATGTGCCTTAGAGCCCCCTCATTGAGGGACATACTAGGAGACAGAGCAACGACCCATTGCCGAGGAACATCAGCACTATGATCAGGTAAGTAAATAAAGGGTTTTTAACCCTTTATTCATGACTGTGAGGGGGCAAGAGGGGGACTATAGTATTCCTTTTAACAAAGCAGTTTTGGTTTATGGATCATACCCTTCTGTTTCACTGCTCATGTCTCTCTCAAACATAAAAAATTTTTTTTATTTTTTTTAACAATTCGCTAGGAGAAGAGGAAAACCCATCAATTTAAATATGAGGGGACTATATGGTGGGACTATCCGGTTAGTATTATGCAGTAGATGATGATGGGGAGCCAGAATGCCACCCCAATAGTGCATGTCTATAGCAGGGCAACTGGACTATGATGAAAGAGAGACACCTACATGTTACCAGCTGTGCACTAAGCCATCCAGGGGTGGAGAAAAACGCTCAAACTACTGCAGCAAGTAATGTTCTTTTCTTTGATTAAACTAAGGGTTACTTGTTATATGTTGACACCGTGCTAGTGCTTCTTAACCCCTTAAGGACACATGACATGTGTGACATGTCATGATTCCCTTTTATTCCAGAAGTTTGGTCCTTAAGGGGTTAAATTGTGAATGTCTTGCATGTATTCTAGGTACAAAAGTTGGTTGTACTGCAGATAGAGACAACCCTACACTCATTGCATGTTGGGGCCGAGCTAGTCACCTATCCTCTGTTTAGCGCACTGAATATGCCACAGGTGATCGGTCACTCCCAATTAAATCCTGGCAACAGGTAAGACCCACAGGTGTTAGTCTCTTTCTGAGAAAATCCCCCAAAACACCCAAATTAACCTCCGTTATTAAATCTCATGATCATATTAGACCCATGGCTTTAAAAATTGTTTCTCTAAAAGTTATGGGCCTGAATTACCCAAAGAAGAGGTATCTGCTGTTTAGTTTTAAATGTTTTTTTTGTATTGTCAAGTATTGATGATATTCGTAAGTTAGACGGTTATGAATATTGCATTAAACATAGCAAGTTAGATATTGCAGTTATCACATTGTTAATTACTTTTTATATGGAATACATACAGAATGTATATAAAAAAAAAGAAAAGACAAACAAAACATTATAACTTTAAAAAAAAGTTAACTCCACTAAACATGCTCTCTTTCATGTATTTCAGGTAATTAGTCATGGGTTTAGCGCCACTTTAGGGGCAATCAGCTTGAAGTTTCATGTTCTTTGGAATTTATGCTATAGGGGCTTTGGGAGATTGGCCTGCAGTCACGCTGGTCAAATACCAGTAAGTAAATTAAAAAGTATTTTTATTCTGAATTGAGTAACTCCATCTAAGGAGTCAATATACAGTTACCAAAAAATAATTTGTTGTTTATGTTTGCATATTTGTATTTAATGAGGTTTCTATTCAGTCTATGTGGAACCAAAAGGACACTTATATGGGAAGCAAGGATAATGGGGGAGGGAGTGGCAGAATGATCCAATGTTGCCCTATCCACTTAAGTGACGATTAAGATTCTATAGACAGAGTAGCTTGATTCTGCTGGGATGTGATGTGTAATGTTCCAGTGCATTTCTTGATAAGAAGCTGTTGGCAATATTTTAAGTAGTTTGGCAGTTGTTATGAATATGTCATGTGTTAGTGTTGGAACGTTTGTTAACCATCTTGACAGTCCTGGTTCAGAAGTTATTTGGTCCAAGTTAGGTCTGATTTAGAAATAAAGTGAGCTGATAGAATAGGATGAAGTCACTGGTTGTGTAAGTGAGTAATCTGTGCAGTAGTCCCAATCTTCCAGACTAAGGTGTGGGAGGATTGAGTTGATTAAGTTATGTGTCTGTAAATCTTAAAGAAGGGAACACCAAGGTCATGGAATTTGTGTTTGACTTTGACATTGAAATGTTAATGCTTATTTTTGTGTTCTTTCAGGAATTTACATATGGTGGTATGGCCTGCCATTTCCCAAGAGCAGTATGGATTATGGGCTTCCCCATCCTGAAAACATGGGTTGCTTAACCCCTTAAGGACACATGTCGTGATTCCCTTTTTTTCCAGATGTTTGGTCCTTAAGGGGTTAAGGAAGGAATAAACCTTGTCTATTGCCTTTGGAGTCCTATTAGTTTACTCACAAATTTCCACATTTTATTAGTGGATGCTAATAGAGCCTTTTCTGGAAGGGAAGCATATGGGGTTTGTAGAAATTGGGAGAGTGCTACATTAGGACAGAGCTGCATTCCTATATGTACTTCGGTGAATGAACCTGATCCTTATTATCAATATATACAGAATGAAGTAGAGGCAAGATACCTGCCTGCACTGATTTTAAAGCTAACAGCAAAAAGACTTTAAACAGTGCTGCAATATCTCCACACTGTAGTTCCATCAGTGTATAATAGCAAACAGGAAAAAAATGGAGTTATGCACAACTTAAGCATTGATAAAGGGTTATTGCTTGAAACGTTTGTACTTTGTCCTTCCAATAAAAGGTGGTAGCACCAGGGGGTACACTCAAAAATCAAGTTGCGAACGACTCCAATTTTTTCCTGTTTGCGATCCCTGGTGGTAATGTGTTGCTAAAATGTACAATTTAAAATTTGGGATATAGGAATCTGCTGTTTAAAGAATGTAAGAGGTTCAATGCTGATATAGCATTTATCCAAGAATCACACCTGCCCAAAATCATCCTGACACTACGGATAAAACTGTCTACTCTGCCACACTGGGAATGCGATCCTTCATACATTTGTTCCTGATATCCAGTAAAATTCTACCCATAATAGTGTTTCGACCACACAGATCCATCCCCACATACACATTGGACTTGTTGTCAGGATTACTGTTTGATCCAGCACGTAGAACTGTACAGCACGGATGACAAATAAGTAACGTATTACCGGTCCTTAGAATGGCCGGATTTAACGTACAAAGAATAGTCAAAAATACTAGCCGAGGTCAGGGAACACAGAAAGGGAAACAGCGATGAGGAAAGCCAGGAGTCAGGATACCAGAATATAGAGAAGTCAATAAACAAAGCCAAAGTCAAAAACCAGGTAGAAAACTATAAACAGGAACGCGCTCTCAGACAACCACAAGGGAAACCACGACAGGGCACTGAGCAGGCTGAGAACTGGGCCTAAATACCCCTCCTTTAGTTCTGATAGGCTGTAACCGGCCTTTGACCCCAAAGTCAGTTACCAGGTTTCATTTTCATAATTGCTGCTCAGCATTAACCCTTCTGTGGATTAGGTTGCTGCTCGGCACAACTTTTCCTGTGTGGACAGTAAATGTCATTACTCACTTTTCTCTAAGCGGATGAATACATGACACCAGGTTTCATTTGCACAATTACTGCTCAGCATTAACCCTTCTGTGGATTAGGTTGCTGCTCGGCACAACTTTTCCTGTGTGGACAGTAAATGTCATTAACCACATTTCTATAAGCGGATGAATACGTGACACTTGTAACATGAACACAGCACTACTAAAAGATCTAATGTCATCCCCAAGTCTTAGGGAATATTTTACATCCAACACCGCCAAGGAGGTCCCCTGTTTACTGTACAGCCAGCACATAAATCCGTGATTAGGGGCCATCTGGTTAGCATAGCTACTCACAGGAAAAAAGCTTCAAAAGGAGATTGGGAAGGCAGAGATCAGGCACAAAAAAGGCCAAACCCCCAGATCCATGGCGGAACTGTGGTCTACAAGAACACATCTGAAAAGACTCCTACTAAAAGATGTAGTCCGCCACATGACATGGTTTCATTGCCTTTTTTATGAGAAGGCAAATAAAATGGAGATGCTACTTACCAGAACTTTGCACCTTTGTGTACAACCTAAACCAACTGCAGCAAAAGGGGATCATCAGAAGGGGTTGATATATTCTCCTGAGGTCATATACTAACATTTAAATAATTTTATATTATAAGTGATCTGGTTGTGTGACATCAAATTAAAAAATAAAATTAAAAAGTTTTTCCATGCAAATTTGCGTAACTAATTTTTAAAATAGCTGCTACTACACTGAATGTGCAATTCTCCAACACACAACCACGTAAAAATATTTCAATAGAATAGTGGAGCGCTATATATACAGTGACATATCCACCAGTGTATATAGATACCCGTAAGAAAACATAACAACTCCAATCTGATATATATGCCTTTAAATACAAAAATAAAGTGCAATAACCCAGATCTGGCTTGGAAGATTTAAAAACTACTTGATCAATCTCTATTGTCACTTCAAGAAATGGCAGATTTCGAAGCCATTGTTTAAACAATGTTTAAGAAATATCTTCCTTTGAAACTGAGATCCTAAGAAAGAAAAGGTTACCACCATAACCACAACACACAAGAGGGTAGTGATCACCCAAAATGGACCAATCCGTGATACACACCAGAGCTAGGTCATATAGCTCTTGAATATGTGTTCAATTGGCATTTTTATATATTGTAATAAGTTTTAAGGTTTTACACTATTGTACTTTATATTTGAATTTAAAGGTATATATACTAGATTGAAGTTATTTTGAAAATCTCAAGTTAAGTGTTTTTTGATTCAAATTAATTTTTATTTTTTTTATTTACAGAGGAAGAAACCACACATCACATGACAATGTACAGTTAACAGTACTAGTGGGATACAGGTCCGCTGGAGGTCCATTGTGTTTTACATTATGGGCTTAGGTAAGGTCCCCTGCCTGTACATTAGTGGAGTCGGATTAGCTGAGCAAGTGTGTTGTCTGAGACAGAGTGCCCCCACTGGGCAGAGGTCCTTCTCATAGTGGATCCAGTTGAGCAGTGCATATTCTCACTGCCACTGGAGAGAAGGGTCGACAACTTCCTCTCCCTTGTGTTCCCACTGTCACTGGGAAGAAATAACACTTGTATTCTCTCCATGGTACTCACGTCGTTGCTGGGGAGGGACAACACCCTCTTCTCCCAGGCTCTCACACTGCCGTTGGGAAAAGATGCCGCCTGCATCCTCTTCAGGTCCGCCTTCAGGTCCACCTTATGTATGTATGATTTATAATTCTTTGGTTGTGGTTTTTGGGGATTCCATCCAAATTGTGTCAGAGCTTCTAGATTGGTTTTACAAATCCTATACTGCGCACTTCACCGATTTTTACTATAAATCCCAATAAATACCTATGCATAGACTCAATCCATATACAAATTGCAGAACAAATCCTCATTTCACTACTTACATATTCAGATAGCTGAAAACCCAAAAACTTTATTTGCTGAAAATTATTCTGCCATGTTTCAACAGATTAGAATATATCTGGAATCTAATCTACTGTGTTTTTTTTCTCTTTTATATACAGAAAAAACTGCATCCTCGAGTGGGAATCATACCACTTCACACTATACTTGTGGAGTCATTGTTCAGGCTCCATAATATGGGAGTGCACATTTTTTTATATAGCTGTATTTCTGCTATCTGGTCTGGCATACTAAACTCTATTATCCTGATTTTCTTCCACATATCCACAAGAAAATCTCTAACTGCGAGGACTACATGCACATCCTTCACCATATTATATCCCTAGGTAGGGATCATTCTGCCCAAGCGATCAAGTTGGAGCTGAACATAAACTCATTAAAAGAGTGAGTGAATTATTTTTATCATTTTTATATATTTGCCAGGACACCTTAGCACAGGGGTAGGTAACCTTTGGCACTCCAGATGTTGCGGACTACATCTCCCACAATGCCTTGCCAACACATCTGGAGTGCTGAAGGTTGCCTATCCCTGCCCTAGGCGCTACACCAACCATTCTTTAATTGCAAACTGCTGAAAGTCTGTGAATCTTGACAATAAGCCTGATTGTCTATGGTGGTTGAATAATTTTGATTACAACTGTAAGTTCCAAATTAGAACAACCTCTGTAATTTATCATTTGATAATTGTCGAGTTCTGAGCTTGATGAAAACACTGCGTATAAAGCAGAGATAACAACATGTGTTAGCTTTAAACAATACTTAGATTTGATTTGTATTTTATTTTTTGGAAGCCAGGATTACATATTTCCAGTCATTGTATAGAAACTGCATACAAATAACTGGTGATGAGACAAGTTCAGACTTGCTTTAGTGAGAAGGAAAGTGGATGGTTTTTAGGGGAACTTAAAATGAGAATAATGCTTATGTTTTCATCTGGAGATATAATTTCATGTTGTAGAATTTTGTTTTCTAAATGATGGTAGATGCAACACCCAAATCTTGCACATCAAGATGGAAAACATGAATGCACTGCTTAAGTACCATAGTGACACAGTGACATGCATATGGCTTGGTACACTTTACGATTTTAAAATTGTGTAAAATAAAATTGGTGCAAATGCCAACTTCTTTTCTACATGTCACACAAGGAATGCAATTGTAACTGCTTTGCTTTTACATTCTTTAAATCAATTGTTGCATTGCTTGGTAAAATTAATAGATTTTAATACAAGCTGAAAGAGTAGTTTAAAAACACTAGTTGTGTTACATTATGGCACAATGTATGATTTTCGTTAACTGCTTCTTTCCATACTTTCTTTGCATTTTTAATAATAATAATCTTGTTTTTAAGCAAGTCAACAGATACTTAATGAATGTTACTATGGTTTTTTTCACTCCTGTGATGATTTGACCCTTATTATTAAAATAAATTGTAAACCTATCAAGGACACTTTGCGAGATTATGTTAAATGAACACGCTAACATTAAAACCGTATACTTTTATTTTTAATATTCGTGTGTTCCTTAACTCTTTTTTTTTTTTTTTTTTAAGGACACCTTTTCTCACCTTTTATCTGGAACTAGGCAGTCTCGGGTACCCGTTCTTTCTCACCCTTAGTCCTGGTGTCCAATGCAATGCTTCTCAGAGAAGCATGGGGACTTTCTGGGCATGTACAGCAATTGCAGCTCTCAGCTATTCAGGTGCTTCTCACAGAGAGTCATTGGTTTAATATGCTTATCAGCCAAATATAAAGCTATATCAGGGGTGCTCAAAAGGTAGATCCCCAGATGTTTTAATACTACAGATTCCATGATGCTTTGCCATTCTAAAGGCATGTAAAGCAGCATGGGAGCTGTAGTCCTACAACATCTGGAGATCTACCTATTGGGCACTCCTGCTCCATTTGTTAATGTGCATAACATGAGTTCTAGGTGGGAACAAGAACATTTTACACACGAAGACATTCCTAATGGGACCAATCATTAGATCCTGGCTTCCAAAAGCCATGGCATCAGGATATACCAACAACTTGCCAAACAGTGTGTGTCAATAATGCAGGAAATAAGTAATTAATAGACCAGTAATATGACTTATTGCAGCAATACCTATTGAATCTGGAGGTCAAGACAAAGTAAGAAAAAAAAGAGAAGGTAGCATCCATTTAGCTGCCCAGTCAGCCTGGAAAATAGAAACCGTTTTGAAAGCTTTAAACAGTTCTATGTAACAAAGACACATGGCAGAAGTACTAATTCAAAGTTAAGTTACCGGGAGGCTTTAAGGACATGGTTATATCTATTTCTAGTTTACAGTTATTAAATCGGCCTTTAACTATATCCAGAAGAACAAGATGCCCGAAGCATGCTCTTTAAATATGTCTGAATTTTTCTAAAAAATGAAACAGAAATCTGAGATTTAGAAAATAAAATGATTAAATGTTTGTTTGGCATTTGTTTTGTTTTTACATAACCTCTCACTGCAGCCTTTTCACTGTCATTAATTATTTTTTAACTCAAAACACAAATCTCTTGATTAAGATATTCATAACCAGTGCATTTATCATTCTAACCTTGTTGTTTATCGTCTTCTTTGTTTGTCTGCCTAGCAAGGCATCTGTGTACCAATGACAATTAAATCCTACTAGACGTATTGGCAGGTAGTGTGTTTTTGCTAAGCATTATGGTCTGTTCGTGGCACAATTATTACGCTAGCAAAAGCACAGATTTGATCCAAAAAAGCATTTATTAGACTACATAGATGTTAACATTTATCTTAGCAGCAGAGCAGTTGTCTCTTGAACTGACACATATCTATTTTATATAGCTCTATAGCACTAACATTTTGTACTCTACATCTGCATGACATAATTTTTCAGGCATCAGCTGAATTTAATTTGGTATGAAGCACTCGTATCAATATCTACTCTACTATTTGAATTATATACTTTGCTCTTCAATGTATAAAGAATTCAGGAATGACCTGATTTATTGTTTAAACTCTGCATATTATTTTTCATTAAGTCAGAAATATATTAACATTTGAAGTCTCTCTGGCATGGAGAATTTGTAATGTTCATTCTTGGCATTGGAGCTTGCTTGGCAATATGGACTCATCATCTTCTCTGAAAACAGGACAACTCTCTGCCAAAAGTTGCAAATCCTATTTGCGAGTTGTACGGTAGATTATTACAGTTGTTTGAGGAAATTTCTTTGAAATGTTTTATATGATTGTATTAATACATTTTATCATATTCTTTGCCATCTAGAAATATTTTACGGAGTCAGCAGAGGTAAATCATATCTATTTTAAACATACATTGTGGATCCCTGTTCTACTGAGCTTCCTGTCTCGTTTCGCACTTTTAGAGAACCCTGGAGAAAAATCCCCAGAAAGAACAGCTGCACAAAGTCATTCCAAGGCATTTATACAAAAGCTGATTTGGTGCTCTGTTAATGCATAGCCATAGTTGGCTGCTTTGAAGAATTGTCATCCTGGTGTACATGTGCGTAGAGATGGCATGCCGATTTTTGGAATTTGTTTAGTATGACTCTGAATGCATTGTAAATGTGTAAGTGCCAATATTCCAGCATTAGTAAGGGCAGATCAGGTTGTATAGAAGTATGTGTATTTGCATACAGTACAAAGGCTGCTTCTGTTGGATGGAGAAACAATTACAAACCAATATCATTATTTATTGTTTTTCCATAAAAGAAGAGTGCTTGCTAATTTGTCCTTTTCCCCTAGTCCCGTGTACAGTTTATCGGAAACATGATGCTATATTTTTCCTGGAGCTTAACGGCAACTTATTTACATAATTAATTACTAAGTAATATAGGCTGAAAGGAGACGTGTGCTCCTTTCACACAACTCTGCTGTAGATCTATCAAAAGGAAAACAAGAATAAGTCATTTACTATTTATTTAGAAAATGAGTAAACAAAATTCCTTCTTGTCTCCAGAACGGCACTCAGATGTCACCCTACATACTATCTAATTTATCCTAAATATCCTGTTTCTAAAAAACCAAAACCACAAAACATTCATATGCTTTATAATATTTTTTAGAAAAAACTGCTACCTCGTAAGGCAGAGCATTTATTGTCTTAATCTCCATTCTAGAGCTTGTTTCCAATAATGTGGGTAAGTTTTACCACCCAGGTGTTACTCAATAGATTAAAATAGTAAGACCGCATTAGACAGGTATATACATGCACAGAAAAATGACTCGTAATAAAGTGTCCATAATCAGAAATCTATACTAGTCTTTTAATGAATGGTCTTTTCAAGGAGAGAAAAGACAAAAAAAAACTAGTGTATAAATAACAATACTTCTCCAAATGTATTTGGGATCAAAACATATAAATAAATACGTTCCAAATCCTTTCAGCAGACACAAATTGACCATTGTTTTAGAAGTGTATACTGTGTTACAGATAGTGTGTGTATATACACACTGCAACAGTAACAAGTCTATACAGGTGCTTGTAAAAATAAGCACTATACCTAGGGGGAGAATGGATTGGAATCACGTCCACTTCCTTGGTGTCCTGTTGCATGCATGCTTCTGTGTTCGGGGCTCAATATATTAACTCTTTTCCTTTGTTAACTGAAAGACTGTGCAAAGGACTACTCAGTGTCCAGACACGTTTTTTTAGCTTTCTCAGTGGTGTTTTGGAATCCTCAATGCGACTTAATGTAAAGCCGTTCTATTAAACCCATCAGGGCTTTAAATTAAGTCACATTTAATCTCTTTCTTAGGTAAATAACTCACTCGCATGTGACCATCCACCTGATCTAAAATAAATCATGTTTTTGTCTTTACAAGACTCGTAAACATTATGCAAATTAATCAGGATGATTGGTCTGGAGTCTCCAATTAAGTCGTAATTAAACCACTTCCAATGCTCTCAGCCAATGATGGTGGAAATGGACATTAAAAATCTGAAATTTTTAATTCCCCATATTGATGTGGCTGAAACACAGCAGTCCCTTAGCGCTCAAAAGAATATCAGTTCCTAAACAGTTTAATCTTAAACCAGGGGATGATGACAGGTCACTCTGGACACTCTAACCACTAAATTCTGTAGTGGTTTTGTTGTTCAGAGTGTCTCTTGAATCATTAAAAAAATCCCTTTATCCAACATTCCATTCATCTGCCAAGTCCATCTTTTTAAAAAATAGTCAAGCTTCCTTTGATTGTGCCCCTGGTTAAACGTACATATTGTCTGCAATTATAAACCCATTAAAGGACCACTATAGTGGTCCCCCTCCCGCCCGGCTCTGGGGAGAGGAAGGGGTTAAAACATACCTTTTTACCAGCGCTGGGCGGGGAGCTCTCCTCCTCCTCTCCGCCTCCTCTCCTCCCTTTCGGCTGAATGCGCACGCGCGGAAAGAGCTGCGCGCGCATTCAGCCGGTCTCCGAGGAAAGCATTCATAATGCTTTCCTATGGACGCTTGCGTGTTCTCACTGTGATTTTCACAGTGAGAATCACGCAAGCGCCTCTAGCGGCTGTCAATGAGACAGCCACTAGAGGATTTGGAGGCTGGATTAACCCTAACATAAACATAGAAGTTTCTATGAAACTGCTATGTTTATTAAAAAAAAAAGGGTTAACCCTAGCTGGACCTGGCACCCAGACCACACCCATTGGTCTGGGTGCCTAGAGTGGTCCTTTAAGGACATAGATAATTCTCCAACTTCTGAACCAAGTAAAACTTAGAATTTGTGCTATGTGTTCTATTTAACATTTTTTCTGTGCTATTTAAGGGTTTATTTTTAAGTGCAACTATACATATTATATATCATATATGTATACCTAGCATTACATTAAAGCTGTTTTCCTGGCACTAAAGACCCCTACAGTGCCCCCTTACTCCCTTCCGCGATCCCTCTGTGCTGGGTCAGGTTCAGCCTACACAATCCATAACCCTAAAACAGTATTAACCTAACCCAGCATTAACACTTACCTTACCCTAATGCTGACACTAACTCTACATCTAACTTTAACCATACCATAAATATCCCAAATGCTAACCCTAAGGAATTTTCTTTGCAAATGTCAGTACTGATGTCAGCACTGGGATTTCCACGTTAAACCAGCAGATAGCAATCTGACAGCTATCTACAACTGTTTGAGAGGAAGTTCTGTCATGTTGTTCCTCTGGATCATCCAGGTTTTATTAAGGGGTGCCCTCAAAGGCACAATAGTATAGGGCATGATTTCATAGGGATAAAAGTATACCATTTTAGTTCATACCCTTAAACCGGCAGATTGATTGTGTAACATTATTCCTACAGTGTATCAACTATACTTCCCCTGCAACAATATAACGTTAACTGACTAACATTAACTACCGTGCATAGTCGGAACCTGGACATATGGTTTCAAACAAGTATCAAAGGGCTCCTGCTAGGCATCAACTGTACTATATACTGCAGTTACCTTACCCAGACCTCTCCTTCAACTATTAAAATTAGCGGGTACAGTACCTATATTGTTGGGACTGTCTTCTTATCTGTAACAGGAAACATCGTCTTTTACAGTCACAATTTATTACTATAGTGACACACCGCTAAGACAATAATCCCCATATAACGTGGACTAAACTTTTATTCCACGAACATGTTAACAATTCACTGTACATATTTAGCATGTGACAACGTGAGTTTAATAGCTCATTACCCTGTATACATTGTAACCCTGTCACGCTATGAAACATGAATTACGGGATATGCTGCGTTATCCATTTTTTATACGTATTTATATGTTTATACATATTTTTACAACCCAGCTGAGACTTTGCCTTAATACTTAGTTTGGTCAAATCCTTGATCTCTTACTTTCTGTTACTGTGGTTTATACGCACAGCTTAGACAGCAAAGCATCTGAACAACTGTGCTTACAATAGCCCCTCGTCTCAAACACGTAGATATTTAACCTGTTGAGACTGACTTTTTCATCATGTTAGTGGGCTTTTTCTTTTACAGACACTAAGGCCATCTAGATTTTAGTCTCAGACAGACTTTGTTGGTTGTTCTTTCCACCATCACATACTTTTTTATTATTTGTCTACAAGGATTTTTCACCTCATTTATGCCTGTTTCTATTAAAAGTTAAGTTTTAAACATTCATAGAGGTTGCACTTTTTTGTTATGTACCCCACACCCTTTTTTTAGTTAATTTTCCTATTTCCCAGGCCATAACCAGTAGGGAAACCCACTCTTGAGGATATTTTATCATAATCCTATTTTGTCCTTCTCTCTTTTTGCCTTTTGTACATTTTTGGTGAAATTCTTTTCACTAGGGGTGAACCCCCATTTAGCAGAAAAATTTATGTGGCGCCATTTTCTAGTTTTGCTTTGGAGCCTAGGTATTAATTGTTAGCTGGTTCTCCTTGGTGTAAGTAGCGATTTACCCATGCCCGCACCTGAACAATAGGATGTTTCATTATGTCTTAATAGTGTTAAAACTCTGGGTTGTTAGGACGTAACAGAACATCCTAACGTCGATAAGGGATTAAATAAAGCATGTGCATCATGAAGCATTACTAGAGTATGTCACTATTTTTTTTGTCAGGGGTCATGTGGAGTCAAAAGCTATTTAATTCTCCCTAATCACCTTTTCCATAATCTTTTGTGGTTTTTTAAAGTTATCTTAAAAATAAAAATAAAAAAAATAAAACAGATGTAGACAGAAACATTCGGCAATCTGTGTTCTAAATAATATGTTAATGCTTTGTAAAAGGTTGCCTTAAATAGCCTCAGTCTGGAAGATGGCATTTAACAGGCAGCAGTAACACTAAAGTTGATGCAGTTAGTGCAGCTATGTCTGCATTAGAGATATTATAGCCCTTTTGTTTATCATATCCATGATTGCAATCTGGGCTGTTTTGTGTGTCATGACTTTTATATTGAACGCAGAACATCTAGAATACCGTCATATGCTGTGCTTCAGGCATTGCAGTACTCCAAACAAATGATCCACGCTACATCATATGTCATTCTGTGCCCATAAGTCACAGCAGAAAGTACGAGTGTCCTTGACATTCAGGGAGTATGGAAAAATACACAAAAATACATATAACTGAAAAAAAAATCATTTTCTACATAATTTAATATTTTACACGTGGTTCTACTTAGGCATCTTTTTACATTGGCTTTATTTGTCACATTTGCCTAGCATCCCATAATAAAGATGCCGTTCCACAATTTATACCCATCCATGGTTAGAATAGCTGCACTTTAACCAGCAGTAGAGGCAGTTACTTTTAATGAACACCTTATGTCACTATATTGGTTGAGACCAGTTTGAACTGATATAACGTTGTTAATTCCTCACAATGGAAAAGACAATCTGTTGTTTTCACAATATATTTAAGGAAGCTTCTTAGTAGGTATAAAGGATTCTAGTGTTTGCAATCCTATCATTTTGCCTTTGCTTATTGCCTGTTTTGCTTTACTTGCAGCACATGGAGAAGCACAAAATGTAAGCATGGTTAGAAACATTAGAAAAGGTTCCATTGTGAATGATCCCCTATGTCTGTCTGCATACTGAACATTTCATTACAGACTCAAGTGATCTTTAAAATGCAAATTTCAGCACGCCAGACAATCAATATAAATAGATAGCAGAGGAGAAAGACGCTGCGTCTACGCGCGTTTCATCCTGTTCACAGGACTTTCTCAAGACCTTTCTCAATAATTTGACTTCTTACCTTTGGTCTTACAGGTGCCTGTCCCCACCTCCAGTACAATCTCTCAAAAACTAGAAGTTCCTCCAAAGGACCTTCCTTTTGCTCTCCTGAGCTAAAAACCTGCAATAGAGGGATTAGCTCATTGGCTGAGAGATATCAGTTGACACGCTCAGCATTGCAGAGTTTGGCGCAGGAGAGCTAATAGAAGTTCTTGATGAGCAACTTGCAGTTTTCAGGATATTGTAGGGAAGGCAGTGAATAGCACCTTGCAGACAAAAAGAGTTTGACTCCTTAGAATAGGGGGGACCAGCGTACCCTTGCACCAAAACCACTACAACAAGCTATAGTAGGTATGGTGCTTGGAGTGTTCCTATGAATCCCTATATAACAGTGTCATTGGTTTCTGAATACACATTTTATGGTCATAAGTGATTGTAGTTACCAGCAGGCACTTAAGGTACAAAAAAACTGATAGCACCTGGGACCTTTTTTCGTATTTACAAGGTTACAATTTCAAAACCATTAGTATATGACAAGGCACGGGAAGGTAGATTTTATAGATTTATTTGAAGCTGAGAGACCAGTTTTAATCTAGGTTTGCTACACACCGGCTTCACACAAGTAAATATTTTTTTTACTTTATACTGAGAATTTGAACTTTGCTATTTAATTGGTGAAGTTAAGTATGTCCACTCTTATTTTGGTATCTTAAAGGGACACTTGAGACCCCCACATTCCACACCCCTTTTCATCTTACAGAAAGTGCAGATTTTATTAAAAACTGGCACTTTCTTAAATTAAAGAAGAGTTACCTGCACACTGTCCTAAATCCCTATGCATATTTAAATAAATGGAGGTTTTTAGTTTGACTCCAATGGCCATTAGATGTAAGCCCATCTGCCACGTCAAGGCAAACCTCTTAGGTGGGTCCTATACTAACAATTCACCTGGCATGCTTCAACTTCAGGCCAAAAATAAATATCTAATTTTTTTTCTACAGTCTGAATGCAGGACTTATTTATGTATATTTTTACTTTCTTAAATAACCTTGTTATAGACCCCCCATGCCAATCAGACAAACAGTCCTATTACTTCCTTCTTGTTTGGCTCAGTGGAGCTAAACTCAAGAGAGAGGCAATTGCTCAGGGCACCTACCTTGTAAAGACTTCTCATTGAAAAGCATTGAAAAATCTGTGATGTGCCAGACACAGAATGTCTGGGCTGGGTTTTAAGGGAAAGGCTTGTAATGTTGCAGACAAGAAATCTACCATATATATATACACCAACAAAGAAAGATGCGTAATTAAATGTAGGATTGTTTTCATTGGAGATATATCTACAAAACAGGGATTTTATATATATTTTCCATTTGAGACTTGGAGTGTCCCTTTAACCCCTTAAGGACCAAACTTCTGGAATAAAAGGGAATCATGACATGTCACACATGTCATGTGTCCTTAAGGGGTTAAATCGTTACAGGCTTTACTTGTTGAACCCCAAAAGTGACTGTTCATCAATATCACCTGTAACGACTGAGCTGATTAACATGGAAATTGCTTAAGAGCTGTGGTTAGGGCTTATTGAGATTAAATCCAACATAATAATTGTTGTGTTAATTATACTATGATGCATGTTCTATTTACTGTTTACAATTTTACATAGCCATGACACAAGCACGTTGTGTTTAGGTTCATGTTGATTGCTTCGGAGACCCACACAATGTGGGCACAGGAATAATTATTGGTTAAATTATCTTACCCAAGAAATAAAACTTCATAAGCAGATTTTATAGCCAATATATCATAGATGGCATAATTTCAATGGGTAATATATTTTAAATTAAACCGAGATAATGCTGGAGCATTAAAACATGAAAAATATTCAGTCTTGTCCTAATAATGAAAAAGCGATTACAATGCATTAACGAATGTCAATTCTTCATGAAATAAAGAGATGAACGTTTAAACAAGCAGACTCTACTCCCTCTGAGGATACTGAGTGATATCTCTATAGATGTATTTTATATCTTTACTTATGGAGAAAGCTGATATGTGCAGATATGCACTATACAAAAAAAGCCTGTAAAATCCAGCTAAATTGGATTTAAAGCTTTTATTTAATTCAATTATGCCTCTGTAATGCAATTAGAGATATTGTGGATTGTCTCATGTCAGTAAACTTTAAGCTTTATAATAATTAACTGCAGCTATTCAATGAAAACAGCATAACCTCTGAAAAACACAAATGTTCTTACAGAACAATACAGTGTGCTTGTGTTTTGTATATAACAGATGGATCAGCAATACAGTCTAAATTTTACTATTCATGTGTATCAATATAATGTATTCACTCCTGTAATCACTCCGCAGCAAGCAGGGCTGAGTCAGACTTTAATATCTGTACACTCCTTCCCCGTGGTAAGAGTAATTCTGCAACCTATGACCCTAGTACTAGCAATCAGGTATGGGGTTTAGGGTTTTCCTATGTTATAATATTTAAAAGAAGAAAAACTACCACAACAAGAGGACATAGTCTTAAATAAGAGGGGCAAAGGTTTAAAAATATCAGGAAGTATCATTTTACTTAAGAGGGTAGTGGATGCAAGGAATATTCTTCTAGCTTAAGTGGTAGAGGTTAACACCGTGAGGGAGTTTAAGATAGGCATAAGGCATAAGGCTATCCTAGCTATAAGGCCAGGGACTAATGAAATTATGGAAAATATATGGGCCGAATGGTTCTTATTTACATAGAAACATAGAATGTGACGGTAGATAAGAACCATTCGGCCCATCTAGTCTGCCCAATTTTTTTAAAAAGACTTTCATTAGTCCCTAGCCTTATCTTATAGTTAGGATAGCCTTATGCCTATCCCACGCATGCTTAAACTCCTTTACTGTGTTAACCTCTACCACTTCAGCTGGAAGGCTATTCCATGCATCCACTACCCTCTCAGTAAAGTAATACTTCCTGATATTAGTTTTAAACCTTTGTCCCTCTAATTTAAGACTATGTCCTCTTGTTGTGGTAGTTTTTCTTCTTTTAAATATAGTCTCCTCCTTTACTGTGTTGATTCCCTTTATATATTTAAATGTTTCTATCATATCCCCCCTGTCTCGTCTTTCCTCCAAGCTATACATGTTAAGATCCTTTAACCTTTCCTGGTAAGTTTTATCCCGCAATCCATGAACCAGTTTAGTAGCCCTTCTCTGAACCCTCTCTAAGGTAACAATATCCTTCTGAAGATACGGTCTCCAGTACTGTGTACAATACTCCAAGTGAGGTCTCACCAGTGTTCTGTACAATGGCATGAGCACTTCCCTCTTTCTACTGCTAATACCTCTCCCTATACAACCAAGCATTCTGCTAGCATTTCCTGCTGCTCTATTACATTGTCTGCCTACCTTTAAGTCATCAGAAATAATCACCCCTAAATCCCTTTCCTCATATGTTGAGGTTAGGACTCTATCAAATATTCTGTACTCTGCCCTTGGGTTTTTACGTCCAAGATGCATTATCTTGCACTTATCCACATTAAATGTCAGTTGCCACAATTCTGACCATTTTTCTATTTTACCTAAATCATTTGTCATTTGGCTTATCCCTCCTGGAACATCAACCCTGTTACATATCTTAGTATCATCAGCAAAAAGACATACCTTACCATCAAGACCTTCTGCAATATCACTAATAAAAATATTAAAGAGAATGGGTCCAAGTACAGATCCCTGAGGTACCCCACTGGTGACAAGTCCAAGCTTCGAATATATTCCATTAACTACAACCCTCTGTTGTCTGTCACTAAGTCACTGCCTTGCCGTCACATTATATGTTTGTACTCCACAACTGGGTGGATGACGATTTAAAGATCAGGTGCCAACCCAATATCTGGTTAGTTTACACCAACATTCCTTGCGTATGGGGAAAAATAAATGTGTATGTTAAGGGTTATTGGAATAAGTCTTTTTAGGTATATATCTTCTTGTGTTAAGGGTTCACCATAATATACTTCTATATCACCCAATATATTAATATGCAATTTGACATTCTTCATAATAAAATATACATTTATTCTACTCACAATGCAAACGTAAAACATATGTCAAACCTTAACAGATGGCACAGCTTAACGATGTTACATAGAGAGAGATCTTCGATGCAGAGTAATTGTCTTTGTCCAGAAAATCAGTGGAACAACTGCAGAGTAGCAATCCCACGTGGTTCTTTGTGTACTGTTCTTTTATAGACGTGACTATAATAATGTCAGAATTTATAAACTAAAACTCTGGCCATGTAAGGACACATATGTAGACCCTTGATTCCCCCAATCATTTCATTATACACCACATTCCAGACCTCATGGTACAGCCTAGCAAATTACCATCTGTTCTTTTTAACGCATTAGACACCAATACCTAATATAAATATGAGGGGTGAAGGAAAAGGTGAAGCCATTTAATGGAAGTTCCCTGGTTAATAGTGAGGTTTAATATAACCCACAGCTTTATTTATACATTACATTGAATACAAGAATAAATGAGATAGCTGATTGCACTTTGTTTCTTAATTTTTTGATACCACAGAACTAAGCAGCACATTGTGCTACTCTCTTCTATAGTACCATAAAAGTTAAATATACTGGCTTTGTTCATCTAAAGTAAGCTTACACTTGGTACTATTGGACATTGCTTAGACGCCAGCTTGTTAAGAGCACTTTGACAAAACGTTTGTCTTAACTCATAAAAAAGGTGTTGGGCTCTAGAAGATCGACCTCATTGTGATTAAATCATGGCACTGATATTACGTTACATATAAAAATACTGAGCCCCTTTAAAGAAGTATACCAGCATAAATACGAAGGATATATACGAATTTGGTTCAGAGAGAAAAGCAACTCAAAAACGGCTTTCATGTTCAGAACACAAAGTGACGGAAACAAAATAATAATGTACACTCCTGACATCAAGATTAATTAACAATAAACTTTGTTAAAAATTAGCTAACCTATGTACACTCTCAGGCAAGAAAAGTAATTTCTTATTAACCGATCCAGCAAACAATAACAAAATATAATGTACTTGATGCATATAAAGCAGCATTTCTCACCACGAACTATAAGGAAAAAATTCTGAAAATATATATATTTTTTTCTGAACAAATAATTTAGGAAATCTACATCCTGATATACTGACTTTCAAATAGATCTGATTAGACAGCAGTCTATTGTTATGGGCAAATGTAAATATTCCAAGTTTTAGAATGAAATTTTATATTTCTTAAACTGTGTATTTTGTCTTTAAGAGATATTGCAAACTAACAAGGTGTCAGAAATGGAACATTGTTTTTCATACATGTTCCTTTAAGCAATAACCTCTAGCCTACTTTCAGTGCATAATATGTTTACTCCAATTTGTCTAAGCTTAATACAAAACCAGTAATGCAATGACATCTTCAAGGCTATGCTACATCATCAGACTTTAAGAAGCCATCTTGTCCCAAGTCAGGGAATTTCCCATGACGTGTGGACCCTTACGTTTTAGTATAAACAATAGATAAGATGTTCAACATCTAAGATATAAATATGTGTATCTTTTAAATGTCAAGACACAGAGGATAGATTTGGAGACAAAGACACTGTCGCTCCATATTATAATGAGAGATGTTGACATGTTCAAGAGGGTACGTTATTCTATTTTTTTATATTTGCAAGCATATAGTTTAATCTTATAAACATTGCTATAAATTATTGTAATGGATTTATATGTCTATATTTATATTTTTAGGTTAGGTGGAGGCGGCCTGGGGCTGAGAGATATGGAGGTTGAGGTAGTTAGAGGGGGCCTGGGGCTGGGAGAGAGGGGGGTTGAGGTGGGTGGAGGGGGCCTGGGGCAGAATTGAGTGAAGGGGGCCTGGGGCTGAGAGAGATGGGGGTTGAGGTGGGTGGAGAGGGCCCGGGGCTGAGAGAGATGGGGGTTGAGGTGGGTGGAGAGGGCCCGGGGCTGAGAGAGATGTGGGTTGAGCTGTGCTGTAAGGAATTCATCTGATTTTGCCCTTTGAATGTTTCTTAATGGGGTTCGAATATTTTCTGGTTCTCTTGTGGTGAGTTTTAAGGGAAATCTATTTCTTATTGGTGTTCTCTCTCTCTCTCTCTTTTTTTTTTTTTTTCAAGGTGTCTCTGGGTGGGTTGGTTTTATATCTTTCCTAAGTTTCTATAGGGCGGTTATCTCTCCTATTGTCGTGTTTTTTTCTGGTCTCTATTTCCATTATATTTATTTTTTCCAAACGTTCATACCTCATTTTTTCTGTAATCAGTTTTTCTACCCTATTAATCTCTTGTTCATTGTTATTTGTGACTTTCCTGTATTCTTCTGCATTAGTGTGATTTAGTAAAAAATGTTGTTCCTTCTTTATTTCTTTATCTAAAGTCTAAGGTGCATTTTCTTCTAGCAATTATTTTTTTCATCATTGAGAATGAGTCAAGCATTGTTGACCATTCCTCCATAAAAGATGTGTCATCTCGATCAAATGTGGGAAATTTAAAAAATCTCAATCCTCTTGGTGTTATTTTTTTCTCGAATGTATTTTTCAAGGGTTGCTATTTCCCACTTTATCCTAATTTCTTTACTTAGTAATTTGTTCAAATTATGTTGATAGGCAGGGAGGGATTTTTCCTCCATTCGATCGATCTGATTAATTATTTGGGGGTGATGAACAAATTTTTAGTCTATATTCATACAGTGTTGTTTACGTTGTTCAAAAAGTGACATAGTGCAATCTATTGGTATACACACAGGGGTAATTATTAAGTGCAAATTAGAACTAAACAGATCTCCTTTTGGGAGAGTGTGTGCTACAACAGATGTGTTAGTGAAAAAGATAGGTGTATATA
This sequence comes from Pelobates cultripes, assembly GCA_933207985.1. Lineage (NCBI taxonomy): Eukaryota > Metazoa > Chordata > Amphibia > Anura > Pelobatidae > Pelobates > Pelobates cultripes. The sequence goes on along the minus strand of OW240920.1, from coordinate 52,489,813 downwards.
CTAATGTGGATTACCCTTTATTCTACATGCAATAGATCTAACAAAGGAATTTGGTATATAGTATATATACCTTAAGTGGAGCGCTATAAATGTTGAGGGATTACCTCACAGAGTACCTCACAGAGTATTTTCCAGAGCCTATATTTTGGCTCTGTCAATTGGACCAGTATGCTTTTTAGGGCAGCATCCCACCACTATTTCCTGCTGTTATAGAGCCTTAAATCCTGGCTCTGTGGGTGGTAGGCTTTGTGTCACTCTAAAGGGGTTGGCACTTCCCCAAATGAAGGTACTTGAGGCTTCTATGCACTTAGTATAAAATGTAATCTATTTCTTAATACAAATATGCTAAAAAGTAAATAAAAATGAAATACAATAATTAAGATAAAAAGTCCTGGTTGTCAATACGCGATTCACTCCTCCTGGAGCTTCCTCAGTCAACTGTGTTTAGATCCTATAGAAACTAAGGAAATATGTAAAACCAACCCACCCAGAGACACCTTTAAAAAAAAGAGAGAGAACACCAATAAGGAATAGATTTTCCTTAAAAGTCACCACAAGAGAACCAGAAAATATTCGAACCCCATTAAGAAACAGTCAAAGGGCAAAATCAGATGAATTCCTTACAGCACAGAGCTAATTTAAACATAACACAAGAAGGTTATCACACATATCCACACACAATAGGTTTGAAGCCCTAACAGCAAAACCTCAAGATGAGGATTTCTGGAACATGAGGAAGAAAGAGAAATACAAACATCTTCCTCACCAAAAATCACAAAACAAAAGATGGAGAAGTATAGAAGAAGAAATAGGAGAGGAGGATTGGATGTACAGAGGAGAAAAATGAGACAGAAGGCATCCATAGAAACAATAAATGGAAAACAGGCAGGAATATCCCATCTTACTACAAATACCTTAAACCAAACACAAATAAAATTGTTTCAAAAGGGTTTAAAATATGCCCCAACAAATAATCTCAATAAATTCAATACATATGTTGACCTTAATAAATTTAAAAGAAATATTTAAAAAATTCCAATTATGGCCAACTCAAATAGGAAAGATGAAGACAATTATATACATCCACCATTGAGAAACAAATCAAAATCTTTTCCAAAGAATTTAATTTCGAGTGAAATGTCAACATTTGAAAAAATGGTTATGGCAGATATCAACAAAATGAAAAAGCCAAATAAATACCAGAATTTGTCAAAAAAAAGAGTGTCAGAGTCTAAAGGATTTCCAAATAGATAATTCAATCATAATTAAGCCAGCAGATAAAGGTGGAAGAATAGTCCTTTTAAATTTGGAGGACTACAATAGAGAAGCCTCAAGACTATTAAATGATGGAAAAACTTACCAAATATTAACAATGGACCCAACTAAAATGATGAAAGAATTTTTTTTTTATAGATTTAAAGAAAGGCCTTGATACAGGTATTTTAAATAAAAAGCAAATTGAATATCTAAATGTAGAATTTCCAAAAATCACGGTTTTCTATCACTTACCAAAATACACAAAGACCCAATCCATCCACCAGGAAGGCCTATAATTTCAGGCATTGGATCCATATCTAGTAGGCTGTCTGAATACATAGACAAAAGTCTACAGCCGATAGTACAAAAGACCCCTAGCTACTTAAAAGATACAGGAAGCATTTTAAGGCATGTTGAAAACATCACCTGGAAAGAGGAGTATTACCTTGTAACTGCTGATGTCAGCTCATTTTATACCATTATATCCCACCAAAAAGGCTGCACAGCAGTTAGGTTTTTCCTGGAACAATCAAAATGTTTTAAACCTAAACAGATAGATTTTATAATAGAGGGAATTGAGTTAACATTAACCAGTAACTATTTTTGGTATATTTAAGTTTTTTATTTACAATCCTGTGGTACGGCGATGGGCACCAGGTTTGCACCCAGCTATGCGAACTTATTTATGGCTAATTGGGAACGCCATTTCATGTTGCGGGATCATGGCTGGGTGGAGGGCCTGGTGACCGATCGCCGGTACATAGATGATTTGTTTTTTTATCTGGAATGGCACGGAAGACACTTTGAAAAATTTCTTTGATAACCTGAATAATAATGAATGGGGAATCATCCTCACCATGAATTATAGTAAAAAACAAACAGTATTTCTAAATCTCAATATATTCATTGAAAAAAATAAAATTAAAACCTGTACTCATTCCAAAACCGTGGACGTAAACAGCCTTATACACATAGCAAGCTGTCCTTCCGAACCGTGGCTTAAAAGTGTCTGAAGTCTCAATTCCTTCGCATTAGAAGAAATTGTACAGAAGGCAATAAAATTAAAGAACAAGCTAACAAACTAAAGACAGATTTACTAGAAAAAGGCTATAAGGAAACGGATTTGGAGAAAAATTATCAACAAATATTACAAATAAATAGAAATACACTTTTAAAAGAAAAAACACCAATAAACAAAACACAAGAAAATTATATACCTATTGTTTGCATTTATAGCTTCAATCATAGAGGAATCAGGAAAATATTCAATAAGCACTGGCCGATCTTAAAACAAGATCCACAATTATTAAACCTCATAACCGAAAAACCAAAAATAATTTTCAGAGGCGCACCTAACCGCAAACAACTATTAACTAAAAACCACATAAAAAAGAAACCAACTTCAAATTTTATTAACAACACTAAAGGTTTTTTTGGATCCGGTATTTGTTCTGCTTGTAAAAATTCAAAAAATTCAAAAGACACATTACCAAATTTGAGAACTCTAAACAAGACAAGGAATTCAAAATTAAGGAATTAATAACCTGTCACTCGGTAAACGTGGTTTATCTAATGGAATGCCTATGAGGCCTAAAATATGTAGGCCGCACCAAAAGAAAACTCCACACAAGGATAGAGGAGCACATTAGAAATATTAAAAAAGGTTATGAAGGACACAGTGTATCGCAACATTTTAAAAATAAACATAATAAAGACTCAAGCAACCTTCAATTCATGGGCATCCAGAATTAACAGGAAATTGGCGTGGAGGAGATCTAATTAAGAGTTTGGGTCAAAATGAAATAAAGTGGATCTTCAATTTAGGAACATTGTATCCCCAGGGTCCAGGCCCGGACTGGCCATGGTGCACACCGGGCAAATGCCATGGAGGGCCGGTGGGGAGATCAAAGCTCTCCCTCACCGGCCCATTTAAATGGACCTGCAGCTGGGGAGGGAGGGACAGGACCCGGCGGAGCTCTATCTTGCAGCTCCGCCGGGTTCCTCTCGTGAGATTGGGAGCGTTGCCATGGCAACGCCCCAATCTCGCGAGAGTCACCACTGGACCACCAGGGAACGTGTGCGAGTGCCGGTCCCCCACCCCCCCCACTCACCAGCATGCCGGACCCCTCCTCCTCCCAGGCTAAAGGTAAGGGGGGAGGGGGGGAGATAATGCATGATTAATGTTTTTGTTTATTTACCCCCCCCTTATTTTTTTTTATTTGTATATTTAGTCCCACTTAGGTTTTTATTTGTTTATTTACCCCCCAACACACAACATTTATACACAGCACTCTCACACACATCATACACAGCACTCACACACATCATACACAGTACTATCACACTCAGCACTCACACACATCACACTCAGCACTCACACACAACATACACAGCACTATCACACTCAGCACTCACACACTTCACACTCAGCACTCACACACATCATACACAGCACTATCACACTCAGCACTCACACACATCATACACAGCACTATCACACTCAGCACTCACACACTCAGCACTCACACACATCACTCTCACACACATCATACACAGCACCCTCACACAGCACCCACACCACACCTCACACACAGCATCCATCACACACACATACTGCACCCCTCACATACACACACAACCCCCCGATACACTGCATCACACACATACACAATACTTCCAAACATATTTATATTATATATATATATATATATATATATATATACACAGCACCCCTCATACACACACACACACACAGCACCCCTAAACACATTTCATTCCAGACACACACTAGATCCTCTACCCAACTCTGGATCATCTACACACATACACACACTAGATTCCTATATACACTCTGAATCCGTTATATACGCACGCTCACTAGATCTCCTATACATAGTCTGGGTCCTTCAGAAACACACACACACACACACACTCTGGATCCCCTATACGCACACTAGATTCCTTGTAAGCAAACACATACTACATCACCTATAAACACACACACACACACTATAGCCTGTATACACACACTTGCTACATCCCCTATAGACACATTCTCTACAGCCCATAGTCACATATGCATTACATTACACCACAAACACAACACGACTAAAACCGACCTTATTACACAATACCACACCACGACCAGCTCACTCTGCACACACGCAATACCACAAGCAGGCTCCAAACACATGCACAATACTCTTTCCTGGCCCTTTTGTCTCCTGGTATCCATTTATAGAGACACCAGAGACAAGTTGCAAGGAAACACAGTGCAAGCATGTTATTAAATTTGCTTGCACTGCACAGAACAAATACAGGGCTTTTTTCTCATGCTAGAGCTCTTCAGCAGAGCTCTGTGCATGGTCTGCCCTGGAAGAGCATTGAACCAACATGCTCACTTTGAGAGGGGGCGTGTTTGTCATGAGTGATGACAAAACACACCCTCTCTGCCCCGCCCCCTTCTTAATGGGCCGCTGTGATAAAAAAAATGCCCTGGCCGAATATTTTTCCCAGTCCGGCCCTGCCAGGGTCTAAATGTGGACTTCGAGCTCTGCCATTTCATTTAACCTTTTAGAAAAACCATTTGATAATAAAATCATTTGAAATCTCTATTTCTAACCTAAAAGAATGTTTATAAAATATTTTTATACTTTAGATTTTATAAAAAATGTTTTTTATTAACAGCTGAAATGTAATAATTTCTAATTAGACTCTAATAAAACTAAAGAAAATAAGAGTCAAAATAAGTAAGAACATAAATACAAGTACAAACTAAGGAGAAATTTTCTCCAATTTTTTTATAAAAAAAAGTTTTAAAAATTAAAATTATTTTTTTTTTTTTAAATTTACATTTCTATTTTTAAAGGTGAACTATATTTCATACAACACAATCGTGTACTAAAACTTTATATTTATGTGTTATTTTGTCTATTCCCCTGGTTTTTTTTTCTGTACATCTGTCTTTTCCTTACCCATTCCTGGGTCATTTCCATGCATGTGCATAAGTTCCGAACGATGGGAGTGACGTGATGATTCATGCCCCCACGCCGGACCTTACCGCAGCGATCATGGTCACTAGACGCAAATGCGTCTTAGAGGGAGGAGGGATGCATAGGTAAATGTTGGAAAGGAAGAAAAAAGAAATAAATCACTTCCGCCAGCCACTGATCATCCGGCGGACACTTCCGCCAACCACTAAACCACCAATGAAATTTTAGATTTAAAACATACCTTCCTCTCCCACTAATAAAAGGAAGAGAAACACAGGTGAATACAAATGTAGGAGGGACTCATAATTAAAGACACAGACAATTGGATAATTGAAAAATTGAACCACGAATCCGAACTCAAGGAAGGACCCAAGAGACAATTAAAAGGCAGAAGGTACAGAGGATCTAAACACAGCTGACTGAGGAAGCTCCAGGAGGAGTGAAACGCGTATCTGCAACCAGGACTTTTTATCTTAATTATTGTATTTCATTTTTATTTACTTTTTAGCATATTTGTATTAAGAAATAGATTACATTTTATACTAAGTCCATAGAAGCCTCAAGTACCTTTATTTGTGGAATTGCCAACACCTTTAGAGTGGCACAAAGCCTACCACCCTCAGAGCCAGGATTTTAAGGCTCTATATCAACAGGAAATAGTGGTGGGATGCTGCCCTAAAAAGCATACTGGTCCAATTTACAGAGCCAAAATATAGTCTCTGGAAAATACACTGTGAGGTAATTCCTCAACATTTATAGTGCTCCACTTAAGGTTTGTGTGTGTATATGTGTGTGTATATATATATATATATATATATAAATACTATATACCAAATTCCTTTGTTATATCTATTGCATGTGGAATAAAGGGTAATCCACATTAGTGTATAGAGTGGCTATACACCTATCTTTTTCACTAACACATCTGTTGTAGCACACACTCTCCCAAAAGGAGATCTGTTTGGTTCTAAGTTGGTGGAGGGGGGCCTGGGGCTGAGAGAGATGGGGGTTGAGGTTAGTGAAGGGGGGCCTGGAGAATTTACATACCTGCTTCTTCAGCCACTCAGCAGGAGAGAAGAGGGCAGGAATTTATGTAAGTTCCCTTCCCCTTGGCCTGCCTCTTCTCCTCACACCGGAGCTCCGCACATGAAAAGGATGGAGGAGACCTGGTACACAGCAAGATTGCTGCCAGGTCTCACTCAGAAGGTGAGAGGGACACTTCATGGGCTTGTTGTGCAATTTTGCCTCCCTGGCTGGGGAGATTTCTTATCTGATCTCCCCAGCCAGAGAGAGTGTATGGCTGTTTAGCCAGCCCGGCCCCTGACTGGCTTGGGCCCTCGGTCCATGACCAATCTGCCTGAGTGGTCAGTCCACCCCTGATTATGCCTTAATGAAAACATTCATGCCACAGAAGCAAAATACAGACAGGATTTTAATTATTCCACTATAAACGAAAAGTTTTATAAAACGGTGATAATTTCCATATTGTCAGTTACACTTGCTGTTGATTTAAAAATCAGGAATTATAACCGCATATTATTTCGGAGTCTGGAATTTCTAAGCAAAGGTTGCGAAGCAGCCTTGATGCCCAGCGAGTTATAAAGACAGATAAATATGCTTCCATTCCAAGGAATTGAGAAGTCATTTTTTTTTTTTTTTTTTAATATTCCAAATTATAAACAACTTGATTACACACAGCCATAAAGTAAAATACATTGCTTTTTAAAACATTCATTGCAGTACAATGCAGTACACTGCAACATATCTTTTATATAATATATGCTAACTAGCTTATATTTTTACATAAACAGAGTTGAAAATTATACTCCCCCAAGAAAATCTTTTATTATGCTGCGTAGTTCTAACTTACGCTATTTTTGTCTTAGCTTAATACAATAACAATTAATGCGAAAACAAATTCAAGGCTATTCTGCGTAGTTCTAACTTACACCATTTTGTCCGAGACGAAATGCAATAACATATTCAAGGCCAAAATTAAAACTTCATTATTGAAAGGTTTTATTTAAATGAAATGTTAAATACATTTACAGCTTTAAATGTGACCAAAAGATACTAAATGATGTGTTAAGCCAAGTTGGCCCAATTCACTAGACTAGCATATGTATTCTACTTAAATTGCATAATTCCTGCACAACGACTTTGCCTACTAAATTCTTTAGCCTATTGCAATAGCATAAGGATTAAAGTCTACCAATTTTTAAAGGGAAAACTTAATTAAATCAGTGGTACTATCACTGTACCTGGTATACCACAACCACACATGATGGGTAAAATAATTGCTTTTATAAAAGCTATATGTTGCCGAAATTATGTATATAAATACAGATTAAGGAACAGCACAAACATAAAAATACAGTTTTAAATATTATAAGGCTACTTAGGATTGCCCATATTAAGTCATATATGGCTAATTTTAATAATATGTAGTAAGAGCATTGTGAATATATATATATATATATGAAATTAATGTGATATTGCAAAACCTGCAATATTCTAAACAGACATTAAACAGTGATAATGCTCTGATATATAAAATCACATTGCATTTTTTCTTATATAATCTTAATTTACAGATAATATATGCCTTAAAGACATATAAAGGATTTTCAAATAAATATGCAGGTATCTTTAAAAATTAATCAATGTAAAAATATATATTTTTTTTTTTACAACAGGTTTTTAGTACAAGTACTTATAACAAGAAATATACAGAATTCGTTACAACAGGCAGGTTTAGTATAAATGTGAAGTTGCTTTTTTTTATTTTATTTTATTATTGCCCAAGAACATATTCTGAACATATTCAGAATGTTTGGGAGCAGCAAGTAAAGACAGCAGATTGCAATGGACACCATTACAATATTGCTTTGCCAATTGATGTCAGAGCTTTAATGAATACATAAATATTCTATAGCTCGCTAGACCACTGGCTTTTAATGAACAGTTGGCACAACACATAAAATAGTTTGTTATACATTATAGCTGTGACAAAAGAATATACAGGGTAAAAATGCTATATCACTGTTTAATAGACTTACCCAGTATTTAAGGACGACATGTTTCTTGCAGAGTAATCAGGACTTTGAGGGAGGTTCTAACTATGTTTAATTAATTTATTTAGGAAAAAGTTTTTATTTTTTTGCAAGTGAATTTTCAGTGCAAGGTCATTTTGTGTTCACATTGTATTCAGTTTTAAAAAGCTGTTCTTTATCTCACATTATGAACAGCCTTGTAATTTCTATGCACACTAACTATGAAATATTAAAGTTAATACAGAGAATAAAGTAATTTGCAGAAAGTATATTATTTGTAAAAGATTTTATTTATCTATCTTGGTCCACTATTCACTGATCTCTCAAATCTGTCGTGAGTTTATAAGCCACACATTGTAATACGTATGTGGACATGCTTATAACAAAGCTTGGTCCCTCTCCTCATATAGCTGGTCATTAACAGGCACTTTAATACAATGTGTCTACCAGAGGCGTAACTAGAAACCATGGGGCCCCGGTACGAAAATTGTCCTTGGGTCCCCCCATACATCTACCTCGTACCCCACACACACCCCCAACCCATGCAGACAAACAGATACACATGCAGACACATACATGCAGACACACACACACAGAGACCCATACATACACATGTAGAGATACATACACTCACAGACAGACACTCTCAGAAACACACTCATAGACAAACACATACACATTCAGACACACACATACGCTTACAGACACATACAAATTATTAATATTAAATGTCCACCCAGCCTCCCTGGGGTCCTGTGGGGCTTCAGTGCGGCGGGCGGCAGAGTTCCTGTCAGATGCAGCGAGGAAGCTGTGTTCTCTCTGCTCCCTCGCGGGCTGTCTACTTATGCCGGGAGCCGGAATATGACGTCATCAGCAAACGGTGCGTGTGGGAGCAGAGCATAGCTCCCTGTGCGAGCTCCCTCCGCGTCTGACAGGAACTCTGCCGCCCGACAGTGGGGTCCATTAGGTTGCCAGCGGGACACCTCTTGGGCCCCCCCTATGACATGGGGGAACACAGAGGGGGCAGCATCTAGGTGGCCCACCGTCGCAGAGGTCGTGGCTGCGACTTGGCCCCCTGCTGTGAGGAGCCCCGTTGTAGCTGCAACCCCTGTGACCATGGTAGGTACACCACTGGTGTCTACCAACGCTACTTTGTTAAAGTGATCACTAGATCACAAATACATACCCTATCTCTCAGTCTTGATGCAGAGTTTGTGCTTGCAAGGATAACCAGACCTAATCCACTTGGTTATCCAAATAAATACTCCTATCATTTAGAGGGGTTAATTATATAATAACCATTGAAGGTAATGTACTAACTCCTGTAAAGGAATATTGGTGACCCAATATGGGAAATACTGTAGTTCATGTGATTAGTAAGTGTAAGTATTTGCTTATTGATAACTAGTCCACATTACTGATGTACTGTTTATTGAAATATGAATACCTAAAGTACTTTTTGAATTACTATACATTTGAAGTTTGCCACCATCTCATGGTTATAAATATGTGTTGATGCATGTACCAGGTTTACTAAGTTATGCTCTGTGTAAAGTGCGACCTCTAATACCATGATTGCTAGTCTCACTTCCTTAGTATGCATTTGGTAATCCCAGGACCATCCACTCGGATGGTGGTCCTGCAGTTACTGCAAAGGAAACCCAAAACTGGGCAACACATTGGGGTTACTTTGGGAATTCAGTGTGCCCAACCACCCCCAAAGTAGTGGGGTTGTGGTATGGGAAAAATGCTGAGGTTAAATGAAAATTAAACAAGTTACTAGTTGCTTGCCCCCACACAGTGGTATACACTTATTCCTATCGTACAGATGAACGTTAACAACATACCTGATAATACAAATGGTGAGACACCATATGGAATGATATGGTGTACCTTGTAACACATTTTTCACTTACAAATCACATTTCTGCACCAGAGAGAGATTAGAACCATTGGTTCTATTAGAGAAATTTAGGGAACTTTTTTCCAGGCCACCACTACATGCACCACCACGTACTTCCTGCTGTGGGCCAGTTTGTCCTGGAGAGGGTGACTCCAAGAAGTTTTACTACAGAGAACAATCAGAACCAACAGAGAAAAGTAAGTTTTGATATTTTAAAACCTGTTAAATACTTCCAGGATGTTCAGAGAACCATTGACAGATACAATGGATGCTGTTAAAGAAGGCAAGAAAAAAACAAACAGAAGATGACTGAAATGCCATCAGAATCACAGCCACGTAACAGACTGAATCATGATCTGACTTCTGAACATGCAAATGTGAAGAAGGATGAACAGACAGATGTGATACATTCACAGTTAACATGGAATATATGAAAAAGAATCATCAACATCATTATCAGAAAGACTCTGGAGAAAACAGACTGTGCATTTCTTTCTTACTGTATAAGATAATTCAGGTAAAGATGGAAGCAAAATGATGCTAGAAAATTGGTTATGGTGTCTCTCTGTTACAATCTGCAACATTATCATAACATCAACCCTAGCTGTCATTTTAAAACTGCATTGGGATTATGTTAACAAGCAAGAAGCACCTGAACTGAATTGGACTGCACATAATACAAGTTCTATGATCGTGAAGACAACCTCCAAGAACCATCTCAAAACAAGAGACACAGCTCACAGTGAAATGATTGCTAATGTGACCTACACTGGTATTTCACAATGAACCTATTGAAGATCATTCCAAAAAACGATTATAGATGAGAAATGTGTTATTGGCCTATTTCAAATCCTAATAATGGACTCAATGCTGGAATCAGAAAAAGACGGGACAGATGCTTGTGAAAGATTTGGATGCATCTATGAAGGTGATGCAAGAAAAGATTTTGCCATATAGTTTATCATTGAATGACTACCGCAAACAGCCTTCTTATGCTGAAAAGAAGAGCTATGCTAATTCTAGACATTGCTGTTATGTTTCCAGACAGAAGATGACCGGAAAAAAGAAATAAAGGCTGATAACTATCAACACCCAGCTATTTCTCAAGATGGAACATAATACTGAGAATAACTGATTGACTATCAAAGCACCTCATAGTACAAGACACAGATTGTTACCTACAACTTAGAAAAAAATGGTTAATAGGAAGAAGCAGAAGAAGAGGAATATAGATTTCCTACTAGAATGAGAAACCATACTGCAACCATATTCTGTAATAATGAACTTTACAATGACATTTGGTGGCATGTGAATTTGAATTCGGAAGAAACTCATCAATTAACGAAAGAAACCTTGATGCAATTAATAAATAATACCAAGACCGGCCTACTAAGAGCAGAAGCCCTGCCAAGAGAATGGAATATAAAAGGCCAGCAAAACCTTTCAGAAACTTGACATCATGGGACACTTATACTAAAGTACAATTTGCAGCTTTTCTTAAACTCTACATATTATGTACATACCTGCAAAGCAAGGAACTCCTGTAAACATAAACACAGATACATTGATACAACAAGGAATCTGTAATGGTTCTATAGTAGATGTGATCTACTGACGCACTCCTTGCTCTTTTTGGTAGAACTATACCAAACATTAAATGGCTCCATAGGACCATAGACCAAGGATTCTTGCTATATTCTGGGCTTTCAAGGAATGTGGTTCATGCACAGAAAAAATTATAATTACTAAAGCAATCATGCTTTTTTTTTAACTTGTATCAGAAATGTGTCAGTGACAATATGTAATATAATACAGATACTATCATTAATGGTATAAAAAAAAACACATAATATGTTAATTACAAAGGTGGATAGACATTGTGAATATCTGAAATGTAATTGAAAAATATTGCTAAAATGCCATATGCAACTGCGGTCTGGCCTACAAACAATATCTATTAGACATAAAGTATAAGAGCATACCAGCTGAATATCCAGATGAATGTACATTAATGCCTGTGTCTTGCAGCAAAAGGAAATAGCTAAACAATGCAGATTCCTTTATATCTACTGGACATTTACTTATAGATTAAATCCAAGCGGTGGCCAGATTATCTAATTTTAACAATGTATCTTTATATAATTTAATCATGATAGTTAAAGATCATATGATTACAATAACAACTGCAATAATGAATAATGTTTTAACCTTAGAAGAAAATCTAAAATGTTTTTATTAAATCAGAAACTACTCTGTATTTGTTTAAATTTGCAGAGTTGCATGATTAATATAATCTAATTAAAGGATCACTATAGTGTCAGGAATACAAAGCCGTTTTCCTGACACTATAGTGCCCTGAGGGTGCCCCCACCCTCAGGGTTCCCCTCCTGTGGCGCTGAATTGGTTAAAACCCCTTCAGCAGCTTACCTTAATACTCTGTATTTGTTTAAATTTGCAGAGTGGCATGATTAATATAATCTAATTAAAGGATCACTATAGTGTCAGGAAAACAAAGCGGTGTCCTGACACTATAGTGCCCTGAGGGTGCTCCCACTCTCAGGGTCCCCCTCCCATGGCGCTGAAGGGGTTAAAACCCCTTCAGCAGCTTACCTTAATCCAGCCCTGGGCTCCCTCGGCGCTGGTGACCTCTCCTCCACGTCCGACGTCAGCTCCCCCATCCGGCGTCACAGGAGCGTTTCTCAATGCTTTCCTATGGACGCTCTGCGCGATGGAGGCATAATATGCCTCCAGCATCGCAGATACGCCTCTAGTGGCTGTCCGGAAGACAGCCACTAGAGGCTGGCTTAACCCCAAATGTAAACATAGCAGTTTCTCTAAAATTGCTATGTTTGCGTCTGAAGGGTTAAAACCTGAGGGACCTGGCACCCAGACCACTTCATTGAGCTGAAGTGGTCTGGGTGACTATAGTGTCCTTTTAATATAAGTGAAGTACTTCAACACTTAAAATGTAACTGACAGGCAAAAACTTTACTTCACTTATTACAAACCTTTATTTATAATGATAAACATGTTCAGTCTGCCAGAGCTTAAGTCAGTGAATGGAAGGTAAAAGATTATTCCTGGCTAATCATGGCAGCATCACTTATGGGTAGCTCCTCCCTTAGTAGTCACAGGAATTAATTAGATTAATTAATCAGACTGATAGGTATAAAGAGTCCCTCCTCCCCTTACACCTCAGTCTTTTTTCCTGTCCTTAGCAGGTTCTACAGGACTTTTTACAATTTTGTTTTATGGCTCACCTTCCTGCGTTTGTCGTGGGTTCGTTCCAAATGAAGTTCAGCCTCTCTTCATTTGAAGGACCCAGTAAACAGCCTGCATGAGCAGGACTAACTGGGTCAGGTTCAGTGTAAGTACTGAACTGCAGCGTGGGAAGTAAGTGTTTGAGGGAGACACTAATTCTTCTGGTTTATTGTGGGGTTGGTTAAGCCTTAAAAATTCCCCTGTTTACTGCCTGCCCCTACTGATTGGGGTTATATGCCCCCCCTCATACCTTTTTGGCAGTTTTGGGGAATCCATGATTAGGGTCTTGATCTTGGGGTCTCTCCCTTCCTCTTATTGCCTCCTTCTTGCCCCCTTCCCTGTTCTCTGGCTTGGGGTGCTGACAGTAGGGGTGTGTTGCGCTGTACAGGGTTCCCTGCTCCCTTGGGCTCCCTTTTGCACCAGGCTTTGGGGGCTGGAACGCATTTGCGTTCCAGCCGTCTGTTTTGCGGCCAGTTCCGGCGAAACCGGAAGTGTTCTGCCGGTCGCGAGCGATTGGAACGCATAGCGTGCGTTCCACCGCTCTGCGCATGCGCGAACCGGGCGATCAGCTGTTCGCCGCCCGGACCTATTTAAGGGGATTAATACAGCCCCCTTCGTGCTATTTATGCTGCCCTTATACTGGTTTTTCCCCTGAAAGCTTTGGATGTCCAGTTTTGCCCAGCTTCTTCTATCTGCTTCCTGGCTGCATAGTGGATGCTCTGCTCTTAAGGTAGGATTGCTGGTTCTTGCTAATTGTTGAAGGTTTTGCTGGTCAGCCTGCCTCTTTTCCCTTTGGGGAATTTTGGTCCTGAATTTTCTTTTGCTTCTTGTTTGTAGTATGGATTCTCCCTCTGCCTCTGCAAGATCCCTCTCTAGAAAACATAGGTGAGCCATTTATTAATTGTGTTGGGGGGGGTTGTTAAAAGAGTGCCATACTGAGCCTGTAATATATGTCATATATGGCTTTTTTCCAGCCCCAGCATTCATTTGGACTCTACAGCAAGAAAATCTCGGGATAAGTCAAATAAATGCATTAATTGTTCTTCACCCGCTCCGAATGGAAGGAACCTTTGCAGAGAATGCTTGTTGGAAGTCGCTGATGCCCCCAGTAGGAGCTCTCCACAAGATGACCTTAAGCTCTGGATTTCTCAGGCTATTGCTGAGGGCTTTAGGGCCACCACGGGTTCTAGTGGTCCAAGTAAGAGACGCAGAGCGGAACCTCAGTCTTCCAGCTCTGATGAGGACCCTGATGTCTGGGAGGTATCAGATGAAGGTGAGGAGGAAGCTGATCATACCTCCAGGTCTCTGGACTCCAGGTCTGTGGATAGACTTATTACCCTTCTCAGAGACACGCTTAGTCTCACTGAAGAAAGATCTGAATTGAAGGAGGCTGACAGGTTTTTTGAGGCCTACTTTCCCGGTACGTACGTCAATCAGGGATATGATCCTTCAAGAATGGAATAAGCCTGAAAAGAAGTCCACCTTAAAAAGTAAGTTTTGCGAGGGTTTATCCGTACTCTGCGGTGGATTGCGGCCTGTGGAACTCAGTTCCTAAAATTGACGCGGCAGTGATCCATATGGCTAAGAAAACTACACTGCCTATAGACTCTATGGCATATCTCAGGGAGCCTATGGAGAAGCGTTTGGATGGAGACCTGATTAAAGCCTACTTGGCCCTAGGGTCCGCCCTTCATCCGGCAGTGGCACTGACGACTCTTTCCAGAGCCTTGAAAGTGTGGCTCGCTAATCTGAAGGATGACATTGAGCAGGGTATCCGTAGGGAACATCTGTTGGAAAGCCTCAAGGACTTTAATCTAGCCACGGAATTCTGTTCAGAGGCCTCCCTGGATATCACTCGCATGATTGCTAAAAGCATGGCCCTGTCTGTGGCTTCTAGAAGGGCTTTGTGGCTTCATTCATGGGGTGCTGACTATGCCTCTAAGGCTTCCCTGTGTGCTCTTCCGTTTCAGGGGGATCTCCTTTTTGGGAAGATTCTGGAAGATGCTATTCAAAAAGCTGCTGATGGGGAAAAAGGCGTTCTTACCTCAAGCTGGCAGGAAGACTTTTCCCTCCTCCTGGAAGACCAAGCGCTTCAAGGATCGGTCCTTTCGGGGCAGCAGAAGCTATAAACCGGGAAGGGAGTTTTCCAGGAATTCCACATGGAAATCCTATCCGCACTCATCTTCCAATAAGGCTTCCAGAGGAAGGGGTCCTAGGACCTCAGGAAAGAACTTCTGAAGGTCCCCAGGCCCGTTCGGGGATGGTGGGAGGAAGACTGACGTTCTTTTACCCCAGATGGGCCAGCAATATTTCAGACCTATGGGTCACTTCGATCGTGAAAGAAGGTTACAGAATAGAATTCTCATCTCACCCAAAAACTGCATTCTTCAAAAAATCAAAGGTGCCGGTAGGCATCAAACGAAGGGCCATGAGATCCTGCATTTCTGTGCTCCTGGAACAAAAAGTGGTGGAAGAAGTTCCAAAACGAGAATGGTTCCAGGGAATTTACTCCACGGTCTTCTTGGCCCCAAAACCTCAGGGAAAATGGCGTCTCATCTTGAATTTGAAAGGCGTGAACTCCTTGCTCAACGTAAGGACGTTCAAAATGGAATCCTTGAGGACTATCTTGAAGTGTGTCAAAATAGGAGACTGGATGACCTCAATAGATTTAAGGGACGCCTACTATCATATCCCGATACATCAAGATCATGTACGTTTTCTCAGGTTTTGGGCGCTAGGAAGGCACTTCCAGTTCCGGGGTCTACTGTTTGGCCTCAGTCTGGCTCCAAGAACGTTCTCAAAAGTTCTAGTCGCCTTAATAGCCTTTATAAGGGAAAAGGGTATCGAGATATTCCATTACTTGGACGACATTCTTATCTTGGGTCCATCTCAAGGAATCGTGGCTCAACATACGTTAGTGGCAATGTCCATTCTTCAAGACCATGGTTGGCTCCTGAACATGGAAAAGAGCTCCCTCGTTCCTGCACAAACGATTATTTTCCTGGGTGCGGTAGTGAATACCGTGTCTGCACATGTGTTTCGGTCTCCGGAAAGGGTCAAGAAGATCAGAGACAAAGTAAGGGGACTACAAGATCTCGAAGCTGCACCTGCAAGAGTAGTCATGAGCCTCCTAGGTTCCTTGACGTCTACAATAGGCTTGGTGAAGTGGGCCCAGTGGAAGTTCCGTCCGGTCCAGAACTGCTTCCTTCTTCAGTTCAACAGAGTGGAAGCAAATTGGGAACAGGTGATATCTCTTCCCCTTCCTGTAAGGAAAACCTTAAACTGGTGGAGGAGCGAGAAGAATTTGACGACTGGCTTCCCGTTGGAAGACCCCCCTTGGAAGGTTATTACGACAGATGCCAGTTCTTTTGGATGGGGTGCCCACTTTAGTTCGGTATGGACTCAAGGGAAATGGACCCGAGAAGAGAGTCGCCTACACTCGAATTTAAGGGAACTAAGAGCGGTTTACAAGGCCGTTTTGAGGTTCCTACCAAGGCTAAAGAACTCTTGGGTTCTAATCAAAACAGACAACCGAGCGGTGGCCTCATATGTGAACAACCAAGGTGGCACGAGGAGCAGGTTGCTACTGGAAGAGCTCGCTCCCTTATAGCCATGACGTTTCTTCAAGGTCTAAAGGCTTTTTATCTCCCAGGCTCAGAGAACGTAACAGCAGACTTCCTCAGCAGGAGGGAAATTCTTCCGGGAGAATGGCATCTTCACCTGGCGATCTTTGCAGAAATTGTTCATCGGTGGGGCATGCCCCAGATCGACCTGATAGCATCATCTCAGAACCACCAGGTGGAGAATTACTTCTCTCTCCACCCAGACCGTCAGGCACTGGGCCAGGATGCTCTCTCTCTCCCTTGGTCGTTCGATCTGGGGTATGCTTTCCCTCCCCTACCTATGATACCCAGGTTCCTGCGGAAGGTTTGGTCGGAAGGCAGGAAAGTCATTGCCGTAATTCCAATTTGGCCTCGGAGACCGTGGTTTCCCCTATTGACCATGATGAGCCAGGAACAACCTTGGCCTCTGCCAGTGATGGAGGATCTGCTAACACAGGGCCCGGTATTCCATCCTCATCCAGAACGCCTCAAACTGGGGGTATGGATCTTGAGAAGGAAAGGCTCCAATTACTAGGTCTCTCAGAGGCAGCGATCAATACCCTTCTGCTCTCTAGAAAGGCTTCCACTTCCTCATGCTACCATAGGGTCTGGGATGTGTTTCAGTCTTGGGCATCATCCAATAATGTGGACTTTCTACATCCTAGCAATACGGATGTTTTGGAGTTTCTGCAAGAGGGCCTGGACAAGGGCCTTAGCCTCAGCACCTTGAAGGTTCAGTCTTCGGCTCTCTCAGCTTTGTGCAACATCTCTTGTGCTTCGGATCCTTTGATTTCCAGGTTCTTCAAAGCGGCCTTCAGGTTGAGGCCTCCTTCCAGATCTACTACCCCTCCTTGGGACCTTCCTATGGTGCTCAATTATCTCACGGAGGATCTGTTTGTTCCTCTTGAAGGTTTGGATGCTTCTCTCCTGACGTATAAAACTTTGTTTTTGGTGGCAATTACTTCTGCAAGACGGATTTCAGAGATTAAGGCGTTTTCTACATCATCTTCTTGTTTACAATTCTACCAAGATAGAGTGTGTCTGAAACCAAAACCAGAGTTTCTTCCTAAGGTGGTTTCTCAATTTCACCTCTCTCAAGAAGTGGTTCTTCCATCATTTTACCCCAACCCTTCTTCTCAGGAAGAGGTTAGATGGCAACGTTTGGATGTCATGAACTGCTTGTCTGCGTATCTTAAACGTTCTGAGTCTTTCCGTAAGACGGACCAACTCTTGGTTTTGCCGTTGGGTACTAGGAGGGGTGAGGCGGCTTCTTTGTCTACGTTGAAACGTTGGATTTCTCTGATAATTAAGAAGGCATATGTCTCTAAAGGGTTATCACCTCCTCAGGAGATAAAAACACATTCTACTAGAGCATTATCAACTTCATGGGCTAGCTGGGCAGAGGTTCCATACGATGATATTTGCAGAGCAGCCACATGGTCTTCTCCGATGACGTTTATGAAGCACTACCAACTTGATGTGGAGTCTCCTTCCACCACTTTTGGGAAGAGTGTCCTCTCTACGGTCTCTTTATCCACTTAATATTAAACTTTCTTTGCTGCATGTGTTTCGGCTTTGTGTAAATTTTACATTATTATTTCCCACCCTAGATTTTTGTGAAGCTTGGGTATTACCCATAAGTGATGCTGCCATGATTAGCCAGGAATAGAGAAAATTTATGACAAACTTACCGTAATTTTCTTTTCCTGGCTATTTCTCATGGCAGCATCAGGGTTCCCGCCCATTCACTATTTCAGCTGAGGTGTAAGAGGAGGAGGGACTCTTTATACCTATCAGTCTGATTAATTAATCTAATTAATTCCTGTCCTGTGACTACTAAGGGAGGAGCTACCCATAAGTGATGCTGCCATGAGAAATAGCCAGGAAAAGAAAATTACAGTAAGTTTGTCATAAATTTTCTCTATTTTGGATAAACCCTCCCAGGTGATATACATGATGAATTTGGAAATTAATAATTTAGGTCACCTATTGCAAACAGGTGAAAATATGTAAAAGATATAAATTCAACATCCATACCAATAAATATATATATATATATATATATATATATATATATAATATATATACACACACACACACACATATATTAAAATACATGTGATCAAATATTTTATTCTGTTTTTTTAAATACCAAGAAAATGTTATTTGGTTTGTGATGATTAAAGGAACATATACCTTGTGGTAATGATCCTGCCACATATTTTGATTGTTTAATCAATACACCATACAAATGATTATTAAAGGAGCACTATAGTCACCTAAATTACTTTAGCTAAATAAAGCAGTTTTAGTGTATAGATCATTCCCCTGCAATTTCACTGCTCAATTCGCTGCCATTTAGGAGTTAAATCACTTTGTTTCTGTTTATGCAGCCCTGGCCACACCTCCCCTGGCTATGATTGACAGAACCTGCATGAAATAAAAACTGGTTTCACTTTCAAACAGATGTAATTTACCTTAAATAATTGTATCTCAATCTCTAAATTGAACTTTAATCACATACAGGAGGCTCTTGCAGGGTCTAGCAAGCTATTAACATAGCAGGGGATGAGAAAATCTTAATTAAACAGAACTTGCAATAAAGAAAGCCTAAATAGGGCTCTCTTTACAGGAAGTGTTTATGGAAGGCTGTGCAAGTCACATGCAGAGAGGTGTGACTAGGGTTCATAAACAAAGGGATTTAACTCCTAAATGGCAGAGGATTGAGCAGTGAGGCTGCAGGGGCATGTTCTATACACCAAAACTGCTTCATTAAGCTAAAGTTGTTCAGGTGACTATAGTGTCCCTTTAATTCATATTCTGATTGTAACATACCCCCACTTCAACCAGTTATAGTTATAACAGATTCTGATATCTATTATTATTTTTTTAATAGTGACCGTGTCTCTGTCTCCAATGTTTTTTTTCTTCTAATTCTAAAATAATATTCGTAACAAATTTAAGAGATGTTCTTAAATATTAGCTAAAATTAAATTAAGTATTCCTTGGAAAAGAAACACATACTCTTTATATATACACACAGGGTGGGCCAAAATTCAGAGTAGGATTTGCCAGGTAAATAACTTGTTTGTTAGTAGTTCGATTTGATTGTTTTTTTGTTTTTTGTTTTTTCAGTTTTGTCTTGGGAGAGTCATCATGGGTAATTTCAAAAAGGAACAACAAGTAAAAATAGTGGAATATTATCAAGCCATGGGACATAGCAATACCAAGGTACTCTGTATATAGAAAAGACAGGGAAGGCAAGAAAGGGGTAGGGGTGGCCCTGTATGTGAAGGATAGCATAACATCTAGCCTAATAAACGTTATTGAGGTGAACAGCAGATGTCCAGTAGTGGGTAAGGGACCGAAACCCTACCTCCCTCACAGAAGCTGCTAGAAGGGTAGATGAGTACCTGGACGCACGCAGGCAACAAAAACCTGCAGTTCCAAAAACCCCATGGAAAACCTTTGGGGGAACCAACTACACCCCAGCACCACCAAGGCAACTACCACCGCCACCACCGCCCGCTGCACAGCCACGGCTTCGAGCTCTGGGCCCTGTCATCACTGCCAGAAATTGGGGCATTATAAAAGAGAATGCCCACAACTACGGGATTGTTCCAGGAGGGATAAGCCAAATGGCATATGATGTGTCTCGCAGTTTCTGGATGTACCCCTAAACCTAGGGGTACCCCTTTAAATGGCACATCCCCTGGTAGCCCTGATCTGGGTGAGCAACATATCCAAAAATCACCCAGATCGGACCAGGGGTTTGGGAAATTTATGGAAGTACTAAAAAGACCGACCGCGCTGGAGAGAACAGCCGTATTGCGTTCCATGCGATGGGGCCCTGCGGTCGGTCCCAGTATAAGGGAATAAATTACACAAAAGGCTAAGGCTACAGAGATCAGGTAGGGTTCGCATGAATCCCCTCATTCGGTTGTTTCTGTCTACCGAACGAGGGGCCGTTCAGTAGTTTGGAACCGAACGGACCGGGCTTGTTGAGGTCTCAGCGGTGTTCGCCTAGTCGAGTGTCCGAATTTGAGTTCCAGACACTCGACGGCAAAACACCGCTGTTTGGGAGTTTTAAAATGGCCGCCAGCACGTGCTCATTTCCCGAATGGCGGCCACCCCGCGAACAAAGGACCTACTGCATAGCTTGTTAATTACCCGTTCGCAACATTGTTGCAACGGGTAATTGAAGGCACACTTCACACAGGCGAGGTCTGATTGTTCGGTAGTTTCATTCCCTTAATTTATTTGAATGATTCTACTGAACAATCAGACGAATACACTTTATTTCAACACATACAAAACCAGCAGTTTACACGAATGCAGTTATACACATGTAATTTTCAGGACAGCCCAGTGCCATCCGCTACAATGTCCTCTTGTTGTGGTAGTTCTTCTTCTTTTAAATATAGTCTCCTCCTTTACTGTATTTAAATGTTTCTATCATATCCCCCCTGTCTCGTTTTTTGTCCAAGCTATACATGATAAGTTTCATTAACCTTTCCTTGTAAGTTTTATCCTGCAATCCATGAACCAGTTTACTAGCCCTTCTCTCTCTAAAGTATCAATATCCTTCTGGAGATACGGTCTCCAGTACTGCATTCAATACTCCAAGTGAGGTCTCACCAGTGTTCTGTACAATGGCATGAGCACTTCCCTCTTTCTACTGCTAATACCTTTCCCTATACAACCAAGCATTATGCTAGCATTTCCTGCTGCTCTATTACATTGTCTGCCTACCATTAAGTCATCTAAAATAATTACCCCTAAAACCCTTTCCTCAGATGTCGAGGTTAGGACTCTATCAAATATTCTGGGTTTTTACATCCAAGATGCATTATCTTACACTTATCCACATCAAATGCCAGTTACCACAACTCTGACCATTGTTCTAGTTTACCTAAATCATATGCCATTTGGCTTATCCCTCCTGGAACATCCACCCTGTTACATATCTTAGTATCATCAGCAAAAAGACATACCTTACCATCAAGACCATCTGCAATATTAAAGAGAATGGGTCCAAGTACATGGGTCCAAGATCCCTGAGGTACCCCACTGGTGACAAGCCCATGCTCCGAATATACTCCATTAACTACAACCCACTGCCTTACCCATTCAACAATATTGGAATCCAAACATAAAGATTGCAGTTTATTGATAATCCTTCTATGTGCAACAGTGTCAAAAGCCTTACTGAAATCTAGGTAATCAAGGTCTACTGCACCACCCTGATCTATAATTTTAGTTACCCAATCAAGAAAATCAATAAGATTAGTTTAGCATGATCTCCCTGAAGTAAACCCATGTTGTCTCTTATTTTATAATCCCTGTGATTTTAGATGTTCAACAATCCTATCCTTTAACATGGTTTCCATTACTTTCCCCACTACTGAAGTAAGGCTTACTGGCCTATAGTTGCCCAACTCCTCCCTACTACCTTTCTTGTGAATGGGCACAATATTTGCTAACTTCCAATCATCTGGGACTACTCTTGTTAACAATGACTGGTTAAATAAATCTGTTAATGGTTTTGCTAGTACACCATTAAGCTCTTTTAATAACTTTGGGTGTATTCCATCAGGTCTCATTGACTTATTTGTCTTTACTTTTGACAGTTGAAACAGAACCTCTTCCTCTGTAAATATAACATAACAAATGACTCATTTGTCCTTTTTCCTAACCGAGACCCCTTTCCTTCATTTTCATCTGTAAATACAGAACAAAAATATTAATTGAGGCAGTCAGCTAGACCTTTATCCTCTTCTACATACTTTCCTTATTTTGTTTTTAATCTAACTAATCCTTGTTTTAGTTTCCTTTTCTTATTTATGTATCTAAAATTGTTTTGATCCCTTTTTTTACTGACTGTGCTATTTTGTGTGTGTGATATGGGAGCTCTTACAAGGTGCTTAGCCTCTTTCTGCCTAATTTTATAGATATGTCTATCTTGCTCACTCTGGCTACATCTGTGGAGTACCACAGTGGTTTCTTAATTTTTTTGCTTTTACTGACAAGCCTAATGCAATTTTCTGTTGCCTTCAGCAGTGCAACATTTAAATAATCCCATTTCTCTTTGACTCCATTTAAATTGTTCCAGTCTGACAATGACTCCTTTACACATATTCTAAATTTGTCTCGTTTTTTGTCCAAGCTATACATGATAAGTTTCATTAACCTTTCCTTGTAAGTTTTATCCTGCAATCCATGAACCAGGATCCGACCAGGCCCACCACCACCACCAAGAGCGGCCACAGCACACTGCTACCAGGACATAGTTGCAACACCGTATGGTTCAGCAGTGCCCATTACCACCGTGGAACAGTGGGAAGTTTTGCACGAAGCCGATCCAGTCCAGGCCAATGCTGATAATAGTCAGCACCATAGACAGACTGTATACTTGGAGGGTAAAGCAGTCCAAGGACTACGTGACTCAAAAGCTACTATCACCCTGGTAAAGAGTCACCTGGTTTCGGATCAGGCTAAGCTCAGTAAAACTGTAGCCGTCAGGGTAGCCGGGGGAGCAGTGTACCGGCTACCTACAGCAAGGGTACATTTGCATTGGGAAGCGGGGTCAGGACACGTGGAGGTGGGGTTGATGCCGCAGTTACCGGTGGAGGTTTTGTTGGGGAACGATCTGGGGAGGCTCACATCTGCTTTTGAGCCCCAGACACCCCCCACAGGAGAAGCTCACCCTGTGGTCACCCGACAACAGGCCTGCACCCAGGACTACAACACACTCCCAGAGGTTCCGGTAAGAGACCCTTCCCCTTCCTTAGAATGTGTCCCCTGGGCCCCACCTAATGAATTTGCAGCTGAAGTAGTAACCGGCCCTACGCTGCAAGTCTATAGGGACAAGGTTGTCACTGACTCACCGGGGGGGAGGGAGAGAGATTTGTCTGGGACAAGCAGCTTCTATACAGGGAGTCAGACAAGCAGATAGCTGGGTCAGACCCGATAGTGATGAGGTAGCTAGTGGTGCCGCAGCGGTACCGAGCAGAGTTACTCCGGATAGCGCATGATATTCCGCTATCCAGACATTTAGGGGTCAGTCGCACTAGGTACAGACTGACCCAAAGTTTCTTCTGGCCAGGGATGAGCCAGGAATTGCGCAGGTATTGCAATACGTGCGATACCTGCCAGAGGGTAGGGAAAAGGGGAGACCGATTGAAGGCGAAACTACACCCCCTACCCATAATTGAGGAACCCTTTAGTAGAGTAGCAGTAGATTTGATAGGCCCCCTCAAGAAAGCTAGCCCATCAGGCAAAAGGTACATTTTAACTGTGGTAGATTATGCACTAGATATCCAGAGGCAGTGGCTCTGACCAACATCCACGCTGAAACGGTCGCGGATGCCCTCATGTGGATCTTCTCCCAGATGGGATTACCCAGGGAGATTATCTCGGATCAGGGTACCCAATTTACAGCAGAATTCACCCAACACCTCTGGAGGATCTGTGGCATTAAGCCTATTATCAGTGCACCTTACCACCGCCAGACTAATGGGCTCTGCGAACGGTTCAATGGTACATTGAAACAAATGCTCCGAACCTTTGCAGAGACCCACAAGGACTGGGAGCGATTCCTGCCGCATCTCCTATTCGCTTACCGGGAGGTGCTGCAGGAGTCCACGGGGTTTTCCCCGTTTGAACTGCAATTTGGGAGGAGAGTCAGAGGCCCCCTAGATCTGATTAGAGCGCATTGGGAGGGGGACCGGAGCGCAGATGGCACTCCCATCATACCATATGTGTTGGCATTACGAGATCACCTGGAAGCGTTGACTAGGACGGTAAGGGAAAACCTTCAGGCGGCGCAGACCCACCAGCGCACGTGGTATGATCGGGGAGCCAGGGACCGTAGCTTTCAGGTCGGGCAGAAAGTGTTAAATTTAAAACCTGTCCGACATGACAAGCTACAGGCCGCCAGGCAGGGACCATATAGGGTGGTGGAACAGAGATGTGACACCACCTATATAATCGGCCCCTGCACAGGGACTGGAGGGCGACGCATGCTCCATGTGAACATGATGAAGCCCTACCAGGAGTGCTCCGAGGAGGTAACCGCCATATGTGCGCCCAACTCTGATGAGTTTGACAGCTTACCTCTCCCAGATCTGCTGGGAGATGGGCAGTTGTCTGGAGATTTAGGGGAGGTTGCACTAGGAGACCGGCTGAGCCCACAGGAGTGTATCGAGGTACAGCAGCTATTGGAAGAGAAATGAGACACGTTCTCTAATGTACCTGGTTACACCCCTCTGGCCACTCCCTGGGTAGAGACCCCAGGGCAACTACCCATGCACCAGACCCCCTACCGCATCCCTGAAGCGGTGAGGGAGAATATGCGCAAGGAGATCGATGAGATGCTCCAACTGGGGGTGATAGAGCTCTCAGACAGTCCCCGGGCTTCTCCTGTAGTGCTCGTACCAAAGCGAGACGGTACGACTCGCTTCTGCGTGGACTACAGGAGATTGAACGAGAAAACCGTGTCGGATGCCTATCCTATACCACGGATAGATGAATTATTAGACAGGATGGCCAGGGGCCAATACCTCACTACTATTGACTTATGTAAGGGGTATTGGCAAATTCCCCTGGCCCCAGATGCCACCCAGTCGGGCTTTGTCACCCCATTTGGTTTGTACCAGTTTAAGGTCATGCCATTTGGGATGAAAAACGCCACAGCTACTTTCCAGAGGATGGTGGACCGACTCCTGGGTGGGTTCCAGGACTATACCTGTGCCTACCTGGACGATATTGCCATTTTTAGCAATATGTGGCAGGAGCACTTGGCCCATATAGGAGCGGTCCTAGACAGGATTAGGGAG
This sequence comes from Pelobates cultripes, assembly GCA_933207985.1. Classification (NCBI taxonomy): domain Eukaryota; kingdom Metazoa; phylum Chordata; class Amphibia; order Anura; family Pelobatidae; genus Pelobates; species Pelobates cultripes. Next base: position 52,463,908 of record OW240920.1, on the reverse strand, counting down.
GCTGGTTTGACATTGAAACCGGCCAAGTGCAGTATAGGGTTGGCCGAGGTGCAATACCTGGGACATAGAGTGGGGTGCGGCAAGCAGAAGCCCGAACCAGCCAAAGTAGAGGTCGTGGCCCAGTGGCCCACCCCCAGGACTAAGACCCAAGTTTTAGCATTTCTAGGGACCGCTGGGTATTACAGAAAATTTGTCCCTAACTATAGTGCCCTGGCCAAACCCCTCACTGACCTGACCCGGAAGAATCTGCCCCGCCAGGTGACCTGGACCCCGGAGTGTGAGCAGGCATTCCAACATCTGAAAAAGGCACTGATAAATGCCCCTGTCTTGGCAGCGCCCAATCCAACTAAACGTTTTCTTGTTCACACAGACACTTCTATGTTTGGAATGGGGGCAGTACTGAGCCAAGTCGGGGCCGATGGCGGAGAACATCCCGTGGCTTACATCAGTCTCAAGTTACTACCCCGCGAAGTAAGCTACGCCGCCATCAAGAAGGAATGTCTGGCTGTGGTGTGGGCCCTAAAGAAACTGCAGCCGTATTTGTATGGACAGCCCTTTTCATTGGTCACGGATCACAACCCGTTGGTATGGCTGAACCGGGAGGCTGGGGACACTGCCACGCTGCTGCGCTGGAGCTTGGTGCTGCAGCCCTTTGACTTTAATATTCAGTACCGCCCGGGTAAACAGAATGGGAATGCTGACGGGTTGTCGAGACAAACTGACCTGGAAAAGTGATCCGTGAGCCCTTGGACATCCCCAAGCCGATCTGTGCTGGATCAGACTGTGTATGCCGGCTTGTGGGCAAGGGGGAGCAGTGTAGCAGATGGCACTGGGCTGTCCTGAAAATTACATGTGTATAACTGCATTCGTGTAAACTGCTGGTTTTGTATGTGTTGAAATAAAGTTTAGAATCATTTGAATAAACTAAGGGAATGAAACTACCGAACAATCAGACCTCCCCTGTGTGAAGTGTGCCTTCAATTACCCGTTGCAACAATGTTGCGAACGGGTAATTAACAAGCTATGCAGTAGGTCCTTTGTTCGCGGGGTGGCCGCCATTTGGGAAACGAACACGTGGTGGCTGCCATTTTAAAACTACCGAACAGCTGTGTTTTGCCGTCGAGTGTCTGGAACTCAAATCGGACACTCGACTAGGCGAACACCGCTGAGACCTCAACAAGCCCGGTCCGTTCGGTTCCAAACTACCGAGCTGCCCCTCGTTCGGTAGACAGAAACAACCGAACGAGGGGATTCATGCGAACCCTACCTGATCTCTGTAGCCTTAGCCTTTCGTGTAATTTATTCCCTTATACTGGGACCGACCGCAGGGCCCCATCGCATGGAACCCAATTCGGCTGTTCTCTCCAGCGCGGTCTGTCTTTTTAGTACTTCCATAAATTTCCCGAACCCCTGGTCCTATCTGGGTGATTTTTGGATATGTTGCTCACCCAGATCAGAGCTACCAGGGGATGTGCCATTTAAAGGGGTACCCCTAGGTTTAGGGGTACATCCAGAAACTGGGGGAATTTGTGTACAGTGTAAGGGGATTATGAGTCAGGCTGAGGGGAGGAGATGGGTGGGAGGTTACTATTGTCGGATTGGGTACTGTAATAATTGATGAAAGTCCCTCCCTTGCATGGGAGCATGCTATATAAGGCCACTGTGGAATAAAGGTTTTCAGTTCTGCTCCTGATGCTGTGTGTCATCCAGTTATTGGGATTGCTGTTGGGATACTGTTGGATTATTTTACCTGCTGGAAACCTTGCCTTGTGGATTTATAATTACTTGTTCCTGAGCCTCCCTGGGATCTTAAGCGGAGATAATCTGTGGAATATTGTATCTCTGCTACAGACATAGTCTTAAATTAGAGGGGCAACGGTTTAAAAATAATATCAGGATGTATTACTTTACTGAGAGGGTCGTGGATGCATGGAATAGCCTTCCATCTGAAGTGGTAGAGGTTAACACAGTAAAGGAGTTTAAGCATGCGTGGGATAGGCATAAAGCTATCCTAACTATAAGATAAGGCTAGGGACTAATTGAGCAGACTAGATGGGCCAAATGGTTCTTATTTGCCATCACATTCTATGTTTCTATGGTTTTGTTTTTCTTTATTTTGTTATCCTTTGCTGTACCCTGTTTTGGAAGCACAATAAAAAGACCAAGGTCAGTTTACCTTATCCAGAGTGTGCACTGTCTCTGAAGCTTGAAAAGGCTGTGTAAAACCCTGATTCCAGGACAAGGTATCAAAGGAAAGGAAACTGTTTTCACAATTTATATATACACAAATGTCTATCAAAGAGTTACATTCAAAGTTTGTGAAAAAAAGCTGCAATTGAATTTAAAACAAACAATAATACAGAGCAGATGGGAGGGGGACATAAAATAGGTCTACCTATTTTATGTCCCCCTCCCATCTGCTCTGTATTATTGTTTGTTTTAATACGTTTTAATATGTTTTCTATGTCACATGATTGATGATGTCACGAATTGTGATGATGTAATTGTATCTGCTATTTAACATTTATGCTATTGGAGCCTCCAAGCCTATCCTTTTATTCTATTTTATTTTATTTTATAATATAATTCCTTTTACTCTCTCCAACACCCCCACTGGAGAACTCGAGAAGTGATATCCTTGGTGGGGATCATACCACCTACGCCTACATATATTGAGCAATATCCTATTTGCTCTGCACTTGTGAGTATACCTCTGGCCTACTGCCATTGGAAAGGAGATATACCCTACCACCACTGGAGACCCCCTTTTTGAGGACATCCAAGGACCATCTACATATCCACAGGCGGGGATTGTACCGTCCAGGCGCACATATCTGGAGCTGAATATAGGCTCCAGAAAATTGTAAGTGCAATCCCTGTCTCTTCATTTACCATCACTCAAGATCTCAATATACTACACTATATCCGTGTCTTTTTCCTTCCCTCCTCCATATCGCTCTGAGCGTGGGAATTCATTTAATGATATATTTGCAGTTGCACTAGTATTCCTAGTAGCAGAAAATAAAACCTTGACAAAAGTTTCATTAAAACTAAGCTTTGGGAAAAACTGGGAGTATTGGCAGTATAATGTCCCAGTGGAAATCAACATTGCACCATGAGAGGAGGAGACAGTTTGTCAAATGTCTCCTGCATTGGAGATATTCCAATAAGCTGGTAATGTGAAAGGAAGCATGCAAAAACGTTGTAAACTATTTCTCAAATATACACATTATAATGCATATTGGAGCATATGGACAGGAGCAACCAGTAAAAGGGGATGTTTGTAACTTTTGGCCTGGGGATAAGTAAAAACAAATGGCCTTTCACTGTGCTAGATAGTTCGAATTGTGAAAAGTGTATTCTAACATTTTTGTAAATGTTGTTCTTCCTTTTTGTGAGCAGGGATTAAATGTTTATTAGTAATGGGGAGAAAAACAGATGCATTGGATTATACCATACTATATGTTTGTGGGTCCCATATGTTTTGTTTTGTTTTTTTTCCCAATATGATTTTTTATTATATTTGGTACTTTAAATTATCAGCATTATCCTAATTACATTTTTTGATTTGGCGTTTATCTGTAATAGAACTCCAATATCTGCTTTCAAAAACTGTTCCACTTTCAAAAAATACTAAACCTAATGTAAAAAATATTCTTAAGTGTGCCACACTTCAGAGTCGGCATCAGGAGTTATTCTATTACTTATTGTTACTTCCCACCAAGTCCAATGAATAGGTTAGTATTTATCAACCAATTATTACCATAACTTCTCAACTTCATTGTTTTAGTCTTACCTATCCACTAATGCATAGTGAATGTATGCCTCAAGTAACTGTTTTACCCATGCAGGCAGAATGCAAGCTAAAAAACACATATGCATTGAAATGGAAGCTAGAGGTTAAAGGTTATTTGTTTTGTCAGTGGGTAATGTGTAATTTTGCCACTGTTGTTTGATGTGCGGGTTGTGGCATCTGTCTGTCTATTGATTTTTTATTTTTATTTTTTGTCCTAACACACATGGCCTTATCTGTGTCTAATGAAATGGTATTTGTAATCCAGTGTACATTTGTGTACAGCGCAGTATGCAAATGCACTGTTAATGATAAATCTGCTCACTAAAGATAACATATTTTCTCAATCCAGTGGACATACAGTATAATTAATTTAAAATGAACCCGATACCTTTTTGCCACTCGTAGGTACAAGCAGAGTAGTGACCATATAAACAATCCGTGAGCAGGGATTATCTAAATTGTATGTGCTGGGTTCTCTTTAGGGTCTGGTTAATAAATTGTTGTTATCTCATTAAAACTTAAGGTTTAACACCTGTCTCCAATCGTTTAACTCGGTTCTCAAACTGTGTGCTGCGGTGCCCCAGGGCACGCAGGGGAGCCGCAAGTTATTTTCTGTGTTCTCCCCAGAGATCTCCCTCTCCGGCCCACTAGCACTTTGCTGACAGCCGGCAGGTAAGGAGCGAGAGAGGACATGGGGGAGCTCTAACCTGCAGGTCTACCGGGTTCTCCTCTCGCGAGCTCGGAGCATTGCCATGGTTACCACTGCAATTCTCCGAATCTCGCAAGAGTGAACTCTAGCAGCTCCTGTGTCTGCTAGAGTTTACTGTCACCACCAGGGCTTCCACACCAGGACCACCAGTGATTGCAGGAAATGTCCTCCCTCCCAGGCAAAGGTAAGCAGGGAGGGGTGACATCATTTTATTTTTAATATAAAAAAGTATATATTTATTAATTTGCCCTCCTACCCCCTCAGACCCCACACCACACAATAGCTCCCTCATACACACATTTACCCCTATACACACACACACTGCCCCCATACACACACTGCACCTCCCACACACACACTGTACCTCTCACATAACCTGACACCCCTCACACAACCTACCTCCCCACACACACTCTACCCCTCAAACACACACTGTACTCCCACACACACTGTACCCGTCACACAACCTACCCCCTCACACACACACACTGTACCCTTCATGCACAAACTGCCCCACATACATACACAATGCACCCCTCACACACACACAAAAACTACATCCTTCACAAACACAATGCACCCCTGTACACACACTGCATCCCTCACACACACACACACACACACACTTACAAACTACAGCCCCTATCCTGGCAGACCCCAGGTAAGTTGTCAAACTGTTCTTAAACAGTTTGACTACTTACTCTAGAAGGGCACTACGGCACTTACTGGCACCATAACCACTATAATATAATGTAGTGGTTATTGTGCCTGGATTGTTTCTTTAAATAATCTACCAGTGCCACTTCCAAGATTAGGGGCCCAGTATATGCCGCAGCACTGTATATATACACAACCTATAAAAAAAAATTGACTTGGGGTGCCTTGGAAAAATATTGAAATAGTAAGGGCGCCTTGAACCTAAAAAGTTTGGGAACCACAAGTTTAGCTCATTTTATTTATCCAGTCTCCAAATAAACTGATATTCAATGTGTGGATTTCCCCCTTTTGAATCCAGGTATGTGGGAATACAAACGTGCAAATATCAAGGGTCTATGGATATACAGAATGTCAGCTTTTTTTTGATATTTAGCATTTGAGTGTTTGAATTTTCTCATACATTACTTGAAATGCCAAAAATGTGGTAAAACTTTAGAGAAACTGTAAATAGTCCTGAAGCCTTACCTATATATCTAAATAGCCCAATTCATCCTCCGTAATATATTCCTAAAAATCATATGTGTTAACTTTTTCAAAAATATTTTGACTTTTCCATACAGTAATTGATAAAGGGAATATCTAAATTACAAAATGTACAACAAGGTAAAAAAAATCGAACCTGTAATATTTATTAAAAATTCCTTTCCTGACTAACTAAAATCTTAACTTTTCTTAGAGGCAAATTTGTTTTTGCAGTTGGTTTGTTCCGACCCCCTTTTTTTGCTTGTCATAAACGTATTTCTTTTGTTGTTCAGTGATCAATCCAATTCTTCTCATACCGAAGCACTATGAACACAGGAAACAGAACGTATTATTACCTCAATAATTATTTACTCAAATAACATTTTAGAGTATATATACACCAAACACATTTGGAATCTATAAAGCATACGTGAAAATGGACATTAGTTAAAAAATAAAAAAAAAGTGTGTGTGTATATGTATGTGTGTGTGTGTGTGTATGTATATATATATATATGTATATATATGTATGTAGATAGTTAATACAATGTTAAACAAAATCTGTACACCAGTCAAGCCATAAGACTTGCTTTTCCCACAGAAATCACAAATCTGCAGTGATGTTACTACCGCAAAGGGTTCTGGGTGGGCATATGCAAATTAGTTTAATAAAGAATTAAATTTTTGCCTCGTTCCACTTTAAACATGGATTCCTTTGAGTCTGTGTTTGCTGTATACAACAGCTTTGAAACACAAGTTAGGAAAAGATGCAAAGCCAGTAAACCACTCATGGACAGCTGTTTCATTGTTAATGCAAATCATCAGCATGAGGTTGGTTACTGGTTTGCTTATTGAGGCTTGGTAGTGCTTGGGAAGCAAAATCCAAATAGGTTATGGTGGGGAAAAATTGTGATTGAAAGGTGGAAGAGGTTTTCAATCACAATTTTTCCCCATATAACCTATTTGTATGTATGTATACTTTTCTGGACAGTGATCTCAGATGAAATCTGTTAAAGCCACTCCCCCAACTTGGGAGTCACAGCCCAGAGTGCTGTTTAAGTCCTATCACAACTGGGACTACTACTGCCTTCACTTTCCACATCCTTTCTAGCTCTTCTTTCAATCCTTGATATTTTTTCATCTTCTCATGGGTATTGCCACATCCACCACCACTGCAGTCTTCTGTTCGTGGTCTATCAACGTGATGTCAGGTTGGTTGGCCAGTATTTAGCTTGTCTGTCTGGCTCTGGAAGTCCCACAGAATCTTAACCCTATCATCTTCAACTACCCTTTGTGGTATCTCCCATCTGGACTTAGGCAGGCCTAGCCCATATTCTGTGCAAATGTTTTGGTACACAATCCCAGCAATATATGTATCATTTTGAAAAGGTATAAAACAAAAAATAGATTAAAAGACTCACAGACTCACAGTAAAGGGGGCGGGGCATGACAGATAACCAAGATGGACACATAGTGCAGAAGCTTTACAGGGAAACCTACTTACTGAGCCTACAAGTGGCCTTTATTGCTCAGGTTTTAGCTAAAAAGCTTATTTTAATCCTGAGGAACATTTTGCTGATTACTTGGTACTTATTTGCCAGCAACCGTTGGACATAACCTGTGGCAGACTTTCCTGCTACCAGCAGCTGCACTCAAGGACGAGTAGACGGCCAATCCTCATCCTTGATTTGGAGCCTGTCGGCTTTGTGCCCTGTCCTCCCCTTTGGACTGGTGGGTGTTATCCTGGTCCCCACTGGTATCTTGGAGAGATCACCTTGCCAAGACCTTCAGCTTACGAGCAGATCTGAGAATTGAGGCCTAAGAGTTAAATTGGTCACCGCCAGAATTTACTGCAGTGGGTACCTTCTCGCAATCACTCACACACGTGGAACCACTACTCAAGGTATTTGACTGCATATGCGAAACCTTCAGGGGAATGCTCTCTGACCGTGGACTTACCTCCACTCCTGATGTCCAAGTTGCAGCACTTTAGAGCTGTCCTGCAGAACGTCACCACTTGCATCAATATCCCCCATGTGTACCCAGAGAGGCACTGCAGTGGAGAGGGCGTAGTAGGCCGCCGAGGCGGACAACTGTCTCTCACCACTCCAACTTACCTGCAGAGATGTAATAAATGTATCCAGTGGTTCTTACCTTTAGAAACTATCCACAGTTTCATAGTTTTCTATAGCATGTACCTATATAACTTTGCTTGCACGTCTAGACCTATGTTGCTGTTTTCTCCTATGAATTCTGTTATAAAAAGTGCAGTCAGACCTTGAATATTTCTCTAAACTGCTATATCTACCCTTAGGAAATGTAAATCCACAATTATCTGTTGTTCTATGCACTACAAAAATCAAGAATGATAAAAAAAAAAAAATATTCACAGTAACCTAATACCTTCTCTGACAGTCTGCAGGTTTTAGTTGTTTTTTATTATTCTTATGAGACCCTTATCTTACCTTATACAGATAGTTCCTGACAGGCAACAAGGCTTTCTGACCTTTAGTATGCAATTAACAGAGCTGCGAACATTTCAGTGCACCGAGCATGGATATTAGAAGGACCTCACCACCCCATTAAAGATCTAAGGTAAATACTGGTACTGAACCTAAGATAGGGTAAAATGGATCCCTATTTTTAAGATGTGCAAAGAGTCTGTGTGAGTCACAGCCAGGGAAGGTGTGACTACAGCTGCAGAATTAAAGTAATTTCACTGTCAAATGGCACCAACACTACTTCATAAAGCTGTAGTGGTTATAGTGCATGGGGTGTTCTCTTGAGGTTTTTAACATTTTTAAAATAAAAAAATGAACCCCTATGTTATGTTTTTGTTTTTTTTTTGCTTTTTTGTTTTTTTTTATGGTCATGGATTGCATTGATATATGTAGAAATTATAACAAACAGAAACCAATATTTACATGTCATTTTTATGTGCCTGCCTTAATGTATTCTCTTGCTATTACCTCTTAAGCACAGAGAATACTAAATTATATAGTATGCTGTAGGGATTCAATGAATAAAGTGCTCATCTGCAAAATATATTTTTAATAAGCCACCTTATTAAAATGTCAATATGACATACCTTTACTGCAGGAATTTCTAAATGCAAGTTAAAAATAAATGTGCAAAACTCTTGCAATGCAAAAAGTTGGAAACGTTTTTTTATATTTGTTAAATAAAAAAATCCCGGGTGGATATGACCTAATTTGTTTAAAAAGACATTAAAACATAATTAATTTAAAGAGCATTAAGTAAAACATTCTAAAATAAATATTGGAAAAATATACTCCTGTAAGAGAAAGGTATTAGTTTTGCTGTTTTTTTTTTTTGTTTTGTTTTTTTAACTGATTATTTCAATCAAGATACACCTGGGATATCTTAGCCAATCCCTTGTCACCCGTCAGTTTATTTCGGATTGTGTCTGCACAGGCATGACATCGAAAGAGTGAATTCTTAGTGCTTCCCCCAAAGAAGTCGATAGATGCCCCTAACACATACAAAGTCATAAAGCTGTATTCTGTTAAGGTAAAAGTCAACTTTCCATGTGTTTCTCCAAAATAATTGTTATATTTTATTGCATCCTCATCGTGGGACTATACCACAGATATTTGGTTCAAGGACTTAAATTAGCTTTTTGTTTTGTTACTGGTATACTGTACAAAGTTGTTAATATTGTATGTACCGGTATGTATTTGTATCAGATTTTGTCTTTAGAATATGGAACCATTCACATGTACATACACAATGCATGCACTTACAAACATGCATTCAGTGTCAAATACATACATTAACACATAGACATACACAGATGTACACATAGGCCCAAACGCAGATACCTACAGTCATCTATTGTCAGAAACACAGATATATACAACCTCACATAGACATATACACAGATTCATATATGCAACATGACTCTCTGCATTTGGTGGGGTGGTCATTCATTCAACCATATATAAGTGCCCCACAACATCTCAGAGGATCATTGCCTTGGTGCATTGTCCCAAACTGTACTGCTAGGAATAATTGTTTTTAAATTTCCTCCAAATGTTGTGAGCTAGTAAAAATCATGCTTACAGGGTTTCCATCCAAATGAAAATACATACACACCTTTTTAGGAAGGATTGTTCCTATTTCACCGAAGACTTGCAAAGTTTATTTAAACCTAGTGTCTTCATACAGACTCCTCAAGGAAATCAACAAGGCTTGAATTATTACTGTTCTTAGCTGATTGAATATACAATTGACCATGATAGAATGCCAATTTAAGATAATGTATAAATGGTATCTAGTTCTAACAGTTTAAGATGTACCCTGATTATACTCCGCATTGCTAGAGATGTGATATTCCAGTTGGATCCTTCATCCATATATGGTGGTTATGTCCTTTGGTTAAACAATTATGGAAATGGGCATATCATAGTTTTATCTAATAGAAATTTGAAGTGGGGACCTGAAGTAGCACTGCTCCATGTGAAATGGAATTTAACAACAAATAATCTTAAATGTTTAGCAATCCATTGTCTTATCGCCACCAATATTTTGATTGCCAGAAACTGTAAATACAGTATTCCCTTAAAAAAATCACTTATTTATATAAATTAAATACCAATTTTGTATGGAAAAAGAGCTGCCCACCTCCACTATATATTCTTACAAGAAATGAGAAATATTTGATACATGGTTAGGAAAAATATAAGATATAAATAAGAAAATACAGTGAATCTCTATGTGCAATACACATTTTCATTTCAGTTATATAAAAGAAGTTAAATCCATATCAAACAACATGATCCTGGTCTGGATTGTTTAACACCCTCCCGACCTCGGACGTATTGACATCAGGCAACTGCTTGAGTAACAATCAATAAATGAATACCAGTCAAAGGTTACCTCCTTTTACAGAGGAGTGTGTATAAAAGAGTGGTTTAGATAATAGAGGTGATTTACAGGCAGCTCAATACACTTGTGTGGAAATATCCTCTATTCCACAAAACAGAATTGTAGTTATAAGTGCGGTTTAAGTAACAAAAGACTTATACCAATAAGTGGAGCGCTCCAACACGTATATAGCTTACCAAGTGATATTCCACTCAATGGTAAAGTATAGGGTACATGTTAAGGAAAAAATACAAGAAAGAACAATATAGTGCAGATGGTATTTCCAAATATCAATTTAACTGTGATGGTAATATCAAAATGAATTGAACACTCACATTTTAAGGAGCCTGTATGTAAAAACACTGGCTCCATATTATGGCTTGTGTGCTAATTAGGGTAGCACCACCCGTCTCCTTCAGTGTTTGGTGATTCTCGGGAAGTGTTTTGGAGGAGAAAGAAGGTGTTTTGTGGAGAAAGATTTGCTGTTCATTGTATCCTGTTACTTCACAACAACCGAAAATAAATAGACCAGAGGCCTTTTTGAAACTGGACTTTGTCTTGGCCTGGTTTTCTTACCCTAGAGGGCTGTGCGGTTGCCAAAGGATCCTGGACAAACACACACAGGAAAAAACAATATCTACACATTGGTTCGCTTTCCCTGCTTTTTGTGTTCGAGAATCACCAAACACTGAAGGAGACGGGTGGTGCTACCCTAATTAGCACACAAGCCATAATACGGAGCCAGTGTTTTTACATACAGGCTCCTTAAAATGTGAGTGTTCAATTCATTTTGATATTAACATCACAGTTAAATTGATATTTGGAAATACCATCTGCACTATATTGTTCTTTCTTGTATTTTTTCCTTAACATGTACGCTATACTTTACCATTGAGTGGAATATCACTTGGTAAGCTATATACGTGTTGGAGTGCTCCACTTATTGGTATAAGTCTTTTGTTACTTAAACCGCACTTATAACAACAATCAATAAATGCTTATACTAATCCATTCCATATGGATCTATTCCATATTGTACTGCTTCCCATCAGACTGATCTTATCTTTTCCAGTGCAGAAAATATTCACACTTATACTGCATAATACAATTCTTCATAGCAGAGCTTTACAGGGAGAATGGTCTAAACCGAAGCCCTCTGCTATCCAATGTTTATCCTTGTCGTCAAAGTAAACAGACATTTGGACTTTGGACAATTGATCTGTCTTTAGTGTTTACTTAATTTGCCAGTTTCATCGTAAGACCCTTCATAGTCAGATGATGGCAGCCATTCCTAAAACTCTTTTGATTTTTCTCCTGGGATATTTATGCAGCGCGGATCAGAAAGGTTTGTTATTCCTAATTATGTCAATATATGATTTTACATTGCTACACACTACTGCTAGCAAACATGGAATGGTGTATAGACGTAGAGCTGTAATGTTTGTTATTAGTTGTATTATTATGAGTAGAATGCTGGTTTTCATCCTAATATTGAGTTTTTCAATTGAAGAAACAAGGTGTATTTCACTGGCAAGATTCAGTGACAAGGACAACAGACTGTTGAAATGAAAATTCAAAAATATGCTTATTTTATTATATTTTAAATGTACAAGCTGACAGAGAGCTATGCATATTTTTGAGTTTTCTTAGTTTTTCATTTGAAGCCCAATTGCTTTAGCACTTTATTCACTTATTTTTAGGAGCATAATATGTGTGTTTGTCTTCCTTTAATAGGTCTTTAAAACACTTGACTTTGAAAAAATAAGGGTGATTTAGTTTCAGTTTATGATCATACACTGTGTGTGTATATATATATATATATATCATAAAAAATTCAGCACACACTTAGTCATTCACAAACAGCAATTTCAAAGCTCACAGATGTTAAGTTATTTGTTGTTGTTCTTTTTTTTTTTTTGCTTTTTTTTAAAACCCCTAATCCAGGCAAAAACAAGGGAGGGGTTTCGTTACAGTATGTGGTCCATTGCATAAGCCTGCCATGCCATTTCTATATATAATAGAGCCAAAAAGATTATGGTGAGGCCAAATACAATAAAATTCCCCACACAGCAATCAGGAAAATGACTGTTGTGCAATACCTGTGCATCTCAAGTTGGACTTTGAAAGGTCCTCCTTGGACACAGAAATCAAGAAATCATGTTTCCACAACTATCCCAGAGTTACCAGCTTGACATGCAAATTAAAATAAACATGCATTGTGTTTCAGACTTCATTCTGCACTTCTGCAGGTAGCCTTAGCAATGGATGCAAGTGCAAGGAGTACTTTCCAACGCCAACTTGAAATAAGCAGGTGACAAGCAGTCATTTTCCTTATTGCACTGGGGTGGTTTTATTTTGTTTTGTCCTGCCACCAGTGGCGGCACTAATTTAGTGAGGACTATGGTGCAAGAAATACCTCCCCACCCCTTCCATCCATACCTCCCTACCCCTTTCATCCATACCTCCCTACTCCTGAAATCCTGGTCTCAGCCCTCCTCTCCTTCCCAAGTAGGAGTAGGGGTAAAATAGACATGGCACTTAGCATCTTCCCACACACCTTACACACACCTTAGGTAAAAGTAGCGCAGGCTCTGTACAAATATATGGCTCCCGTCCCTGCTTTTTTATCTGTTATGACAGAGGAGTGGGGCCTCTCCATGTACGGTGCGCTGTGTGGGTCAGAATGAGCACCGGGTACTTACGTGACACCTGGTGCTCTGAAGCAGAGCACTAGGGGAACGCGCTCTCCTGCTAGTATGCTGTGCGTGTGGTTCCCTTATGGAGCTGCACTCTACCAGGGGGCGCAGGGGACGCATCCCGAGAGGGGAATAAAAGTTTGCTGTCAGTCTGACAAATCCTATTTGCGCCTCCCACAGGGCCTAGCTTCACCAACCCCTAGGTACGGCCCTGTCACCCAGGCCCGGATTAACATAGGGGCTGATGGAGCTGCAGGCCCATTGAATAGGCCCATATAAAGTTTTTGGGTTTTTACACACTATTCTTAGGTTTGCCACCTGACTAGTATTTGAGGCTGCTGGCCGGTGCCGGTATTGCAGTTATATCGGCAATACAAATGCAGATATTTTTCTCAGCATAAACGGAGATTACTCTGCAACACCAGCACCAGCCAAAAGGTATCACTATGTGTGGAGAGAGGCAGGGATAGGAAGTTACAGCATATCCCTCCCTGCCTCTCTCTAATCACTGATCCGCGGGGGAGTAGCTACACAGCACAGAGAGTCCAGACAGCAGAGACAGTCTAAAGCTCAGGTAAGTGAAGGATGGGGGAAAGGCAACATGGAGACATGGGGACACTGAGACATTGGGAAACCTGAGGACACTGAGACACTTGGGGATGCTGTGAGACATAGGGACATTGGGAGACACATTGGGACATGGAGACACTAGAGACACAGTGTCTCCATGTGTCCCCATGGTTCCCAGTGTCCCCTAGTCTCCCAGTGTCTGTGTCCTCCTGTCTCCCAATGTCCCCACATGTCTGCGTCCCAATGTCTCTTAGTGTCCACATGTCTCCCAGCCAGTGTCCCTAGTATCTGTGTCCCCATATCTCCCACTGTCTTAGGCAGAAAGAGGCTAAGTAAGTTATAAGAGCTTCCAAATCACACACAGAAGAGAAAATAGCACAGTCAGTAAAAAAAGGGGACAAAACATTTTTAAATACATAAATGAGAAAAGGAAAGTAAAACAAGGATTAGTTAGATTCAAAACAAAAGAAGGGAGGTATGTAGAAGAGGATAAAGGTCTAGCTCACTGCCTCAATGAATATTATTGTTCAGTACTTACAGATGAAAATGAAGGAAGGGGCCTCAGTTAGGAAAAAAGGACAAATTAGTCATTTGTTATATGTGAGTGTACAGAGGAAGAGGTTCTATTTCAACTGTCAAAAGTAAAGACAAATAAGTCAATGGGACCTGATGGAATACACCCAAAGTTATTAAAAGAGCTTAGTGGTGTACTAGCAAAACCATTAACAAAATTTATTTAACCAATCATTGTTAACAGGAGTAGTCCCAGAAGATTGGAAGTTAGCGAATGTTGTAGGAGTCACTAAGTTTGGATTCCAATATTGTTGAATGGGTAAGGCAGTGACTGAGTGACAGGCAACAGAGGGTTGTAGTCAATGGAGTATATTCGTAGCATGGGCTTGTCACCAGTGGGGTACCTCAGGGATCTGTACTTGGACCCATTCTCTTTAATATTTTTATTAGTGATATTGCAGAAGGTCTTGATGGTAAGGTATGTATTTTTGCTGATGATACTAAGATATGTAACAGGGTTGATGTTCCAGGAGGGATAAGCCAAATAGCAAATGATTTAGGTAAACTAGAAAAATGGTCAGAGTTGTGGCAACTGACATTTAATGTGGATAAGTGCAAGATAATGCATCTTGGACGTAAAAACCCAAGGGCAGAGTACAGAATATTTGATAGAGTCCTAACCTCAACATATGAGGAAAGGGATTTAGGGGTGATTATTTCTGATGACTTAAAGGTAGGCAGACAATGTAATAGAGCAGCAGGAAATGCTAGCAGAATGCTTGGTTGTATAGGGAGAGGTATTAGCAGTAGAAAGAGGGAAGTGCTCATGCCATTGTACAGAACACTGGTGAGACCTCACTTGGAGTATTGTACACAGTACTGGAGACCATATTTCCAGAAGGATATTGATACTTTAGAGAGAGTTCAGAGAAGGGTTACTAAACTGGTTCATGGATTGTAAGATAAAACTTACAAGGAAAGGTTAAAGGAACTTAACATGTATAGCTTGGAGGAAAGACGAGACAGGGGGTATATGATAGAAACATTTAAATACATAAAGGGAATCAACACAGTAAAGGAGGAGATTATATTTAAAAGAAGAAAACCTACCACAACCAGAGGACATAATCTTAAATTAGAGGGGCAAATGTTTAAAAATAATATCCAGAAGTATTACTTTACTGAAAGGGTAGTGGATGCATGGAATAGCCTTCCAGCTGAACTGGTAGAGGTTAACACAGTAAAGGAGTTTAAGAAGAAGGCTATCCTAACTATAAGATAAGGCCAGGAACTAATGAAAGTATTTTAAAAAAATTGGGAAGACTAGATGGGCCGAAAGGTTCTTTTCTGCCATCACATTCTAGGTTTCTATGTCTGTGTCCCCAGGTCTCAGTGTTCCCAAATGTCCCAGTGTCCCCATGTCTATTTCCACAAGTGCCCCCATGTGTCTGTGTCTCCATGTCTCCCATTGTCCCCTAGTCTCCCAGTGTCTGTGTTTCCATGTCTCTCAGTGTGCCTAGTGTCTTAGTGTCCACAAATGTCTCAGTATCCTCATGTCTCCCAATGTCTGTGTCCCCATGTTTCTGTGACCCTAGTGTCTTTGTCCCCATTTCTCCCAGTAACCCAAATGTCTGTGTCCCCATGTCTCCTCATGTATTTGTGACCTTTGTGCGTTTTAATGGAATCTTGTTTTTGTATGGGGTATGTGTGTGTGTGCGCGTGTGTGCATGTAGGAGTGTATTTTTACATAATGTTGGAATGCAGTGATGTACTTCTATATAATATTTGTGTTTGAATACAGAGATGGGTCTGCATGTAGTGTTAGAGTTTGATTGCTGGGATCTATGCACATATACATACACTGCCACATACATCTCATCCTTGCACAGATAAACATACACATTGACACATACATAAATACATACATACTTTTTTACACAGGTATACATACACATTGACACACACACATTGATACACACACTGACAAATTCACACAAAAATACACACACATCATAATTCTTATATTTTTAGGCACTTATCTTTTAAGATACATTTAGTGTGCAAGAAGGTGGCTTTATTGGGGACCTACTGGTGGTTGAGGCCGATGGGAGTGTGGGGATGGCTGGAGCTTGGTCTTTCCTTGTTCTCCCCCTCCCTGCCTGTGCTGCCTCCTTTTCTCTCCCTCCTGCAGATGCTCTTTATGGAGCTTGGAGGAAGTGACTTGCACTCACTCCCTGCAGTGCCAATATTAAAGGGCCATGGTGCTTAACTGGGCCCAGGTTTGCATGGGAGCCCTGGTGCAGCTGTACCGGCTGCACCAGCAGTAGTTCCACCACTGCTCACCACAATCTTTTTGACACCTTGCATACACTCTCAGTAGGACTTTAACTACTCTAAGAAGCAATGGATTGGATGAAGTCGCAAGGGATGTCAGCATGCTTGCTGACATCACCAAAGGTATAGCAGCAAGGTGCAGCACAAGAGTTCTGTCTCTAGAAACAAGATGAGTAATATTTGATGGGTTAAAGGACCCCTCCACACTTGAAAAAAAAAACTGAAAAAAAGTTTAGTAAATATACTCCAAATGAATACATGCATACATATTTTTATATAAGTAGTCATTGGAGATATAGTCTAGAAACAGCTTGCAAAAGCTGCAGTTCTCATGACTGCAGCCTTTGTAAGCTCCCCCTTTTTCACAGGAAGTGACATTTAGTCACTTCACACAGTATTATCCAATCAGAGGCTTCTCATAGAGAAGTCTCTATTCTATACTATTTCCAATGTGTCTCTCCTCCCCCAAGTCCCACCATGTGTCACAATCCACCCTCTCCTCCGTGTGTCTCAGTCCCCCCTCCCATCCATGTGCCTTATCTCTGCTCCCCTCCATGTGTCTTCATTCCCCCTCCCCTCATTGTCTCTGTTACAAAGACTTGATATGACTTTATTATTGTTACCACATCTCGTTACTGTTGCACCCCAACACCTTGCATACAGACCCCTACGCTATCGGTACGGAGAGGATATGAATGGATTACACGAATCATTACAAAGGACAATTCGTGGTACGAACGAGAGACCCCCCAGACTTTGGCGTGTGCCGCCACTTAACCTCATCACCTCTCGAAGTACCGAATGACCGACCACCCGACGAGCGGAGTGTGTCTGCGGTTAACCACAAACTAATTGGCGGGCCCGGAGGATCCACATTCGTATACAAGTTACCGAATGGAAACTGCCGAGAGACTCATGAACGGAGACCCCCTACAGTGGGGCGTGTGGCAGCAATTAGAATGTGGTTCTGCGGTTAACCGCAGATCAAGTACCGTACTACCGGGCGGTCTCAGTTCGTATGCCGAACGGTCTCAACAACCAGACTGATAGTGGGGATTCGTATGACTATGTATCCGATTTCCGTTCCATAAGTTTGAGTCTAGGTCCCGCTGCCCATTGAACCGCCTAAAAACATGGCCGCCATCAGGGACTAATGACCAAAGTGCCGAACCAGACTTTGTACGGCAGAAATTGCCCATTCCGTTCGAGGGGTCTGGGCGCAATTCGTATATTTAATGTGCCCGAACCCGAGCTATCGAATGAATGGTAGAATGAACCGTTTTCTCCTCAAAATGTTGAAGTTATGTATTTTTATACGGTTTTATGGGACCTAATAAAATGTGGTCTTTTGGGCGCTTGGAGATTGTATAACTGTTGGCCTCATTATCTCCAAGCTGGGCGGGTACTAATTCAAATGATACATTGTATTGTGATTGGTTACCTGTTTGTACTGTACCTGTATTCCATCAGGTCCATAGGGGGCTGTCCTTGGGCCTGAGGAATTGCATAAATTGCCATGTTTGTGTGCCAGTAAAGTTAGTTCGTTTTGACCCTCAACTCGCAGCCTCGACTCGTGTTGTAGGGATCTGGGAATATTGATGCTCTTACACTCTCGGGGGATATTCTACACTTGCAGATTCCACCAAAGGGAACTACATTCGACTCTCTGACCACAGGAACCAGGACATCCAAGCGATCAACCCCCCTGCTAGACCGGGGGCAATCGTAACAGTCTCAGTTTCCCTCTCCCCTTCATGTGTCTCAGTTCACCCTTCACCTCCATGTGTCTCATACCTGCTCCCATTCATGTGTCTTCATTCCCCCCCACCCCTCCATATGACTCAGATCCCCCCTCCATGTGTCTCAGTTCCCCCTCCCAGAAAAAGGAAAGTTAAAATCCTATGGTCCTAGAGATCAAGGAAAATACATCATCTTTGCAAATGTAACAATTTAGTCTAATTGCTACTGTATATACTGCAGTAAAAAAAGACTAATTGGAAATATATTCTAGATTACAGGAGTACAATATTCCCACTTAGAAGATATAGTAATCCCTGATGTAAGCCTTATAATGTGTCTCAGGAAAGAGATGTTAAGATTATGCAGATGTAATAGAGATTCAAGGTGCTCTGGTGTGCGCTACACAGGCTTCCACATCCTCAATCCATAGCCAAAATTTGCCTACTACCTAAAGCACTTAACAAAAAAATCCTGTCAGACTATAAATTAATGATTCCAAGTTGGTGCTTAGTGGCAGTCTAGCAGTAGAACACTGCACTAACCATAGCCACCAGTTTCACACTAGAGTGACTGAAGCAGGCTGGCAGTCAAAGTCTGTGTGAGTGACAATGTAGTGTAGGTAGGCAAATTAACTTTTTTTTTCAGAATTTTGGCAGAACACTTGATCGGAATTAAAGGACCACTATAGTGCCAGGAAAACATACTCGTTTTCCTGGCACTATAGTGCCATGAGGGTGCCCCACCCGCCCGGCTCTGGGGAGAGGAAAGGGTTAAAACTTACCTTTTTTTCCAGCGCCGGGTGGGGAGCTCTCCGCCTCCGATCCTCCCTTTCGGCTGAATGCGCACGTGCGGCAAGAGCTGCGCGCGCATTCAGCCGGTCTCATAGGAAAGCATTTGATTTTCACAGTGAGAATCATGCAAGCGCCTCTAGCGGCTGTCAATGAGACAGCCACTAGAGGATTTGGAGGCTGAATTAACCCTATTATAAACATAGCAGTTTCTCTGAAACTGCTATGTTTATAAAAAAAAAAAAAAGGGTAATCCTAGAGGGACCTTGCACCCAGACCACTTCATTAAGCTGACGTGGTCTGGGTGCCTAGAGTGGTCCTTTAAGCTCCAATTCTATTATAAACATACCTCAACCACTGAGAGCAAAGAAGAC
Organism: Pelobates cultripes; assembly: GCA_933207985.1. Taxonomy (NCBI): domain Eukaryota; kingdom Metazoa; phylum Chordata; class Amphibia; order Anura; family Pelobatidae; genus Pelobates; species Pelobates cultripes. The sequence goes on along the minus strand of OW240920.1, from coordinate 52,444,322 downwards.
AATCCATGGTAACAAAACAGTAGTACACATCTTTAGATTTTCCCAGGATTATGATTACACAGCAAAGATTACCACACATAAAATATAAATATATAAATATATTTATATAGTTATGCATTTTTTCCCATTTCATTGTAATAGTTTTGTAATCACTCTAAATATGATGCGCATTAAATAAGTATCTTTTAAATGACAGTGTTTTTGTCTGAAAAATCTGCAAGCAATATTTTGCTGAGACATAAGAGATATAATACAGGCCGTTTGGAAGAGTTCATATCAGGAAATCTTGAACGAGAATGTATTGAAGAACAGTGCACGTACGAGGAAGCACGAGAAGTTTTTGAAAATGATGAAAAAACAGTGAGTAATTTTATCTTTATTTGTATGTTTATTCTTGTTATTTGCTTAGCACAAAATATATTTGCACTGTAAAAATATAAATTGCTGCAATGCTGGTCTACAACCATTTTTGGCAGTTCCTACTCATGCAATCCAAAGCCTTTTCTTATGAGATTATCCACTTACTTGGGGAATCTATTTCCCAGGGTTCTCGGCAGTGCCAGGTTAAATAGGACCTTGGAATACACCACCCGTGACAGGGAAGGGTGTAAAAACAATGGAGTTGATCTGACATATATTACAACTATTTTTTTTTTTTTATTACTTGACTCCAAGTCAGCCATAATACAAAAAAACATAATTACTGTTACAGGACCACTATAGGCACCCAGACCACTTCCACTCAATGAAGTGGTCTGGGTGCCAGGTCCCTCTAGTTTTAGCCCTGCAGCTGAAAACATAGCAGTTTGAGAGAAACTGCTATGTTTCAATGAGGGTAATTCCAGCCTCTAGTGGCTGTCTCACTGACAGCCGCTAGAGGCGCTTCCGCAATTCTCACTTTGAAAATCACAGTGCGAAGACGCTGGACGTCCATAAGAAAGCATTGAGTAACATCAGCAGAGGGAGGAGAGGTCACTAGCGCCAAGGGAGCCCGGCGCTGGAGAAAGGTAAGTGGCTGAAGGGGTTTTAACCCCTTCAGCCCAACAGGAGGGGGTCCCTGAGGGTGGGGGGGACCTAATGACCCTACAAGTTTGTTTTCCTGGCACTATAGTGCTCCTTTAAGGTCAAATTGTGATTTAATCTCATTGTTTACATTTCCTGGATCAGATAATTCAGAGAGATTTGTTTAAATCCTTGGTCCTTGCAAAAGGAAAATTGTGAAATACACAAAAAAAAAAATATTTCACACTTAACCACTTCACTACCTAAATCAATTAAAAAATTTTTTATTTGCATGCATTTTGCAGAAATAAATCAAATCCATAAAACCTCCCTCACCCTCATTTATACTCTAGTTATGCTTACCATCCTGTAGATGAACACATTTTTCTGCCAGAAGTCACTAATCACTGATATAGTACATGTCAATTTGCTAAAAATATAAGTTCACATCCTACTTTCAAACAGTAAGGGAGATTTCAATTGGTCATATCATTCCTACAGTCATTTCACTGTTAACATTACATTAGCAGATAGATTGATACAGACTGCTATAACAGTTTTAAAAACCTTTATTTTAGAAATATATGATTTTACAGTATTTGCTTTATGTGGGCAAACATTTTTTTTACACCCCGTTGCCAATTTTAGTAAGCTACATTGCTAATAATGCCTTCAGAGAGTTCTTACAAATACATATAAACAAGATATTTGGCTCTTTTTATTTATCCATTTTTGCCACATCTACTATACGTGAAAAATTGAATTTTTGCTTTTATATTACCGTTACATTCACTGCGTGAATTATCGCAAAATAAAGGAAATTGTATGCTGTCTAAAGTCTTTCATTTCACAAATATTTGTGTAAAGGCTAAATGAATAATTGAAAAATAAAAATTGTGTAAATTTACATAATTATAATTTTTTAGATTTGCTGTGCATATAGTAACATGCAGTGCCACGACAGCAGTAGCAAGTATAATCAAACATAGCTAAACACAGACGTGATATTTGAATTAAAAGCTAATTTTTTCACATTTTTATGGGTCTAGAGTAGAAAGTAAGCATTTAAAACAGTGTAAAAGCATAGACTATCTCCTAATCAGAGCAACTAATAGTAACTGGAATCTACTATTTGTAATACAAGCTACCTAAGAGTGTGTCAGTTATGGGTTACATTTCCAAGTTATTAACAAGCTGTGTCTGTGCCTAATACACTAAAACACAGAAACCACTGGGTATGAAATGGTAATTAAAAGAGTTAAAATATGAATGCTCATGTTTGCAAGGTATACTTAGAAAGTGACATAAATGTGAAATGCCGTTGCCAGTCTTGTTCAGCCCACTCCGCAGGCAGGCCATGTCAGAGAGTCCACATTTCTGCTAGCATTATTCCCCCTTTCCCTGTGTAGGCCAAGCATATCAAACTCAAAGTTTAGCATGGGCCACATAAACAAGGTTTAAGTTTATGTGGGCCGCAAATAAAAAACAAATAAATAAATTAAATTTTCATAGAAACGTATGTTTATTTTGAAAAGTACAGTATAAAAAAACCGCAGCACCCCCCTCTACTAAACCGCAGATCCCCCTTTACTAAATCCCAGTCCCATCCCCCCCATATACTAAATCCCAGTAACCCCCTCTTGCCAACAAACAGACTCCACTCACATTGCTGCTGCCAGTATGTGACTTCGGAATCCGGCCTCTGGTACACCGCAAATGGCGCCATCCACACCCAGTGCCAAATCTGATCCTCCCTCTATTTTTTGAAACCCTGTGAAGGTGGAGCATGTCGATGTAATGTCGGAATGTGAAATGGCATTGCGTGCCTCCATGCAACTCCAGGTTCTCCACTGTCCAGTCGCAGCCAATGCAACACTGACCAACACATACTCCCTGACAGACACACACACACTCACTCACTGACAGACACACACATACAGACACACACTCACTGACAAACACACACACAGACACTGACCAACACACACACTGACAGACACACACACACACACCCATTTACACATTCTTGCACTCACATCATTTTATTTATTGCTCCTTATCTTTGGGAGCTGGTGTGTGCCCTCTTCTATCTGGAGCTCAGCCTTCCTGCTCTTCACTGGTCCCTTGCCGGTATCACTACAGACGGCACGCACGAGGGAGCAGTGAGGAGCCGTAAGGCTGAGCTCCCTCGCTGCCGCCAGGAACCTCTCCTCCTGGCCGGGTAACTGTTAGAAGAGTAGGCACCTACAATGTGGAGAAAGCAGGTGCCTACTCTGCTTTAACACTAAGCATGCACTTGCAGCTCACCGGGCCGCAAAGATATCCATTGTGGGCCGCGAGTTTGACATACATGGTGTAGGCTTTGCAGAGTGATCATCCGTGAGCTACACTGCTTCAGCTCAATATTACCCTGGCCCCAGATCTTAATGGGAGCTATTGCCCAGTGTCTGTGGTTCCTTCAAGATTGTATGTCAGAATTGCAGGCCCCTTTAGGGTTTCTAGGTTCTGGGCTTCCCTCTGGGTACACAGATGGCAGTGAGGAGATGGCTCTGAGTGGGCACCCAATCCATGTGCGGCACTAGTATCTGAAGCTGCATCTTGGATCGGCTGTGTATCAGAAGGGGTAAGTGCGCTGACTCGGCAGGCGAGTCGGTTGCCAGAATCTCTGGCAGATTCAGTTTGATTTGATTTTGCATTAAAGATGTCTCTCCATTTCTGGCCCTCTGGTCTCTCTCGGCATTTCAGAGGGTCCAATGCGGCGGCCATTTTGGTCTTGCCAATTGGCTTCCAAAGTGACAGGGGAGTAGGCCGCTATAGCAGTTTTAAGCTGAACCAGTGGGAAAAAGGATAACCCACGCCGGTACAGAGAGGGGAGTGATGGGACTGAAAGAGGTAGGCTACGAGGTGCATGTGCCGCTTCTCCCTTCTGCCGCTATAACCATCTCAATAGGCCTCAAGGAAGGAACAGGTGTCTGCTCAGCAGGGCGCTCCAGTCCAGATGTGGTGAGCTTCGTAAACTGTTGGTATCAGTCTCCGTTCTGGATCTCTGGTAATAGGTTCAACAGTTAGAATTGCCAAATGTTAGTGCGGTTCGTCAGGAGCTCCAGAGTATGTGTAGTATCCCTTATTGTCTACATTACAGGTCTTCGGACCTCTCACGTTCCATACATCTAGACATGCAGGGACATGAATTTTGTGGAGTTAATCAAGCATGGCGACCCCATTTTATGGAGAATGCAACATGCCATGATAATTGAGCATACATTATATGCTTTGTATTAATTGCAACAGCATACACTATAATAGTTTAGATATCTTTTCATACTGTAAACTATTTAAATGTGTTTACTTGGGCCATTGAATTTGTGATTTTTTGAGCATGCAGTATTGATTGAAAGAACAAGTGATTTATTTGCTTGTCTTTATTTTAAAAGGATGTATCAATTTGGATGTTAATTGCCGTAGTTTTTCTTCATTTTTTAGTGTATCAGGCCTTTAGCTCTAAACTGCTATAAGCTGTATCTTATTAGCACTCTTACATGAAATCTAATAAAGATTTATCTGATTTAGTTTTGTTTGTCTAGCTGTATTTTTTTTTACTCTTACATTTGTTATATGCATAGCCAATATTTTTTAAATGGTAAATACTAAAATATTATATTTTACATGATTTTGTTTACAGAAAATGTTTAGGGATGCCATGCCATCACCCATTTGATTGGTTTTGTATGTTTGGTGATAGCACTTTAGAGTATTTCCTTTTTTTCCCCCCATATACATCTAGTACCATGGGTGTATACAGTTGTGCTCATAAATTTGCAAACACTGGCAGAAATGGTGAGATATTGGCATTGATTTTGAAAATATGACTGATCATGCAAAAAAATTATTTTATTGAATGATAGTGATCATATGAAGCCATATATTATCACATATTGATAACAGAAATCACCCAAATGGCCCTGATCTTTTTTAAATACCCTTGAATGTTTGGCATTGTTACAGACACACAAGGTGACACAGACAGGTTAAAATGGCAATTAAGAGGGCGGGGCCTGACTATCATGGTGGAGAGTTGTGCTTTGCACAAGCTCCCACACCATCCTGACCACTTAAGCCTATTGCAGCCTTATGCAGCGCAATTGTGAAAGACATTTGCGAGTTACCCGGTCCTCGCGACAGGGCCATGCAGTGTTATAGTCAGCGACCCGGTGGGTACATACTTGTCCCCTGCTGGACAATGCGGTTTGGTGCGCATCGGGTGGGAGAGACGGATCTGCTAAATGAATAACAAGAAAAATGCATAGCGCATAACTGTGTGTATGAAATGAACAAAATGTATAAATGACAAGTGGCCACTCACACTTTCGTTGAAGTAAGAATGCCTTGAAAATAAATTTCCTTTTCAGCATAAATTATTTTCCAGGAAAAGTTCTTCCACCACTTTTAAACTCTCATGGGGCAATTAAGAGGTGTGTGCTCAAAAAGAAAAAATATATAGAACTGTAGTACACATTTAAAAATGTAGAAAAAATAATTTAATCACTTACATCTAAATATAAAACAATGGATGTATTCTCACTGTCACCACCAGGGGTCCTACGCGTTTCGTCCGTATGTAGGACTTCCTCAGGGACTTCAGTGACCAGAAATGACCGCATACAAATGAACAATATAAAAAACCCTTCCCTCCTCCACCCTTTATACCCCTCAAAATGTTCACAAAACTCTTTATTCGATCCAGGTGTTTTCGGTCCGGCGGCCGGTTTCTATGACGTCATCCTATGCGCCCGTCCATCTCGCATGCGTTCCACCATGCGTTCCACCGCCGAAACCCGGAAGTACTCAAAATCCTCAATTCACAAGTCACACATCTTTTTCTTTTACAGAGTCTCTTTCAAGAGGCATAAATTCAGTATATATGGACCGGAGGCAGAAAAAAAGAGAGTGGGGGAAGGTTACACACTTCAAATGGCACTACAGAATTCTAATTACATGGAAGTTACTCATAATACACCAAACTCAATTCTAATAAAACTTATACAAACTGTATAAATATATAAAATAAATTAAAGGTTAAATAAATTAAATAATAATTAAGGAAAAAAATATAAAAATATAAATAAAAATAAACAATAAAAATAAAATAATGAATAATAACATTAAAAAATATATATAAAAAAATATATATAAAAAATATATATTTTTTTATATATATTTTTTATATATATTTTTTAATGTTATTATTATTCATTATTTTATTTTTATTGTTTATTTTTATTTATACGCGTAGGACCCCTGGTGGTGACAGTGAGAATACATCCATTGTTTTATATTTAGATGTAAGTGATTAAATTATTTTTTCTACATTTTTAAATGTGTACTACAGTTCTATATATTTTTTCTTTTTGAGCACACACCTCTTAATTGCCCCATGAGAGTTTAAAAGTGGTGGAAGAAATTTTCCTGGAAAATAATTTATGCTGAAAAAGAAATTTATTTTCAAGGCATTCTTACTTCAACGAAAGTGTGAGTGGCCACTTGTCATTTATACATTTGGTTCATTTCATACACACAGTTATGCGCTATGCATTTTTCTTGTTATTCATTTAGCAGATCATCCCCTTTTTTGCTACATATATGATGTCCTGACCAAGTTGGACAAGATATTTGCAGCATACACTAACCTGCTCTACAGCAAACAAATGAACCAGCCTTTTTAAGAGAACCACTGCACTCCCTACGAAAGACCGTGGCTCTGGCAGCTGGGAATGGCCTATTATGGTGGCAGATCCTATCACTCCTGCACAAGAGGACACAGACAGGATGTGTGGTGGCACAAGGCTATAAGTATGCGGTAAGCCTGAAGAACAGAGGGGACTTGTTTTGTTTTATCTCTATTGTCCTCCATAAGTTTCTGTGCTTTTGCCTTGTGTACCACTTACTACTGTTATTGTCCCACTGCCATGGGAGCCTCCTAGGGAATTAATCTAACTTGAACTAGTCACTCTGCCTTAGTTATTAAGCATTGCACTGGCTTCATAACCTTGACTTTAATATACTATTCTATATATACCTTTCCCTGTGGAAGAGCTAAAGTCCCACTTAACGTCTAGATATGTATAGCGAGCCTCTCTACGTTTTAGTATTAAAAAATAAAAAATGTGCAGAACTGTCGAAATGCCCTGCAATTGTTTTGCATTGACCTATGATTGCTTGCAATAGCTGTTGTGGCATCGCAAGCCTGTTTGTTCTACCATGCACAGCACAAATTAAGATTTTTTATTTTTTTTAAATGGCAATTAAAGGTTAATTTCCCACACCTGTGGCTTTTTAAATTGCAATTAGTGTCTGTGTATAAATAGTCAATAAGTTTGTTAGCACTCACATAGATGCACTGAGCAGGCTAGATACTGAGCCATGGGGACCAGACAAGAACTGACAAAAGACCTGAGTAACAAGGTAATGGAACTTTATTAAGATGGAAAAGGATATAAAAAGATATCAAAAGCCTTGAAAATGCCTGTCCGTACTGTTCAATCACTTAAAGGACCACTCTAGGCACCCAGACCACTTCAGCTTAATGAAGTGGTCTGGGTGCCAGGTCCTTCTAGGGTTAACCCATTTTTTCATAATTATAGCAGTTTCAGAGAAACTGCTATAATTATGAATGGGTTAAGCCTTCCCCCTAATCCTCTAGTGGCTGTCTCATTGACAGCCACTAGAGGCGCTTGCGTGCTTCTCACTGTGATTTTCACAGTGAGAGCACGCAAGCGTCCATAGGAAAGCATTGTAAATGCTTTCCTATGCGACGGGCTGAATGCGCGCGCAGCTCTTGCCGCGCGTGCGCATTCAGCCGGCGGGGGTAACGGAGGCGGAGAGGAGGAGGAGAGCTCTCCGCCCAGCGCTGGAAAAAGGTAAGTTTTAACCCCTTTCCCCTTTCCAGAGCCGGGCGGGAGGGGGACCCTGAGGGTGGGGGCACCCTCAGGGCACTATAGTGCCAGGAAAACGAGTATGTTTTCCTGGCACTATAGTGGTCCTTTAAGAAGTGGAAAATTCGGGGATCTCTTGATACCAAGCCAAAGACAGCTAGACCAAGAAATATTCAGCCACAATTGCCAGAAGAATTGTTCAGGATACAAAGAAAAACTCACAGGTAACCAAAAAAATACAGGCTGCTCTGGAAAAAGACGGAGTAATTGTTTTAAGGAGTACAATACAATGATACTCGAACAAAAATTAGCTGCATGGTCGAGTTGCTAGAAAGAAGCCTTTACTGCACCAATGCCACAAAAAAAAAAAAAAACAGTTACAATATGCATGACAACACCTTAAAACACCTCACAGCTTCTGGCACACTGTCATTTGGAGTGACGAGACCAAAATAGAGCTTTATGAGCACAACCATAAGCGCTATGTTCTCCTGACCTTAATATCATTCATGCAAGACGGCCAAAGACTTTGCATGACCTGGAGGCATTTTGACAAGATGAATGGGCAGTTATACCACCTGCAAGAATGAGGGGCCTCATAGACAACTATTACAAAAGATTGCATACTGTCATTGATGCTAAAGGGGGCAATACACAGTATTAAGAACTAAGGGAATGAAGACTTTTAAACAAGGGTCATTTCATTTTTTTCTTGTTGGCATGTTTTGTTTTACAACAATTAATATTGTAAGAATTAAAAGTTTTATTTCTAGAAAATTTGTGGAAAATATGTTTTTGGCCCCCATTAGTGTAAGGTTAATCAAAATGTAGATTTTCAATTGTTGTACAGTTCCCCCAATGACAGCTGGGAATCTATCATTTGTCCATACATGCAGGGTTGTTTTTGTATGGAGTGTGTGAATGAAGAGGTGTATTTGTGTGTAGTATTGGTATGATGTTTTTGCATGTAGTATTGGTGTTTGAATTTTATTGTGTGTTTGTGGGCGTTTCAATGCTGCGATGTTTGCATTGGCACACATACAGATACCCAGATACACATGTACACTGAATGTAATGGTGTGTTTGCATGTTTGCAGTACTGGCATTAGAATGCAGTGGTATGTTTTTGTCTAGTGTTTGAATGCACTGGTTTATTTATTTATTTTATTTTTGTAGTGCTGGTGTTTGAATGCAGGGGTCTATTTGTGTATAATGTAATATACACACAGCACCAGGAAAATGTGGACTATACAAATTGTGTGTAGGGACCCTTAATAAGAAACATTTATATAATACTAGATTGTTTTTTCTTAACCTTTTCTATAATACTCATTGTTAATTTGATTAATAGATTAACAGTTAAAAATGTTGGAATTAAATGGACATTCATCACTTTGAGAAAATGTCTCGTTCAAACGTTTTAGCTTTGGATGAGACAGTTACACTTTGCAGGATTAAAAAGGTAGCATTGTTTCTTCATATTTACCCACATGTTCTTACTTATACTTTCCACACCCACACCAACAGGGACACTGATCTAACCAATCAGTGTCCTATCCCTAGGAATGCTGTAAAAGTGTACATTTCAACATCCTGAGAGGGGGAGAAGAGTGGAAGTCTGATCAGTGTGATTCATGTAGAGCAGGCACTTGTGTCAGGTTTCTCTCTTCCTGATGGGTTAGTCAGTGAATTGAGAATATGGTGTTTCCTAGTCACCTAGACTGGTTTAGTGGGTGGTAAGAGAAACTACCATATACCAGAGGCGTGCCCAACAATGCAACTAAGTATGTTTATAAGTTTACAAACATTTCTTATATACTTTTCAAAGTTTTTCAATCTTTATTTTGGTTTGTATATTTTTTAAAAGTGTGTTGTTTTAAAAGAAAAAGCCACGTGAAGCATGTCTGTTTAATTACACCATATTCATGAAAAGATGCTGAGTTCAAATGAATAAAAATTAATGAAAATAGCAAAAACGAAACAATACTTATTTATCCAAAATCATACCAATATTTTATTTTATGCATACTTCATGTAATATCTGCATTCATACTTTTACTGATATGATGTTTTATTCATTTAATATTTTTCAGTTGGAATTTTGGAAGCAGTATATTGGTAAGAGCTTTATATTAAACGCAATATTTTGAGAAGATTGTCGTTATTCCTGCATGTAGTGCTAATGAAAATGTTTTATAACAGACAGTTGTACTCACTATATTGTTATTTTATGTAAAATGGTTTAACCATGCTTAGGATGATAATTAAAATGTGTCTTTATATGAAATAAGCATCCAGCTGCTATTGTGAGATAAAATGGTTCACATTCTCAGTATAGGAGAAGGGATAAATTATATGCTGTTACTTATTGTATGCTAACAGTCAACCCACAACCAATAATAACAAGCAGAAACATTCTACACATAATATTTAAATTAATTTTCACTAATTCAATTTTGCCGAAGTAGACCAGAGATGTAGAGTTGTTCAGGCGAAAATCCAAGGATGCTTTGGGCATTTATTAAAATTAATTTAAAGGCCAAATTTACACAATGCCAAGGTATGCTTTCACTGAATGAGCATTTTTTATTTTTATTTAGTTTCCCCCTCTTTTCTCAAATTCATTCCCTAAGCCATTAAGTCCAACTGACGTTATTAGATTTTGCAAATATATTTTACTGGTAAATTTCTTTAACTGGATTAGAGATGCTTCCTTTAGAAATTTAGCTGCCACATTTTAAATAGTTTTGGTTAATGAAATATCAATATTGAATATCATTAAATATTCATATACCTCTTTATTCTGGAAATAAAAAACATAAACGTAGTGTATATTTTTAATAACCAATAAAACTCATACAATTGTCAAACTGGCTTTTACCAAAGCACTTTCTCTTAGTCATGACTTTCAGGTGATGGAGAGCATCCCACAAGGCACAGGGTAATGGCCTTCTTGATACTTTTTGATTAAACCCCCACAGTGCCACCTATAGTGTGACTTAAACACACAGCACCATAACCACTACACACTGTCATGATTATGATACCAGGAGTATCCTGGCTTGGTTCCCCAGTAACAGGGCCAGCAATTAGGAATTATTTGTCTATTTACATAGGCTGCAGAAGATGGAAGTAAGTCCAGTTGTCATCCACTGACTGAGAAAGTCTGATTCCAGTCAATAAATGGCACACTCTCAATGAATATATTTACAGAATTGACATTAGCCAGTCCCAATGGTGCAGCCAGAGATAGGGTTACACATCTGGCAGCAGAGGGGTTAAACTCCTTATGTGTTAACATAGTTACATAGCTGAAAAGAGACTTGCGTCCATCAAGTTCAGCCTTCCTCACATATGTTTTTGCTGTTGATCCAAAAGAAGGCAAAATAAACAAGTCTGAAGCACTTCCAATTTTGCAACAAACTAGGAAAAAATTCCTTCTTGACCCCAAAATAGCAGTCAGATGTCTCCTTGGATCAAGCAGCTATTACCCCACTACGGTAATTAGAAATGATATCCCTGTATGTTATGTTTTTGCAAGTATTTATCCAATTGCAGTTTAAACATCTGATGGACGCTGATAAAACCACCTCTTCAGGCAGAGAATTCCATATCCTTATTGCTCTTACTGTAAAAAAACCTTTTCTTTGTCTTGGATTAAATCGCCTTTCTTCCAGCCAAAATGTGTGACCTTGTGTCCTATGTATAGCCCTGTTTATGAATAGATTTCCAGATAATGGTTTGTACAGGCCACGAATATATTTGTATAATGTTATCATATCCCCTCTGAGGTGCCGTTTTTCCAAACTAAAGAGATTAAAATTTTTTAACCTTTCTTCATAACTAAAATGCTCCATTCCTTTTATCACTTTTGTAGCTCGTCTCTGCACTATTTCTAGTGCCTTGATATCCTTCTTTAGAACAGGTGTCCAAAATTGCACAGCATATTCAAGGTGTGGTCTTACCAGTGATTTTTAAAAAGGCAAAATTATATTTTCATCCTGAGAATTTATGCCCCTATTTATACATGACAAAACCTTACTGGCCTTAGCAACTGCAGATTGACATTGTATATTGCTGCCTAATTTGTTGTCTATAACAATTCCCAAATCCTTCTCGTGTGTGGTTATCCCTAATTCACTACCATTTAAGGTGTAAGTTGCTTGTGAATTCTTGACCCCGAGGTGCATAACTTTTCATTTCTCTACGTTAAATTTCATCTGCTGTTTTAGTGCCCTGTCCCCCAATCTATCCAAATCATTCTGCAGCAAAGCAATATCCTGCTCACATTGTATTACTTTACAAAGTTTTGTGTCATCTGCAAACACTGAAATATGGCTTTCAATGCCTATTTCAAGATCATTTATAAATATGTTAAATAGAAGCGGTCCCAAAACAGAACCCTGAGGGACACCATTTACCACTTTTGTCCAGCCTGAAAATGTACTATTAATGACAACTCGTTGTACTCTATCCTTAAGCCAATGTTATACCCAAGAACAAGAATAATCATCTAGACCAATTTCTTTTAGTTAGAAGACTAACCTATTGTGAGGAACCGTATCAAATGCCTTGGCAAAATCCAGTGTTTCAAAGTGAAACGCTGCACATACAGGCTCCGTGTACCATAACAACTTCAAATCACTGAAGTGAATGTAACGTTTAATAAAAGGTTGCCATGTAACTGGTAAGTCCCAAAAGATAAACAAAAATATACTTGAAAATCTATGCCACTTCAACACACCATGTAGTTTATATGATATGTCATACCTGTACAACCTGCAGTAATTATGATGGCTGCCATGACAGTTTAATGCCATGTACTTATAGTCTACATATATTTTTCTACTAACAAAAGTGCACTTTTTTCATTTTTCTCTGTGACGTATTTGAGGATTACCCATGTTTGTGCGGAAAAGTCCAGCACGAGGGTTACATCTCATTGGATGATTTTAAAAATCTGAATCACGACTGGAACATTCCTCCTTTTTTTGCAAATTTTTTAAATTTATTTTTTTATTATTTTACTCAGAGATGGGGCAACCCTTGTGAATGGGATGACATATCACATTCGTTAATCTATTTTACATCAATGTTTTACCATATAGCTGGGTTGCTACTGGGTAATGGGAGATCCAGATGACTGTTTCTTTTCTTTTATACATTTAATTACAATTAGGAAGTAGTTCAGGATCTATTTATGAATGCATCCCTGAGCAGTTCTTAAACTATCTGGAGCTGTTTTAGGGGTCACTCGGGCTGATTCAGATGGAACCATTTCAGAACTTATCCAGATAATTTAAGCTAACTGTATTCATCTAATAAGTCCCAGTACAGCTTGTGGTTTTCTTTTTATTTTGCAATGAATATATAATCAGAATAATACAAACCTGTCTCAAAACTTGTGAGGTAGATAATGCCATCATTATCTCTTAAAGAGTTTTCAGACAGAACAATATTTAGAACACAATAACCTTTTATTGCTGGATACATTTCAACTTTAATATTTTGCAAGATTATTTAATATACTTTTATGCATATGCAGTAAAGAGCAAAACATTCATCAGACACCTGTATCTCAAATCCCCCATTAAATAGTAAGGATTTATTGGATCATGTGGAGCATTGAAATGAGTTTTGGGTACATTTATATGCACAAAGGAAAATCCATTGCCTATAGTTAGGAAAGATATAGATATTGCTGTTCTGCACATATACATATATCCAGCAGAGAAACTAATACAAAGATCTTATTTTATGTGAGAACAAAGCCTCTCTGCTTTGTTCTCAAAAAGCACAATTTATGTAATAAATCATTTTGATAGAAACACAAATGCTTCAAACACACACTTTACATGTAAAAAGGTTTCGCTAATAATTGAATTGCACAAGATAATGGTTGTTTGATTAAGATATCACTGTAGGAATGAAAGTGTTTTAGACCATGTAATTAACTGAAATTTGGCAAAGCCATCATCTTTTCTGATGTACAGCAGTCACTGTAAATATTTCCAATTTATAAGGTCCTAAAAATAGGTAATAATTATCAAGTATCACATTAATGCTCCTGGGTTATTTTTATACACAATGAATGGAAGGATATTATTTTTTATTGCTATAGAGACTACCTACTATACTTTCCAGTATATATGCTTGATGCTTTGATAGCCAGGAGTTATTTTGCAAATGCCTAAATTAGTGACCTTTAGCCAGCATAGATAAGATGCATGTGAGGTATGATACTTCATCAGAAATTAGCTTTGTTAGGCAGATCTCTTTTCTATTGTAAGATAAGAAGCAAAACAGACATTGATGGCGGGCAAGAACAGAAAATATTGTCTTTAAATCTTCACCCCTGAATGGTATAAACCGAAAGAAAAAAATCACAGCCAGTTGTTTTGCTTCATCTGTGAGCTAAAAAGTAACCTGTGAAGAAATTTACTTTGTATGAGCTATTCGATTAAACACATTAAAATACCTTACCGCTGGTTAAAACATGGCAGGCTGTACTAGAGTATTGGTTAAAATCTCCTCTTTGATGCCGCTAACAAATATTTTGTCATCTATGATACGTAGTGATGTCGCGAACCGTTCGCGAACTTCCCGCGAACGGCTCGTGGCAAACTCCGGTCAGCTGACACATCCCGGCCAATCTCCAGCAGACCCTCCCTCCCAGACCCTCCCACCTCCTGGACAGCAGACCCTCCCACCTCCTGGACAGCATCCATGTTGAAGCTGCCTTCAACATGGATGCTGTCCAGGAGGTGGGAGGGTCTGGGAGGGAGGGTCTGCTTGAGATTGGCCGGGATGTGTCAGCTGACCGGAGTTCGCCGCGAACGGTTCGTGGCGAACCGCGGCGAGCCGTTCGCGGGAAGTTCGCGAACGGTTTGCGGCATCACTAAATACGTTTTATTGCTGCAGATGCTGCCCAGAAGTGTAGATGTACATTAGTGTATTTGCAAAGCCATGTGAACACATAACATAGCCAGCCACAATTAAATATTTATGACCATGGATGTCACTGGATTTACTCTCACCTCTTCACACGTCATAGTCTAACTCCCAGAATATATATACCCAGAACATGAGAATGACAATATTTGTGTGGTTAGCACCCCTTATCTAGCAATGGCTATGCTTGTCATCACACATGGTGATCAACTACATTTTACAACATATGCACCTGGTAAAGGACCTAATACTTCCTGTAGCCAGTATATCAAATAAACACATGTATTTAAAGGAACACTGCACTCCCCAAATACAAGAAATTAAAAATCACTGAGCATCTATTAAGCTATTCATTTTTTCATTGGGAATATATCTAAAAACTGCTTTCAAAACCTGCAGTTCTCCTGTCTGCAGCCTTTGCAAGCCTTCCCCTTCTAACCCCATCCAGACTTTCTGTGCAGCTCAATGAGACGTCTTTCCAAGACAGGTGCTCTGAGCAATTGCTGCCTCTTGAATGTCTCTCCACTGAGCTAAACAACCAGAAAGCCACAGGATTGACAGTCAGAGGGTGTAAAAAGGTTAATACATACAAAAACATAATCTAATTTCTACTGAAATATGCACTTTTTTTTAAAATTGAAAAAAGGTAACATAGTCTTCACACACTTCAGAAAGCTAAATAGCTTATGAGGCCTGGAGTGTCCCTTTAAAAGTAAAGACTTTTGAGTTGAGTGTTAAATATATTTCTTAAACAAAAATTTTCATCAAATTTGAACTTCTAATTTTTTAAAAGTTTATTACATTTAATGAAATGTTGTGCTATTTTTACATTTTTTGTTTTTAATTTTTGAGAATTTTTTCACTTTGCTCTGTTTTCTTGATGAAACCACAGCAGCAGACAAGTTATTTTTGGCAGTAGTTAGTCAGATAACAGTAGTGTCTGATCCAACATGGCTAGTCATCCAGATAACCAGATAAAAAGTGAAAAGTTTAAAAAAAAAAAAATAGAAAAAAAACCAATGTACATATTATATATATATATTTTTTTTAATTAAATGTAATAAAGTTTTTAAAAAACAAGAAATGAAAATCTGACAGTTGTCCTTCAATGATGCATTAATATATAATTATTATTAAGAAAGGGATTATACAAAAGTTTAGATCAGGGATGCACCAAAATTTTCAGCCTAAAATGGCTCAAATCAGCCGAAAATCAGGCATAGTGACTTGTCAGGTCCTCGGTCAATGACCGAGGACCCGATATTGGCAGGGGCCCGGTAGCTTGCCCTGTGTGCCGCCGGGTGCGAGGGAGAGAGCCAGTACAGTCTGCAGACTGTGCTGTAACATTTAAACCCCTGCACACCTAAAACTCTATCAGTTCCCTCACCGGTAGCTCCCAAGCCGCCTCTTGGAACCGATGCAAATCATCATTGCCGCTGTCAGTCATGTGCTCTGCTCCTGGGTGCTGCCATTTTGCAGCCGGGTCACGTGTCTGTTACAGGACAACACACCACAGTTGCACTACTGTGTACTCGGAAGTGACATGTGAGCAGTGGTAAATTACAGCCCGGTGGCCGGTGAGCTCATAAATTAACTTATTATATTCTGCCTGTAGCTGCCAATATGCCCAGACTGCTGATGGAGTGTTTTGTCCTAGTACCCTGCATTTCTAAATCTGCTGAGTGCTGACAGATTTCAAAATTACCAGATCCATGGGAGTTAGGACCTATTTTTTGCTGGGCAGTGCTTCAAAATGCAGGACTGTCTGAGCAAATTCGGAACTGTTGGCACCTATGTTTGCTACTTCCTGGAGGTTTATTATTAATCAGTATTCCCCTTCAATCCCCCATCAGCTGGCCAGACAGTGTGCTCCTCACCGTGTGCACTGATGCCTATACCATCAGTGACATCTGGTATCTGTCATGTTTTTAGTTGGACAGAGATTAACGGGCATTAAATGAATTTAATAGAAAATCATCATCATTTCATGAAATCTAAAGTGAATTGGAATCTAAATAGCACAAATAAATCATTAGATAAAGGGAAAAAACTATTTTAAAAGCATTTGGGGAAAAAGTCATTTTCGGTTTCGGTTTTCGGCCAAGGGCATCCTGAATTTTCGGTTTCGGCCCAGAATTTTCATTTCGGTGCATCCGTAGTTCAGATTATGCAACAGTTCAGATTATGTATTGCTGCTGTTGATCCAAAAGAAGAAAAAAAAATCTAAATTTTAAGTGATTTAAAATTTTTAGACAATTACAGTCAGATTTTTCCCTGAATCAACAAGTTATCTCTGAATTTTCAACATCTGGATGTTTTCTTTGGGGAAAAAAAAATGGTTAACGGTGTCTTTTAAAACAACTTTTTTAGGCAGAGAATTCCACATATGTATTGGTTGTTTGGTAACGAATAACATCCTCTGCCATAGATGAAATTTCCTTTATTTAAGTCTAAAAGAGGGACCTTGTGACCCTTGTATGGTCCTATTAATGAACAGGTTACCAGAGGTTCATTCCTAATTGCACCTGTTACAGGTTACCAGAGAGGTGTTTCTGCTGGCCCTTTATATATTTGTATAATGTTATCATATCATACACCTTTTGATTTGCCTTTTTTAAGTAAACTAGTTCAGCTTTTGTTTTTTTCTTTTTAGTAGAGAAGAGATCTGCTGCTTTTGCAAACTGTTTTAGATATCCCCAATGAAAAAGATGCATAATTAAATGCATGCATGTTTTCATGTTTTTATTTTCACTTTTTGTCACAGACGGAGATCAATGTCTTTCAAGTCCATGTATGAATGGAGGAGTTTGCAAAGATGATGTTAGTGCCTACCTTTGCTGGTGTCAGCAAGGATACACAGGAAGGAACTGTGAACTGGGTAAGTGAAAACAGTTAGTATGTATACTAATTCTAGATACATGATGGACATATGATAACCTATTCCTCACCAAATGCATTGAGCTGTTTCAAAATTAAGTATTTAAATCATCCATGAAAGGCTTCTTAGTTTCTCATGAAATCAAATTAAACTGGTTGTTTCTTGAATATGTAGAAAAGGTAACAAGAATAATGTGGTTTCCAGAATTGTGAATTGGTAGTAAGAAAATTCTGCAGTCGCAAATGAGTTTGGCCATAAGGTGGGCACACAGGACCAAGTGCAGTTCAGAGGTTATAAAGTGAAAATCAAATTAAACATAGTTATCAAGAGACTGTGATTGGTATTTGTGGTGGTATATCTTCAAGAAGATGGGTTATCACCTTCCTTTCCCAGTGAATACAGCTCCAGAGTGATTATACCCTCCTGCACGAAGTACCACTGTCTCAACCAAACACTAGTCGAGATGTAGTGAAGGGATAAGAACTGTTTTGAGACAAGCACACAGATTTATATCCAGCATGGGGTCTTCATTCATTGCAGTACAAACCCGCCCAGGCGCCTCTGTGTCTAGGAGATAATTGTGTTAGCTCTCGGTTAAATTGATTATATCTTGGACACAGGGAGAGCAACACACTAAACACAGAAAAACACAGGTAACAATGACAAACACCCCCAAATGCCATGCATTCCCAGAAAGGTCTCTCTGGAGCTCCTGGTCTGTCCAAAAGGCTCCCGGATTGGATGTGCCTAGTGTGAACTCAATGGAAGTACAAAGTTCAGTTGGACGCGGCTAGCCTACAATCTGGCACAGAGTTCGAGTGCTGGCTAGAGTTCCTCAGTCACTTAAATACAGTGCTTTCCGTGAGTATATGGAGCTCCCCAAAGTCTGTGTCATTCGATGCTTTTCCACCTCCTCTGTTAACCCTTCAAAAAGTGCCCAGATAGATGCACTTGGGACCATAAGTGCTCTATTTAAAGTTTTAGTGGATCGCAGAGACTATGTGATCCGCTTTAGAGTTCCACGCTGATTTAGGGTTGCTCCTGGTCAGGCGCACCATGTACGCTTTGTGGCAAAAGACATGCAGTTCTAAGTAGTCAGGGCGGGCCGCTGATGCTGAGAGATATGGGTTGAATGGTTAATCCATAGTGTTATAGTTTTTTTAAAGGAGGTGAGGGTATAGGGGGCCATGTACCTAGCCTAGGGGACCCAACGGTCTGTCATACTATTTAAGGGGAACTAAATATAAATGGAGGAAGGGGTTTGAGGGTAATGCTGTTATCATGAAATGTGTAAATATAGGAGGTGAGGTCCATTGAACATCTGCAATACTCATAATTTCCTAATTTGACAATTAAGCTTCATGTTATAACTCTGGTATCTTTCAAATTTTAATATATTTAATTCCCACTACTCTCAGTCTGAGACACTATTGCTAAACAGCAATACCTGTGCTATACTAACACTAAACATTATCCCCTACAGTACTCAAGCACTCATACTAAATCTAACCTAAAACAAAGTGTGAATTATGGGAAATGAATGTCATCTTGGTGTTCTGGAGACATTTTTTTGTTGTGTGTTACAATTCCTCCAGAACCCCTTTACACAGTTTACTGTACTGTATCCTGATTAACACAGGCTAGACTACATGAAAGACATTATTTTACAGAATTTGTCTTCTCTCATTTTCAAGGCCAAATATGTAAGTAATATATCGGAGGATAAAGAGGACACATGACTGTAGAAGGTGGAGGAGCAAATGTGAATAGGATGAGAGTTATTAGAGACAGTGTTTAGGCTTTTGGGGAGGTGGGAAATATAACTATGGTGGGAATGTGGAAAAGAATGTGGATGGGATAGTAGTGAGGTAAAAACAAATGTCTGAGGTGGAGTGGGAGAAGAAAATATTCTTTACATGTGAGGGTAAATATGTGTGAAATGTGACTGGATGTGGGGGGCATGTGACAGGATGACAGGATATCACAGAGGATATGTGGTTGATGGTAATGGAGAAATTGTGACTTTGTGAAAGTCAAAAAATGACAAATCATCAAATTCATGTATAGCCATTCACAATAGACCAACAAAACACACACAAATCCACTAAAAGACACATAGTAAAACAAACAGATTCTGACAGTCTCATATTAAACAAACTCACATTTACAGTTCAATAAAAATACTTGAACACTTTTGGCTAGCCTATAAAACACAGCGTTATTCAGAATCACACAGTAAAGCACAGGTGGACTCTCAACCACGCAGTAAAACACAGAGACTCTCTTACAGCCCCACTTGTAGAAACACAGACTTGCAGCCTATTTACAGCCACATTAAAAAGCTCATAAACCTATCCACAGCAATAATAAATACAATATCACATCTGCAGTCAAATCCACAGATCCATTCACAGCTACTACATGCATTGCATGGTCGTATTTATGAGGACACTGGATTTGTGTATGTGAATATAGGGGTGTATCTTTCAAGAGCACATGCAAATGAGAAAGATAGGGTTTATCCGAGTAGAATGTCTGCATATATCTGAATGCAGGAATATGTTTGTGTGGAGGTTTAGCATGTGTGAATGCAGTGGCATTTCAATTCTTAGTATCAGTGTTAATGTGTTATGAAGTACATATATGTACAGTTGCAATCAAAATTATTCAACCCCCCATTGGAAAATCGGGTTTATTGTCAAAATGCACAGAATTTCAGCTGTTTACAATGAACAAATCAAGCAAAAGCTATTGAAATAGCTCAACACAATGAATATGCTTTGGTTTCCACAAATTCAACTGAAAATGCAACTTAGAATGACATCTTCAGTCTCAAAATTATTCTACCCCTTCATGGCAAGCATTTTTAGTACTTAGTAGTTTTGCTGTTATGACCTGCTGCAAACGTGATGCAGTGCCAGATACCAGCTTCTGGCAGTGTTTCTGAGCAATTTTTGCCCATTGCTCGTGAGCAATTGCCCCCAGTTTAGTAGGTTTGCATGTTGCAACCGCCTTCTTCAAATTTCACCGGAGATTTTCTATGGGGTTCAAGTCAGGTGACCGTGATGACCACTGTAGAATTTTCCAGGACTTATTTTGCAAAGAAGCCTTGGTGGAATTTCAGGTGTGCATGGGATCATTGTCTTGTCGAAAGGTCCAATGAAGCCCAAGCTTCAGCTTCCTCACAGACAGATGGACAATATCTCCTAGGATAGTGTTATTTTCAGAGTATGTGTCATTCTTCTTCCTCCAGACATACCAATGATCCATTTGGCCGAAAAGTTCCAGTTTTGTTTCATCTCGCCACAGAACAGAATCCCAAAACTTCTGTGGTATATTTATATGATTTTGAGCATATTGGGGCCAACATTTCTTGTGCTTTTTGGTCAGTAGTCGTTTACATCTTGGCGTTCTGGCATGGAAACCTCATGCATTAAGTACGCACCTTACTGTGCTCACTAAAAACCTCTTTGCCTGTTGCCATCAAGTCTGGCTGTAAGTCTTTTGCAGTCACTCTAAGGGCTTTTCACATAATTTTGAGACTAGAGAAGCCATTGTAAGTTGCATTTTCAGCTGAATTTGGAAAAACCACTTGAAGCATTTGTTGTGTTGAGCTACATCAATTGCTTTTATTTGATTTGTTCATTGCAAACAGCTGATCATTTTGCTCACAACTGTAAATGTGTCATGTATGTGAATGCATGGGTGTGTATGTGTGTTTAAATGGAGGAATGTATTTTTGTGGACCTCTCACCTCCACCCCCACCGTTATTCTCCATTTCTCCACCTTACAATTGTCTTTTTCTTCACCTTTTTTAAAAATATTTCTCTCTCAAGCTATCCCCCAACATGTATCCATGGTCTCAATTTAATTAGAGCTGATAGGGCTCCCGATAAGCTTTTGATTAGTTTTTGATCAATAAAAATTGCCAATTTTAAAGGCTTACAGAAAACATAAATATTGGTTTGAATATTGAAACTGATACCTATATTTTACATTGAAAATACTGGATTAGGTATTTTCATTTAATTTACACCTGATAAAAGACCTTATCGGATTCAATGTCTTTTTCACTTTTTACCTTCTAGTGGGCATATGAGTTATTTAAAAAATATATAGAAGAGAGGGTAAACATGCCTTGTCTCCCCATAGGCTTTGGTTGGGGGGGGGGGGGCTATTAATGACAATGTGGCGGTGGACATACCATTGTTAATCCCCATGGGTGGGGGCATTGGAGGGACCTGTATTAGGACTCACAGTATTTTATTAGCAAATGGGCCCATTCCCTAGTTTTTAATAAGCGAGTGAAGCCATTGCATGGCACAATTATTATTATTATTAAAGGCGGTCATAAACGTCCTTTATATTAATATGCAGGTCATACAGGATTAAAAAAAAAAAAACATTTTCATGACTAGCAGAGATTAGTGATGTCCCGAACTGTTCGCTGAACTGTTTGCCACGGTTCGCCACGGACTCCAGTCAGCTGACACATTCCAGCCAATCAGCAGCAGACCCTCCCTCCCAGACCCTCCCACATCCTGGACAGCTCACTAAGAATGCAGCTTCAAAATGGATGCTGTCCAGGAGGTGGGAGGGTCTGGGAGGTAGGGTCTGCTGCTGATTGGCTGGAATGTGTCAGCTGACTGGAGTTCGTGGTGAACCGTTCGCGAACAGTTCGGCGAACAGTTCGGGACATCACTAGCAGAGATAAATGTGCTTCCAATTCATTAAATCCAGTGATATTTATTAGAAAAAAATATGCTAATAATTATAGACTTTTTGTGGTTGATAGAATTAAATTGAAATCCTTATTCCCTTCCACCACTTCTTCACTGTAATTTTTTTTTTATTTTTTTTTAGTTTTGCTGTAAATTTGAAGGGGCAGGGAAATTATGTAAAGTAAGAATAGATCCAAAACCCAAACTCAGGAGGGGCTCTGCTTGATTTTGAGGCACATTTAAATGTAAATCAGTATGGGGGTCACTATGACCCCTATATTTATAAAAGGGTGGTTAAATCCTCCTGCATGCCCCCGAACAAATTTAAAAGTACTAGTGACTGGGCAGCTACTGCTGCCCACTCACTAGTGCAATACGGGGTATCTGTCACAGGTTCTACTGATTCCCCATAGTAGGGAACACAAATACCTAAAATGGGGGGACATAGTGCCCACCCGGGGCCTGCGGGTGGGGGCTATTAATATAAACTGGGGGTCTCCACCCATGAGCGGCGCATGGGGACCCTAATTAAATAAAGAATGGGGGTGATCTAATGCCCCCCCAGGTCCCCATCCAAGAGCGGCGGGTAGAGACCCTAATAAATTAAAGGTGGGACCTAATGCCCCCCGGTCCCCACCCATGAGCAGCGGGTGGTGATCCTAAATAATTAAATAATTGGGGGGACCTAATGTCAGGTGGGAAACACAAATAATAAAGTGACTAGAGGTCCCCAAGCCCCTAGTCACTCCTCCCCCCCAAAAATACCCTACCTACCCACCCACCTAATAATAGTGACGGGAAGACAATAAACTAACACTGTAAAATAAAATTTCATACCATTTGATGTCTTCTTTTTTCTAAAAAAAACCCTATTTTTTCAGCCCCAAAATAGGCCAAATAAAAAACATAATACCAATCAAACTTTGAAAATAAAATAAAAAACTTGAGCGCCAAAAAAAAAAATCAGACAAAAAAAAAAAAAAAATCCAGACGGTAAAAAAAATAATCCATCTTCACCCATGGAGTGCACGGCGCAGAAAGATCTCTGCTGGGCGGAGAAAAGTTTATAAAGCCTTCCCACACCTGCAATTAGGCTCAGAGTGCTCAGATTGGTTGGTTTAAGGCACTGACAGAGTGCTCTGACAGGTAAATTAAGAGACTGACAGTTAAGTGTCTAAATTTACCTGTCACAGCACTCTTGTTGGCTTGAAATCCAACCAATCAGAGTTGCTCTGTGTCATTTTACACAGCAAGGGAAAGTTCTTTGGAATTTCCCCATGCTGTGTAATTTGACTCATACTCCTCTGATTGGTTGCTTTCTTTCTTTTTCGTCTTTTTTTTTTTTTTTTTTTTTTTAAGTTTGACGGGTATTATGGTTTTTTATTTGTCCTTTTTTGGGGCTGAAAAAATAAGTTTTTTTAGAAAAAAAGAAGACATCAAATGGTAAGTATGAAATTTTAATTTACAGTGTTAGTTTATTGCCCCCCTTCACTATTACTGGGTGTGGGGGAAGGTAGGGTATTTTTAGTGGGGGGGGAAGTGACTAGGAGCTTTGGGACCCCTAGTCACTTTATTATTTGTTGTCCTTACCCACCAATCATGGGTGGGGACCTGGGGCGGGTCATTAGGTCCCCCCATTATTTAATTATTTAGGGTCCCTACCCACCACTCATGGGTGGGGACCTGGGGGAGACATTAGGTCCCCACCCGCAGCTCATGGATGGAGACCAAGGGGGATATAAAGTCCCCCTTACTTAATTGGGGTTCCCACTCGCCGCTCATGGGTAAGGACCTAGGGAGGACATTACGTCCCCCCTTTAATCCATTAGGGTCTCCACCATCCGCACATGGGTGGGAACTGGGGGACATTAAGTCCCCCCCTATTATTTAATTAGGGTCCCCACCTGCTGCTCATGGGTGGGTACCATTGAGGACATTAGGTCCCCCCTTTAATTTATTAGGGACCCCCACCCGTCACTAATGGGTGGGGATCTGGGGGGACATTAGGTGCCCACGATTATTTATTTAGGATCTCCACCCACCGCACATGGGTGGGGACCTGGGGGGTACATGCACAGTGCTGTTTTTGTTCTAATGGAGGAAAACTAATTGTTTTTTTTTAACAAATTTCGTTCTAAAACTAATGGTTTGCAGACGAAATTTGGGATTGACCACTGAAATTTTTATTCAGTTTGCAATCATTCGTACGAAACGAAAATTTCTGGGGCACATGTCTAATGTAAAGTCATATTCCCATTCTCTTTCCACACTGAGATAAAATGGCAGGTGGACAAAATGTCCAAAGCCAAAGAAGTCAGAATAACTTAGTCTGAAGGTGACCCACCAGGAATTTCCCTGTTTAACCAATGGGTTAGTATGGTCCTTTGTGTCTAAAATTAAAGTTTAAAATGTGGGTGAAGTGAGGAAGAAAATGTGGTTGGATTAGATATAGAATGTACTTTGGGTTATATGTGAATATGCTGAGGGTAGCAAGATGTCCAAATGTTTTATAGGTTCTCCATCTAATTGTTTGCAATTTGTTGCGGAGTGGTGAAACTCTTATTGAGAAAATCGGAATATTCCTGAATATTAAAGATTTTACATTTTTAATAATAATTAAAAGTAAACTATACTCATAGCTAAAGGAAGAATACGTTTGTTTTCTTCCAATATAGAACCGGTTCCTTATCCACGTAGGCTTTGCAGTCAAAGTCAATTCAAAGTGAATCTATCTAATAAATGAATAGCAAAACAATGCTTTATCAGACATTCATTTTTACTGTTAAATCCAGAGGTTTTGCTTTTATAGTGTAACTTGTTGGCTGGACAATGTGATTCAAGCTGGACTAATTGTGTTTGTACCACTTTACAGCCTTGCCCGTCACATGTTCCATTGCAAATGGTGGTTGTCAACACATGTGCAAAGACGATCCTATAAAAAAAGTTATTTGTTTATGTGCAAGTGGATACCGATTGGCAGAAGATGGCAAGTCATGTGAAAATGCAGGTATTTAAATAATTTTAGGCTCTGGTCATGTTTTTCCTTTTACTGATATTCCTGATTCGCTTGCATAACTATGCAATGAAAAGCAGGTTACAATTATTTTGGCACCTTGTATCATGAATCACGTCTGGCTTTCTGGCTTCATAACTTGTCATATCATCTGAGAGAGCACTAATAACTTTTGTCTGATGGCATAGATGTTGGGTCCAATGTTTCAGTAGTGACATTTACAGGAAGTACAAGGATTTGGCATCGTATTCTGCTCTTCAAGAAGTACATTACTGTTTGATAATAGCTGCACTCCTATAGTACATATAGGAATATATCTGCCTATCTAATTAGAATTCAGTTAATAAAAATAGTCCTATTTATGATAAAAGAATGTAACTTATTTTTTTTTATTACTATGAGTTAACATGGAACAAATTGTAAAAAAAAATGTAATAATTTTTTGAAGATTTGTGTAATCGCTTCTGTAGTGGGCCTCCACCACTAACTACCATGCCCACTGAATATTCATATGTTTTGCCTTTGTATTTTGTTTTCCCAATGCTTATTCACACGATTTTCCCTTGCATTCTGTGTTTCCCAATGTAATTGTGATGTATTCATGAGTTTCACCTGCTCCCCGTTCATTCAAACTGGGTTTGCGCCATTATCCTGATTGGCACGAACCGGCGCTGATTGGTTGCTGCAGGGTGCATGTGACCAATCAGAGGAGGATGCGCTCTTTCAAATGGGGTTTCACGCCATTTCTCCTGATTGGGTGGCAACTTTTCTCTCCTCCCTGTGAGCTGATTGGCGCGATTTGTTTAAGCACCTTTCAGCTTGGTTTGGGTGAGAAGTTTGAATTCGCCAGACTAAACCAAGCAACTTCATAGTACTAATTTCGGGGATGTACAGAGCCTCGAGCCCCAGACCTTAGACAATGATCTGGCTCCGTACATCCAATCACCCTGCTATTTGTAGGAATTCCAGATGGGACCTGGGGCTATCTAGTGGTATAGGTTTTATCTGTGTGACCCCTTCCTTTCCTGGGGTGCTGAGCCCGAAATCTTACCCCCCCCCCCCGTATATAATGGATTTTAATGTGTGTCCCTGTGTACTGTTCGGATCTCACAAAGTGGGAGATGGCTAACTGTAACCCAGCCCCCTCCTGCCTGGGATTGTGTTGGACTGAATGGAGTCCCCCTGCTGAGGTCTGTGCATAAAAGCTGTGTGTTCCAAGTAAAGATTGTCAGAGTTTGTACCTCCAGAACTGTGTCTCGTCTGGTTACTGGAGGGAAGGAAGATTTAACCCCTGTGTCTGCTGTTCCAGCTTGCAGGGGATGCAGCAGGGAAAGTCCTTGTAAGGACTTAAAGAGCTAGTTCCCATTCATTTCCCCTGATCCAGCTAGGAAGCAACACCTCTGGCGGAGGTACCCAGCCGGGGTACAGGAAGCTCCGCTACAGCTTCTATATGACCTTCTTGCCCTACCTATTGATTTTTCACTGAACATTTATATTTAAATACAAAGGCATATCATAAGACAAATATGACAGCTGGGATGACAATTTAACTACGCTAAGGTATATATGTTACTTGGTAAACTTTTCAACTCAAGTATCATTCTTTGGCAAGGCATATAAAGAGGGGAAAAAGGAGATATGAGATCGCACCTACGTGAAGGCATGTCAACCACTCCTATGGAAAAAGATATCTAAATTTAAGTATAAGAAACATGGGTACGTAAACATTGAGACACCAAATTGCACAAGAGATTCCTGAAATATATATATGAAATATATATATTTTTTTAAACCATTAAGAAAAATATATGAAACTGCAGAATGCCTTCAATAAAATAAAATTGTCTCATATTCCATGAAATAAAGACTATAACCAATTTTGCCATTTTAAGAATGGGTTGTTGTTTGGATTTTTTAAACCTGTAATATTTTTTGTTTTGTATCATTTTAAATAAATATGCTATTATTTTATTTGGAGTAGTTGAGCAGCCCACCAATTTAAGCTACTGCAATCCAGTAATGTTGGGGGAGTCACTGAGTTTGTATGTGCTTAACATCAATAACTTTTCATTCCACAGAACAAAAGAGCCTGGTGTCAAATTAAAGGAAGCATCTGGCTTAATTGAATTAGGAAGCTGTGTGCAAGGTTTTATGGGTGATGTACAGCTGATATTTGTTACTAAGTGTTACTCTGCTTCCTCACAGAATTAGAAGAAAAATAGCTAGAGCTCTGGCTCTAGATACTTTATTTGTTTGCATCAGTATGGTTATTTTGCATACATGTATACTTTTGGTACCTGAAGTGTCCTTTAGTATTATTTTTATGGGAACGGCTATTATAAATTACGCAATGTCAAATTAATTATTTAAACTTAACTGATCCAAAAGCAATGTTATTTTATAACCACTGTAATATATTTAAACATAATATTCATACAGTAAAAATTTCAAAATTTTTGGTAAAAGTTTATTACATACATAAGTACAATTTCCATATGTTTTAAAAGTAATGTTGCCTCCCTTTATGATTCACAGTATTATATCCATGTGGAAAAGTTAGTGCACCTGAAGCTATACCAAAAGTTATCACCCGTTCAATTTTGGATTCTGAAGAAAACAATTCGACCAGTATTAACGTACAGAATGTAACCGAGCCTCAGGAGACCTCTGACGATATTATTCCTGTAACTGTAGATCCAGATACCAAGATTGTTGGAGGGACTGACAGTCTGAAAGGTGAATTTCCATGGCAGGTACTCATTTTTTTGTTAATTTACTATACAATTTAACTTGTCTCATCTAAAGGTAATTTTGTGTACCATTATTGACCACGTATATTATTAGCTATTTACAGATACAGGCTGTGGTGACCAATCAGAATTTCAGGCAAAATGGACCAAAATGCAATTTACTAGCTGGTGTAAAATGCAATTTACTAGCTGGTGTAAGTCGCAACATTAAAAAAATCATTTTAATCTTAGCAATACTACTCCATACAAAACCACAGAAACCACTAGGCCAGTAGCTATTTATTTTAATTAATATGTAATTTTAATAACATATAGCAGGTTCCTCACAACAGTTCAGATTTCGAGGTCCTGTCCCACTGTCTCGATTTTGTTCTCTGGTGTCTCACATCCAGGGGAACCAAGAAACTGTTCTTGAGCAGCACACCTCCAGAGCATTATTAGATGTGCTTGAGCAGTGAATGGGCAGTAGAACACTGCATAAGATGTTTAGGTTAGGGGCTTATCCATATTGGGCGTTACCAGTGATGCAAGCTATGTCATTGGTGATGCCCCTTAAGGGCCACCCACCTTTCCCAATTTTATACTTGCTAATGTTGGAAGGTATGATATGTATATATATTAAAGTCTCATACAACTGGATCATTATTAAAAAAGAACTTTGCAGATTATTCACAAAAATAAATGTTACATCACAATTTGAATAGGGTTCTTCATAAAAATTGCAAGCTTCATTTTTCTAGTATCTTAATGGCTAAAACACAGCTACAAGAGTTTTTATCCCACTCTGACAATTATCCTATTTGCCCAATACATTTTGTCCAACCGTGGGCTTAGTCATAGACTAAGAGAAATGGAAATTGAATGCATTATATTTGTTATAGTGACTTATTAATAATAAAACACATTGGGGAAAAAAGGGTTAAACATGACATCAAATAATATCAAATAGGAATGTAAAGATATACATTAAATAAAAAAATAAAAAAATCCCTTTGCCAATTTTTCTACACACCAGCAGCAATGATAAATCTCTACGGAAAACACGTTTTTACGATTCAAAAATACCTTAGCCAACTCTTTCAAATATCTACTATCTAGAATGGTTTCTTATCAAACATTGTTTAAGGATTTCACAAGTATTATTACGTATGCTGAAAAGAGACATGCGTCCAAGTTCAGCCTTTTTCACATCTGTTTTTACTGTTGGTCCAAATTATCCATCATGTCTTTTATAAGAAGTGTCAACTTTTTCTCTCGGGTCAAAGCAAATCATTAAACAGCATTTTAATCTGTTTGCCTGTGTGTTGTCACATTCTAGCAACGCTCAATGTTCTCCTTCAACAAAATAAGCATAAACTTTGCTGCCATCTGGTGGATATATAGTTTCTTGTAATCTGCAATGAAGCATTTTAGAAACTCAAGAATTTGGGAGCTGATCTGCTTTCAAGTTTAATTTATTACATCACCACCAAGTATTTTTTATGTTATTTTGTTTTGTTAATGCAACTACAACCTTTTAGTAAATTACATACATATAATATTATCAAGAAAAAAGTCACAAAAATCTGAAAGAGGAACAAAAATAAATAATTGTTGGCACACTAAATGTATATGATCGGTTTCATGTAAGCTTTTAATAGCAAAAATATATATATGGGTTTTTTTTTAGGTATCCAAAAGTATACAATGTGTATTATTTGGGTTTCGTTAGAGAATACTGTGAGCAAATGTGCTGGTAGATGCCTCCCAATGGTCAAAGTACAGGATTAATTTCAACCACAAGAAAATCATTTTTATGCCTTTCCCCAACACGAAAAAATAAATAGAAACTATAGAAGAATTTGTATTAGTTACATTAAAATAAAAAGGGGAATACATAAATTAATACTTCTGCATCAGAGAACAAATATAACAAAACTATATCTTTGCAATCCAAGGTTTGCTGCGGTAGACCAGGTCCCCGTTAAATTAATTTTGTGATCAATAAATATTTTTGGATTGCCAAAAATAAGTTCTTATAACCCTCACTGATCAGCAATAGCTCAACTGATAGGATTCAAGGTTAAATATCAAAGAATAGCATCAAGAATAGCATCAATAACCAGCAAAGTCAAGCACCGTAATTACTACCGCATGCTGTAATGGTTATGGTGCCAGGTGTCTCCCCGGAGCTAAGGACAACCTGATAGAAGGCTGTGCTCATGAGAGCATCCCTGCTTAACTCAGTGGAGCTAACTGGATTCCCTTTTCAGGAGAATCCAGAAGCAGGAACTGCACCCATAGGCTCAGGTTAGTCGTTGGGTCACTACAGCAGATTATTGTGGTTATGGTACATAGGATGTTTTTTTGGGTTGAGTAATAACATTTAGTTGCTGAGATGTGTTTTTTTTTTTTTAAATGGCTAAAGCTAAATGTTAGGGATGTGCATGGGCAAATAATTTAGTTCGGCAATTCCGAAATTCAGGAGTTCAGCAATTCGGCACTTCAGCAATTCCCTAACCCTTCCCCTAACCCTACCTCTTACCCTAACCCTCCCTCTCCTGTTTTGACACTTTTCAGAAATCCGAAGCACTTCGACACTTCCGAAATTCTGCACTTCGGTTCAGTTCAGCACTTTGGAAATTCGGCACTTTCGGCAATTCAGACATTCGGAAGCATCCGAATGTCTGAATTGCCGAAATTCTGCTGAATTTAAATTCAGACCGAAACGAATTGCACATGTCTACTTGATGTACATTTCCTGGTTGAACACTTTACTAAGTTTTAAAACCCTTATATTTTGTTGTGTAATGTAAATAGATTGCTATTTATAATGCAAAATATTTTTCTTTATTTCCTTTGCAAAAAATGTTACCTAAGAGTCTTTTTGAAAATACAGCAAGAACTATATTGTATCTATGTAATATGTTAATTTTTTCAAATTTTTTTTTTCCATGTGCAGGTCCTGTTGGTCAATACAAACAATGTAGGTTTCTGTGGTGGATCAATTGTGAATGAGAAATGGATAGTGACTGCAGCCCATTGCTTTAATATACCTGGAAAGTTTCTTGTAGTTGCAGGTAAACGTCAACTGACAGATGTTAATAGTAACAGTAATAATACATTAAGCGAATGCAGCAAGAGATTCTTGCATACAATAGAAGATCAGATCGGTAAAGAAAGAAGAAAATGATTGACCGTATTCTTTTACTCATTAAAGGAATACGACAAGCACCATAACCACTGCAAACATGCAGCCTATTTCTGCAATGTAAGTAGAAAAACAGCTAACTCTTTGAAAATTACCTGTTTTTCCAAGGTTCCGACCCATGCCTCCATTGAGGAAGCTCCTGCACATAGCATCACTTAACTCACCTGAGCTAAACTCAGCTGTTCAGGTTGCACATTGGCTGAGAGCTTGTTGCTCTCAGCCAATGAGCTAAACCTTGTAGTGCCAGGCTTGGCTCAATGCAGAGAGCTTCTGGCTCTCATGGAGGAAATGACCAGAGCCTGGTGGATTCAATGTAAAATGTCAAACCAATAGCAATTAGTGTGGCAACTTACATTTGGGGGGTCAGGAAACACAATCTGTATAGAACACTGCAGTGGTTATGGTGCCCATAGTGTTCCTTTAAAAATAATGAATATATAAAATGGAATCTTTGTTACAATTCCAAATTTTGAAGAGGTAAAAAATGGTGAGATTGTTCTAAGGAGACTGCTCACTAAATGCCAAATTTGTTTTCTATACTTTAGTTTAATTGGTATTGTTTCTTTTATGATAAAATTCACTTTCAACCTATGGAAACTGAATTTAGGAAAACAGATCCCTGCTATTTTCAAATGGATCCCAATGCTGCTGTGAGAATTATCTGAAAATGGCTCCACTGAGTTGTAACCAAATTGCTGTGGAATTGCAGTTGAATTCCATTGCTGCAATTTAAAAAAAAAAATAATAATAATAATCTTAACCCCCCCATTATTTTTTTTTTTTTAAGGTGACTTAGGGATAGAAGGACTTAGAATTATGAGTGCTATTTCCTTGGTCTATAATAGAAGAATTGGATCAAGCAAATGCAGAGAATCCCATTGCGGTTCAGCTGTCCATGAACAAACAAATCAGTTATATGGAGATGTGGCTGATTTCAACAGACAACTAAATTGTAGCTGCATGGAAGTGCAAATTGCTTGAAATAACTAAATTTCCCTTCTGTGAGTAGCTGAATTTATTGCATTCAGTTGAAACAGCTGAAATGTGACAATCGAGTTGTTGTTTAGTGAATAGGTCCCTAAGTTTTATAGGTTAAGTCGCAGCATATTTGTTGAAAATGTTAAACACAAATTATTTACTCATACCAAAACACTATTTATCATCACGCCAAAACATGCATGATTTAGTTGTGGTGCTGCTGAAGCCTAAAAATACCACATTTTATAGCTGATACAGCAATATGGCTGTGGACACACACAGATAACCTTTCATGGCTATTTTAAAAACATCTTTACCATATTAAAAAATATGGAGATTAATTCAAATTATATGTCATATGGTCCCATATTGTCAAAGAAGGGACTGCATGCTTGGTTCCTGCAACATGTCTGAGAGGAGTAGGTGCACCCTAACTATTGGGTAATTGGACGAGAGAGCTAGGATTCGCAAATGTAGGTTAGAACCCACCAATACTGGTGAAATTTGTTCTGTAAAAAGTGGTGGGCATAAACAGAAATTGATAGAAAAGTTAAAGAAGAATCAGCGCTAACACGCCACAAGTTGTAATTTAAAAAGTGTAGGCAGCACACCTATAAAGAGACGGGTCCCCCTCTAGTACCCACCAATATGAGTGTAATATGAAAGACAAAGAAAAGCAAAAAAGGTTGCGCCTGTAAGTGATAAATATATAAATTAACTTAACAAATGTTCAAGTAAGGCAGTGCAATAGTAGGTAAGGAAAGATTCTTTACGGAGCAGCAGATGTATTGATGATAGTGATGTCACAGAATAAAACTTGGGATCCAGTAGAACATTTGGAGAGAAAGCAAAGGGGAACTCCAATGGTATGGTATGTACAGGATATTCCAAGAGGTTTATAAATGAGATACTACTTTCATTTCCCAGAGCTAAAATCCAGCTCTGGTTTAGAAAAGCATGAAGTGGAAAAATCCCCACTCAAGGATACATGTAGTTCTCCAAGCTTCCAATCTTGCGTGGCAGCAGAGTAATTCAACCAAAAAGATAAAAGGTGGCAGAATATAGTGCTCACTGTAGGTATAGATAATGGTCTTTTCCATCCAGAAATATAGGACAAAAAGAAAAACCAAAATAGTGTGTACCTTAAGGCACAGAATACAATAAAAGTGGTAAGAAATTTACTCACATTTGATGGAGCAGATGGGGACTGCTCTATCCCTCGGGCTGGGGTGGTACAATCCACACCACGGATATGGTAGTTAGAGCAGAATAGCAGCAACAGTTGGTCTAATAAAAAAGTTTATTTAAAGGTAATTAATATAAAAATATGAACAAAAAAAATACACTCAAAGTGAGGTAGATAATAATAAATACACTTAACGTGTTTCACCTGGCAAGAGGGTTTCTCAAAACACAAAATGGTCCTATAGTGTGGCAAAATCCTCATAGATCCTCCTCGGAACCGAGGAAAAAATTGTCTTCCAATATGTCATCTATGTTCGATGAAAAGAAAGAGTTAGTTCCCAGCATCCCAGCCTATCACATGACATATCACTGGAAAGCCCAGGATGTCCTCTTTACCATACAGCAGGGATTGATAGAGTAGCTCACAAAAATAAAAGAAGATGCATGTGAACGAGATGTCCAGTACAGAGGACACAAGTTAATGGGCTGGGTCTCAGGAGGATAGTTAATATGAGAAAGGTGTTTGTAAAAGCCTTGAAAGATTATTTGTGTGCATGTAGGTGTATTATGTTCAAATTCATTCTCAAACCATGTGTCATAATCTTGTGATTAGTGTAATAAATCATAATTTTAAGAAAATGAATGCATGTAGACAAACACTTGTAGGACCTCTGCAATTGGCAGTTCAGCAAAAATTATCCTCTTCACTGCCAAGTTCTTTTGTTTTTAAATAAAATTATCATTGATGTATGGTACTTAAAAATATGGGCAAACAACAATTTTCTGTTCTGATTGCTGTTCAGGTACAACTAAAATTTTCACATTTGCAGCTTTACTTTTTGAAGGAACAGTTTAGGCACCTAAATTACGTTGTTATGGTGCCAGGAGGCCCCGGTTGCACTCTTACCTTATTGGGTTAAACTGTTCTCGAACGGTTTAACCCTGATGCATGCCTCCAGCGCTGATTTGTAGGTTCCTCTGGCAGCATCCGGCTATAAACTCTCTGTTTCAGGAATCACAGAGTGCTGCAGGGCAGAGGGGCCGCTGATTAACTAGAGTGGTCAACTGATCCTCTATGCTAATCGGTAGCTCCTCAAAGATAGAAAAGAAGTGTATCTAAAGAGTGCACCTGGGGGCTTCCTGGCACCATAACAACTTTATTTAGATAAAGTTGTTATGGTGACTTGAGTGTCCCTTTTAATTGTATATTCTTTACAGGAATTTGATGCAGATGCAAAATTTTACAGATTATATGATATCCATTATCTTGCAAAATTCAGCAGCGGTTAGGCTACAACTCTCTTAAAGGACCACTATAGTGCCAGGAAAACAAATTTGTTTTCCCGGCACTATATTGCCCTAAGGGTGCCCCCACCCTCATGACCCCCCCTCCCGCCAGGCTGAAGGGGGAGGAAGGGGTTAAAATCTTAACTATCTCCAGCGTCGGGCTCCCTCGGTGCTGGGGACTCTCCTCCTCCTTCCGACATCAGCGGCAAGAGCCACGCGCACAGTCAGTCCATAGGAATGCTTTCCTATGAACGCTGGCGTCTTCTCACTGTGAAAATCAATGTCAATGAGACAGCCACTAGAGGCTAGATTAACCCAAATGTAGACATAGTAGTTTCTCTGAAACAGCTATGTTTACAGCAGGCAGGGTTAACCCTAGATGGACCTCATTAAGCTGAAGTGGTCTGGGTGCCTATAGTGGTTCTTTAATCAGCCAGTTTGAGAGTGCGCAGTTGGTTTAGACTGAGGTATGCTAGTTGTTGTCCAACCCTAGTTAAGGTTGTACAACAAAAACAGAAAATTAGAACATAATGTGCTGAATGTGTGTTATTTCATATTCCTTTCTTGACTGTGTTCAGTACATTTTAACGGTTTTGAAAAGAGGCTTGTTGAATAGGACAAGCATGATGTCTGGCTACTCAAACATCTTTTTTGTTTTTATATACAACAATTTTATATATTTTATTTACAGGCGAACATAATACAGAGATTAAGGAGGGAACCGAACAGTACATGAAAGTAAAACAAATTATTCCACACCCCACTTATAATGCCACCAAGAGTAAGTTCATTAACGACATAGCTCTTTTAGAGCTTGAACAGCCACTAAAGTTTAATGATTATGTAAGACCAATTTGTATCGGTAGCAAGGACTTCACAGATGATCTACTGAAGAGTCAATACGTTAGCGTTGTGACTGGCTGGGGAGATGTAAGATTCGAAGGAGGGCAAGCTATTATTCTTCAAAAACTCACTGTGCCATATATTGACCGTGCCATCTGTAAAAGGTCAAGTCGATATTCTATCCATATGAATATGTTCTGTGCCGGCTATTCTGACCAAAGTGGAGATGCCTGTCAAGGAGACAGTGGTGGACCCCATGCTACAGAATACAACTCGTTTTGGTTCCTAACTGGCATTACTAGCTGGGGAGACAAATGTGCACAGAAAGACAAATATGGAGTATACACCAAACTTTCTAGGTTCACCAGCTGGATATTGATTAATACATCTCTCCAGTAGTCCATGGATCACCATGCTATAACATAACAATATAATAAAGGTCACAAGGTAACTCTGTCTTATGTCAGTTAATTTAATTTTCAACAATACAAAATATTGTATAATATATATAAAAATGTTTTATGCTTTATGAGGTTTTGTTTGATCTTTTCTTTAAAACATAAGGGTAATTTTCACTGATTTGAGCACTAGTACCCGAAAGGCTAGAAAAACAATGCACTATTATTTCATGATATATGCCAAAAAGATTTTTAAAAAAAAGATGCACTGCTGATCATTTTGATCTTTTTAAATTTAAAAGTTATGCACTGTAACTAAAGTTGTGTGAGCTGACCCAAATTCTGCAGCTCCAGACTACTGATGATAATTATTCCTTTATTCTTTCCTATATTTCTTTATTGACGAAAACTACAAAACATCAAATTACTTAATCTGGTTGGGTTGAGTACATTTTAGGGAGTAAATTAGTCGTCCCCCCCCAAAAAAAACAACAACAAAACACGATATTAATGCTATTGGCACTGCAGTGTGTATGGGCATATGGTCCTTAAAGGTACACTCCAGGCACCAACAATACTTAATGTATTTGATAGGTTTTGGCCTCATTAATATGCTGTATTTTTTGCTTGCTCAAATTTTTTTTTTATTTTTTTTTTTTTGATCATTCAACTTCCATATTTAGTTTTATCACAAATAAATCCATAAAAAAATCCTTAACAAACAACCATCTTTACATAAACATTAATTTGGCACAAGTTCCTTAAAACATACACAACAACCTATGTAACAGTACAAAATATATTAATATATTGATAGAGTGAAGTAAAATGAATAACCTGTGCCCTTCATCTAACTACCCATCTAAAATCCCAGATCTCCCTTATATCTTTTGATAGAGGCATTCTCCAACGCCCCGCGATGATCATCATTTACCATAATATCCTAGAAATGATACCCTGTATGATATGACCATCATCTATACTAGAGATAGAGGCGCCCTATATAAACAAAAGTAGAGAGATAAGAAAAAGGTCATATAAAGGATAACCCAGGAAGAGATGGTAAATCCATATGATACCAAAAATACCTATAATTAACAAGCACATACAAACAAACAAACACAACTCACATACATTCTTCCAAGGATCCATGGGGACGTGGGCTGAGGGGGAGAAATGGCTATAACATAATTTGTCCAAGGGTCAAACAGTGATCGTCCCAAAGCGCCCATCTATACTTCGGAGCTGTATAAACCCCTAAATGTCCATCCTCTCTTTCTAGTATTCTATTTCTCTGCATCACCCTTTCCACATCTGGCCAGTTTGGCAACCTAACTGCTTTCCAGTTGATGACGATTAACCATTTCGCTATTGATAAAATATGAAGCAGGAGGGATTTTAGTTCTTTGGTACGTTAACTAGGTATAAAGTGAAACAACGCCAATTCTGGGGTTAAATTAATTTGTTCACCAATAATTTGTGATATCCCATATTTTACGTCCTTCCAATACATTTGCATATATGGACAAGACCACCACATGTGGATCGCTGAACCTACTTGGTTACAGCCTCTCCAACAAAGTTTAAAAGTATCATCTTTCTTTATCTTCCAAAGCTTAACCGGCTACATACCATCTGTTTACAATTTTAAAATATATCTCCCTATATGAGACGTGTTTAATTTATCAGTTAAAGCAGAAGCCCCAAGCCACATTTCCATGGGCCAATATTGATTTAATTCTTCTTCCCAAATTCTTATATTTAAACACTTAATATTCAAATCTCTCAAAAGGCTAAAACATTTTGAAAGCATGTGCTTCCTATTTGATGAACTCATTATTTTTTTCACATGGTGTCAACTGTCTGACCTCCTTTAGACGATACCCTAAAGAGTAAATACTAAATTTCAACCTATTATATTCCAACCACATACTAGTTGGAGTATTAAAGTTGGACTTTATATAATCAAATGGGAGAAATAGATCATTTACATATAAGTCTCTCAAATATTTCCATCCTCCTTTTGCTAAGATCTCTAACAGAGGAGAATTAATATTTTCTTGAATCCATGAGATGGGAGAAATCAGGCTTGGAAATGGAATCAAAGAATATTTATGATTCAATTTCCGCCAACTTTTTATAGTGTACCAAAATGTCGAAGCTTTACTATGGACTAAACCACTAGATAAATCATCTCGAAAAATAATTGAATTCAGATGCATTTCTTTAAAGAGAAAATCTTCTATAGAAGCCCAATTGTTACTTTGGGCCTCTTCTTCCCATCTCAACATGTGGGAAAGCATTGGATTGGCTGAGATAAATTCTGATGATCTCAGCCAAGGAGGTGGAGCAGGGGCAGAGCCAGCACCGGAATTTTTATTCCCGACCCTATATAGTGGTCTTTTAACCTTAAATTCTTTATTACATATAAATATTATACCTTAAATGTGCCTTTAGTTCAAATACCAGAATAGATTTACCACATTTTTACACTTAAAATACATATTTTTTATTTCACCAAAATACCATTTTTTATTGTCCACACCATAACCAAAGCTTGCAACTTTATACAATGTATAAGAAAATATACCTTCATTGTCTCCCAATAAAAGACAAATGTGTCATATACACAAATCATTTTAAAACAGTAATCATTCTGAAAGAAAAATATGTATCTGCATTATTGCATCCATTAATTTAGGTCGAGGCAAAGAACAATACAATGGATATTCTGTGCTCAAATGTAGACTACCCATCTAAATAAAATATTATATATACAAAGTGTATGTACACACATAGAATTCAGCATGTTACAATACAGTCAATAAGAACGAGTGAAACAGTTCTCATCAATAAAAAGTAGAAAAAAAACATCCTCACAAAAAGTGCAATTCAACCAGACATGCAGATATTGTAGATCTTAGCACATGCACGTATTAAGACACAGGTCCAAAAGCATACATGTAGAGATAGCATGCTCGAAGTGCACCAGCATGGAGAGGTAAGTTCCTATTATAAAATAATAAAAATGTTTATGAAGAGACAAGTCTAAAGATAGCCTCAAAACCCATACAAGGTTATTTACTAAATTGTAACTTTTTGGGAATTCAAAGTGAATTTCTCATTTTAAACCACAAGATTAAAACTGGAATAATTCTCCAACAGTTATGTTTTCATTTTGGCCATGTTGGTCTAAAATATAAAACTGACTATTAATTCACTATGATTTTCCAGCCATTTACACTTTAGTGAATAACCTATGAGTAATAGATGCAGTAACTCTGGCTACACCTTACCCTAATAAAGCATGTATCGGAAGACATTCTTCATTCTACCAGGAACCTTCAATGATAGTTTGTAGAAGTTGCAAACTGTGGACAATATTCAGTGGTTCATTGACATGTGTTATCTGGATATTCTGATAACATTTTTATGAATCACATAAACCACATTAACATATGTAACTTATTTGCAAGTTCCAATGTCCAACAGTTATCCTAGAGAAGTATTGATGAACTGCATCAAGTATTTATCTACCACCTGTTTTTAATCAGTCATGGCTGCCATTGTGCTTTTTATTTATGTAAATGTTAAGCCATAACTATAGAAACTCTTCTTATTGTTCTATTCCAAATAGCCCAAATACTCTTTATGCATGTAATAAGTCTTGGCTGTTAGGTAACCAAAAACAACTGCAGGTTACCAATCAGGACAGGGTTGTCAAGCATTGCCCACACCACCACCCCAGATATTGTTGGATCACAATTTCTATAATCCTCTTTCCCTCTATTGCATTCAAAAATGTGGAAGCTGCTGGTGCATCAACATCTGGGGGATGTGGAGTTTGAAAACCCCGTATTAAAAGTTTAGATTCCACCAAAACCACATTCCCTGATCAGCGATTCAATTATAGTTTACATTGTCATAAAATATTGAACTGTTTATCTACATAACTTTTTTTTTTAAATAACATTAAATAAAAAGGCTATTTCAATTTAAAGCATGCAACATTTACCAAATATGATTGGTCTGTAGGCTTCATATTATAAACCATGTGCTACAAGTAAGCCAACAGATTGAACATATATGTATATATACTGCAAATAATTTTTTTATTGATATTACACATTGCAAGTTATTTTTTATTAATAACATATTGGGGATGTGCCTGTATTTATATATTTCTTAAAATAAAGATATTCCTATTTTTTGGTTTGGTTATAAGATGAATAATTTTTCACAATTATGTTAATTATTAGCTATTGATTTTGTCAGTGCAGGAGGAGAAAATGATTTTTTTTTCACATACACGTATTCTGTAGAATATATGTTTATAACTATTAATAATTCATAAGTATTTTATTCTACATTGTTGGCTTTTGTAAGTGAAGAGAAAACATGCTTGATGTGTTAAAATCTATTCACCTGGACATATTGCTGTATACAACACTCATTATGCTCCGTAATTAAAAGTATTATGATGGGGTTGTAAGGAATGACTGTTGTTACAGCTATAAATTTTAAGCACTTTCTAAGAAATGATTATTGACTTCTTTCACCAACCACTGATAAATTACATTGCAGATAAAATGTAAGCGTTTGATTGGTCAGTCCTCTAAGGGAAGCCTTATATATTATCTGTATGACATAGTGGGAACACTATTACTATTACAGTAACAAATCCCAATCTCCTTCAATATGAATATCAACAAATGGCTGAAATTTGAAGCAGTGCATTTATTATAATTATCATCATTCTTAATATTATAGCATTTTAATTTCACACTGTCCCTGACTACCAAACTTACTTCCTGCTTTTATAGCCTATGAATAAATTTAAAATTTTTTATGTAGTTATGGCACATTATTCTTCACTATGAAATATCAAGGTTATTCAATAAAGTGAGAATTCAAAGTGAATTTCAAATTTAAAGTCAAAATTGCCAAAACAGAGAAATTCTCTAAGTCAGCTATGCTTTCACTTCACCTACTCTAACCTTAAATTTTAAGTACACTTTAGTTTTTAGTAAATAATCCAGAGTTTGTCCAATCCATATTATACACAAAGCACTGAAGAATCTAAAGTAGAACCTTCTGCTTCTCTCTTCTTTTCCCCTTTGTTTGTTATACTTTTAACGTTTATTGCGTGACCGGGTCTAGTAACATATTGCCCATTTCAGCAGCATGGAATTAATGTGCAGAATTTAACAATGACTTACAAAGTCTTTCATCAAAAATGCAAAAACTTAAAAAGTTAAATGTTTGTGCTACCATTAGAAATTGTTTCTATTGTATTTTTTTATTGTGTAATCATTTACTTGCATCAGGAAAGTGCTGTTTCTGGCAGTTTATAGTTAAAGGAACACTAACTTTACAAATAAGTATAGTTATTTTTAATGTGTACCTTAGTACTTTTAGATACAGCCCCCCTTAAAGGAAAAAACAATGTTAAGCTGATGGAAATCCATCACCAAGCACTCTCCTCACTGCAGTCACTGCTCCTCTTCTGAGATCATTCTAATTTATGATCTCTAATCCAAAACCAATGCTTCTCATAGAGAACCCCAGGGGAACTAAGGCCCACATGCGGCAATTGCCATGGTCCGTGCTTATGTACTGGAAGCACCTTAAACATTTAGCAGAACTGAACATGACTTTTTTCAATAATAGAAAGTCTTCAATGTTAAAGTGCCTCTAGTAGCTATCACTAAAGGCACTTTGTCATTGAAGACTTTCAATTATTTACTAAACCTGTAACTGTGAAGAGTCAACAAGGGAAGTGCAAAACTGAAAAATGTTTGATTGCCTAAATTTGCAATTTCCTAAAATTCCTGGTTTACTGATTATACCCTGCTATATTTGTAAAAGCTGCCAACATGCAAAAATAAATGTGGTAACTGGTGAATGAAAAGAGTCTAAGAAAAAATAGGCAACATAGCAGTGGGTTCGGAGTAAATAAGTATAAAAATACACACAAAAAAAAGTCCAAAACATGAACAGTTTTATATTTTGCCCATCATTTCCTACACTGAACCCCACACATAGAAATCAATAGGTTTTCACAACTGATCAATACATGCCTCACTCTTACAAAAGCATACACGTAAACATGTACAACATGTAGAAAAAACTTCACATAGATGGCTCTATACAATGGAAGGAATGTGTAGAAATGCCACTTATCTCTCTTATGGCTATTTGATATAACCTTAGTCTTTGTTTTTATGGAGTTTTATTAATTCAACCAGCCTAGTATCCAACTCCCCACTTTAGTCTTGGCATAGAAACAGGGGCACCCCATGTCTAGGCTTACGTCTATATAAAAATTAACAGATACACACACTACATGCTTAGCATACACTATAAACTCCATGCACACTCTACACAAACTTGCATTCTAACCTTGCACACTTTAGACTATCCACAGATTTCTCCTTTTTCTGGCTTGGATATTTCATTAATACATTCCAAGCATTATAACCTTTGCATATATATTATGAATAACCACTTCAAGAACCACCGGTTAGACAAACACATTTATGTCATGACTTATGGTGATGCCTCTACTACTACTACTGGCCATTAAAAAGTTATCTAAGCCAGTGGTTCCCAAACCAATCTTCATGGCTCAACAATCCAGTTTTTAT
This sequence comes from Pelobates cultripes, assembly GCA_933207985.1. NCBI lineage: Eukaryota > Metazoa > Chordata > Amphibia > Anura > Pelobatidae > Pelobates > Pelobates cultripes. The sequence continues at coordinate 52,401,546 of OW240920.1, read as the reverse complement.
GTATTTCCCTGTTTTATTTCAATTGAGATACTGACAAAACCTGGACTGTTGGTGGGTCTTGTACTCTAGGTTTATGGTTGTAAAAATGGATGTCAATGTCTTGAGTGAAGCTGCCAGAACACTTTATTTTCCATGGAAAGAAAAACTGGATACCATTGGAGAAGAATATAAGTAAGTAGCTTTAGCTCCCTCCTAATATCTCCTTTCAGGAGGAGATTTCTTATGGAAGCACAAGAGACGTGTATCTTTTTCAAAACATGTATTACATTTTACACATACGATCATAATCGCCATCAATGCAAGAAAGTTTAGAACTATAAAACATGGATTTACATTCAGCAAAAGAATGAAGAAGAAGTTTATTGCAATGAGTCAAATTTCACCACATAATTGTGGCAATGAGTGCACAGTGTTCATATTGATGTAAAAGTCACTTCCATTAAAGAAGATAAAATTCGAACCATTCTAGTGACATGACAAACATCATCAGTAGGCACACAGCAGCCTGAACAATTCAAGTGCAAATGTTTTACTCAAAAATGGGTAAAACGGTGATCAAGCCTGAAATGAATGATCTGCTATGGTTAGCGCACATATTTACACCTCGTTAAAAACATTATTTTGTACCAGGTTAAAAAAATGTAATGAAACATGATAAAATGGATCCATCCAATGTACATCATCTTACAAAATGAGATTATTAAAAAAATGTAACGTCATTATGAAACATGTTTGAATCTGCTCCTACAAAGAGTATTATGGATAGCTTCAGCAAGACTGCATGTATTTGTAACATGACTTTGTAGTAATATCTTTCTGATTCTCCTCCAAAAGACTGCATTCAGACTGATCAATCAGTCTAAGGAGAACTTAGCTTCCTTGTGTTGCAAAGGGTTGATTCTGAAATAGAAACAGAACACAATAAAAGCAACTAGAGTTGTTGTTGTTGTTTTTTTATCTTGTATTACAATATTTTCAAAAACTACCAATTTTCCACCAAGGCAAGACTAAAGCTTCTTAACGTCTTTCATTTTACAGTGTGGCAGATCATTCTACTGATATAGGCATTACGTATGTGTATATTAAAATTCTTTTTGAGCTGCCAATTATTAAAAGGAATATTTTAAAATGTATGGGGTGACCACAGCCTTGTTCTCCTGTTGTGTGTCATTATGAGGATTATTGGCTGCTGCACTGTATATGCAGTACAAGTAAGAAAAAAAAAAAAGCACATTTTCTAACAATTCTAAAAAATAGCTGAACAAAAAGCACAGAGATTTCATTGCTGGCTCTTGCTTTCTGCTGGGTGCTTACTTTGTAGGTTAATATTTAATCGTCAGTGGCTTCTACGAAGGTACATACTAGGTTGTATTATACAAATACAAGTTTGAGATATGGTAACAAGAAATCAAGTATTGCATATATATGGTTTTTCATTCAGTCTAATCATATTTCTTTTTTTATCGTCATATTGTAATAATTTAAAGGAATAGAGGTCACTAAAATGGCAATTGAGGAGAACTGAATGGGGGATTGGGAATTTTAATTCAAAAAAGTTGCCTGCAACATTTCCCAGCTCAGCTCTCCTGAAATACTAAAAAGCAAAAGTAGAGGGATTTAAGAATGAGAGGCAACATAAAGAGAGATTAGCTGGAGTCTATCTGCTGCTCTTCTAGGTAGAAAATATGCACAAAAAAGACTAACTACTACACCTAGGTTAATACATTTAAGAACAGGCACACACGGTTGTGACCTATTAAACACGGAAGCATGCCTGCACAAATTTTCTGGTATGCTCAAATACAGTAAAACTAAATCCGGACATCTGTAGTAATAAACCCCTTAAGGACCAAACGTCTGGAATAAAAGGGAATCATGACGTGTCACACATGTCATGTGTCCTTAAGGGGTTAAAGAAACGCGAAAGTTCACTGATAACCATTTAGGTGGCTAGCCCCCACCTGCAGGGATATAAAATTTATTTTTTCTTCCTTTTTTTCCCTCACAGAGCCAGTATCTGTGGCTGGCCCTGCCTCTGTAGCTGAGATCATTGATCGCAGCCAATCTAATGCTCTCCCATAAGAATACATTGGGAGGCTAATGCACATGTACTCTCTGAGACCATTAGATAGACATAGCAGAGTTTTACTCTGATATTTCCTCTGAAGTATCTCTTCAGGCTGTCTGAGTGACTGCCACTAGAGGCACCTAAACACTACAATGAAAATATTACCATTCTGTAGAATGGTAATGTTTTCAGCTGCAGGGTTAAAATAGGGGGACATGACACCCAGACTACTTCATTGAGCTGAAGTGGTCTGTGTGCCTATAGTGTTCGTTTAAGGCATTGCACACTGCTATTGCAACCTACACATAAGTCACAAGGTTCCCTTCCAGGGTGTTGATTAACAGCGCTGCACTTTTGAGCCACGTAGATTGTTGTACCAGGCTATGGGGAATGCTATTTTAACATCATATAATTTGCAATGCATTTCTAAAACAGTTCTAAAACTAAATAGAGATATGTGTTTATCTTCTAGGTGAAGACTGGCACTAGATCGGGGTGGCAGGTTAGTGAGGGTTTCTACAAAATAATAAAACTGAACTAAGTCTTATCTTGAAAGAAACCATTGTGGCGTTTAGTGTAAATTTAAAGGGAAAGGAGTGTATAAATGCATCACTATTACTTGACTGTCTGTAAAGTATAAAATTGTTATTCTAGAAAATCAAAATTTAGAAATAGCTGCTCAGACCCAGAGGAGCCAGGCAAGGCCTAGGCAGAACAAGGACATATGAGTGTAATGGGAATGTATACAGGGGAATGTGGTAAAGTGGTCTTGGGATGTGGGTGGAGTAGTATGGGGTAGATGGGTGGGATAGTATAAATAGGTTGCCATCTTACAGGATAGCAGCCATCTTAATTATCAGTTGGGAACAGCTTGATAATTGGTGGTTGTTGCTCTCGTTATACCTGCTTTTCAAGTGTTGTTTGCAGCCAGGGTCGGTATGGATATTGAAGCTGTCCTCTCTGCCTTCAGGGCTGAGGCCTTACAAGATGGGGGTCTGCACCTCCAGGCCCAGCTGGCTCATCTTCAGGCCTCCTCCCCTCCCGGCAATAGCAGAGTTCCCCGGAGGCGAGCTCGGCCACCGGAATGTTTCGCCCCTCAAGGGGAAGCTCCTGGGCTCAGGAGTAAAAGCCTGGTCTCACAGATCTGCTGGTCTGCAGCCGCAAGGCTTGCTTCACCTCCCTCGCAGGCTCATGTCACTATCTGTCAGTGAGGCGGTCCCCTGCTGTCCACGCCCGCTTATCATCTGGTGGCTGGGAGTAGTGTGAGGCGGCTGTCTTCCCCTTCCCATAGTAGCTCTGATAGCCCCCGGGTTTCGAGGTTTGTGAAAGGAATGGGGGGCTCACGATGCGTCACCGCGATTTATTTTAATAGTGATAGGGTCCACCTGATGGAGGTAGGACTGGATCTATTTTAGCATTGCAGGATGCATTGGAGGAGGCCATGGCTTTGGTGTTAGGGTGCCCCCCCTGATTTAGGTAGTAAACCAGCTGGTCTTGTGGTGGTATATGGCCCTTGTCAACCGGGGGGTTGGACCAGCAGTCCATGGAAAGTTGATTGGTATGGCTGTCCCCCCACCCCCCCCCCAACCTCAGGTACAGTTATGGATAACTGACGTGCTCACTGAGCCTATAAGCAGCTAGTGGTTAGCATTACGAAATGGAAAGCCCAAGAAAAGGCCTTGTGCTGGTTGGAACGGGGGGGGAGGGTCAGCTGCCCTAAGTTATGTATGCTTGACAAGGTGGTACTCCGTGACGTATCTATTTACTGAGTAATTATGTATATAGTGTTTTATGGTATAAAGTTGAAGTTTAATGATTTATTTATTTATATGTTAATAAAGCTGTGGCCTATTTTAACCCAAAGCAAGTCTTTTGGATCAACAGCAAAAACATATGTGAGGAAGGCTGAACTTGATGGACGCAAGTCTCTTTTCTATGTAACTATGTAAGACTGTTGTGTTTCATTTGGGAAATAAGTGGTTTGGGTGGTTTATCAATGGTGAAAGTTTATGCCCATACACAGTTACCCTCTACCTCTGCACATGTGTTTCAGATAGTGTGATCTATTTATAAAAAAGCCACATGTTATTTTTGCCTATTTTACATGAGATAAAGAACGGGGTAACACTAAGACATGACACTGATTTCTTTTGCTCTTCTAATTTTTCTAATGCAGCTATTGTGGCTTAAAATTGTAAACTCGCTTTGATTTCAACAATTCATGTGATACCAAATAACCTTTTCTCTGTCTGCCAACATTATTTTTCTATGTCAATTCCATGTTAAATAATGTAACATTAAATAAAGCACTGTGGAAATGGCAGTCTTATATAAATGCTTTTTTATTAGTAATAATAATGTGTATTTAGTGACACATTATCATCAGTATCTGTTTTTAATATGTGTAAACTGCAGCCTCTATACTAAACAGATTGACAATCAGATACAACCAATATAAAACACACAATTTGGATAAAGAGATACTTTATGATCGTTTTTTGTTTGTTAATAAAGTCATTTTGCATGACAAGTAATCTACAGCCTGCCATATGTAAGATGGAAGATGTAAGATAGTGCGTGAAAATGGGATCTAGTAAACAGTTATATTCTGGCTATACTCTGTACCTGATATCTTAGCTGCTCGGATCCTACATTCGCCAATGACAATCTGCAAATTGTTGCCATGAATCCAGCCTTCTTTTTTTCTGTTCAAATTTTTCACTAACCTATTGTCATATAGATAAAAGTCTTAGTTGCATGATATAAACAGTATGTTAACAAGGACCTCATTTAATAAATTATATAGTAATTCAGCAACATTACCATGGTAAAGAAATGCAGACTTATTTTAAATCATAAAATAATTTATTGAGAATTGTCATGTGCAGAAATTAATAATAAGAAAAATGAATTAACACATCACAATAATAGTAGACTGTGTGTCTTTCTTCTGTTCCCATGAAAAACTAGATTTAGAACTTAACTTTTTTAATGAGGAAAAAAAAATCATACTGATGCATTAAGTCTTTCTACGAAAATAATATATGAAAACTCTGTTTACAAATTTCTGATAATGGAAGATTATTTGAAACTGTAGGAATCTAGTATTAGTTATAAACGATCTAGATCAGGAAAAGGTGCAACATTGTAGTTCTCTTGTTGTGATGCTTTACCATCCGATGGTCTAGGACAGCGGTAAGAATCCATTTAGTAGTACTGTGCCAAAACAAGATCTTGAAATCCCTTGGTGTGCCGATCCTATTTTTTTTAAATTGAGGTGTGTATGCTGCTGTATTCTGTTTGTGTTAGTTATGGGTGCTGCAGTTGCTTTCCAGCATTGTATTTGTGCGCATGTAAGCTGTTATGTTGTATATGTTCATGAGTAGTACAGGGACTGCTTGTGGAATTGTGTGCATGGATGACATGTCACATAATTTGGTTGGTGGTGTGTATGTGTGGGGCTGCTTGAGGTATTGCATGTAAGAGGCTGCTTGTATGGTTGTGTGTGGATTGTCAGTGGTGTTGTGTTTATGGGAGACTGTGTGTATTATTGGTATGAGGAGAGGCTTTTTCTGCAGTGCTGTGTATATCTAGTAGTGTGGGTGGGTTCCCTGGGAACTAATGGTGACTAGGCTGGCCAGGTACAGGTAAAGGCAGGAACTGCAATAGCTGCTGCGGGCTGCTCTACTCCAGCGCGGATTCCTGTTCACAAGAGCTGAGAGGAAGTGATCTGAGATCAGAGCACTTAAAGTGCTGAAATGTATAAACTGATGATTGTCCCTCACCACCTTTTTGCACTAGCAGATATCTGAAGCTCCCCTGGTATTCCTGATAGGCCAGAGCCGGTTTGGTTGTAGCAGCCTTGTGTTCCGTGTAAAGGCATCTCAAGGGCCATGCATGGCACATAAGCCGTAGGTTGCTGACCCCTGGTCTAGGATCAGCAAAACATGCTTGTATTTTATACATGAAAAAATAGAATGTTGGTCAGTTAGAAGGGTTCCAGATTGTAAATGTTATAGTAAGAAATTTAAAAAAAAAAAATAGAATTTAGCATAGACTCTTAGTAGACCTAAAGCAAAAATAGTTGATCTGAAAAAAATCTCCTAGGCAACAATAGTCACAACTTGAGTATTTCAGTCTGATATTTCATAACACTGTACAACAGTAGAGTGAGTTGGACACATGATAAAGGGTTACTGCTAGTAAAAGCTGTGTCTTGCTAGGAGGTGGCTGGTTTGGCTTTAAAAAGGTAGGATTAAGAAACTTGGAAAATATTACGGCGGGCTTTCCAGCTCTTGAATTGTGTTTCCCTATATCCCCAGGATTTATCTCTAATAATTTGAGTGTCCTAAATAAAGATAACAGGTATTCATAAAAAGATATTGCTAGAGAATTAAAATGAGAAATAAAATCCTACCACTGCCCTTCAGAATCTTCCTGCAAAAGCTGAATGTCATCTCCGTTTTTCACCAGAATATCTTCAGAGCCTCTTTTTTTGCAGTCAGCCAGTGCTTTGTATTTACCTGGAGACTGCACATACATGTGCAGGGAAGAAACAGCATGCACTGAGAATGTATGAGATACGAAAAGTCAACATTTATTTATGTATATCTGTGTTAAGGTTTAAACAGATGTTGCTCAAAGGTTAATGTGACATTAGAATTCGTTCAAAACGTTTAGATAGGACATTCCACAAGACAAAGGTAGGATCAAAAACCATGGATTAACGGAGAGCAAATAGAAAATTCATATAAATACAGAAAATCACATGCCTGGAGTAGATTTATAGTTATTGATATATAAATAAAAGTATTGAGTGCATTGCACAAATTGAGACTATTGTAAATTATCCTAAAAGGTTCTACAAGTTTTAATATTTGCATTGTTAAAAGAAACTGAATGTATTACTTATTACTTTAAAAGGCACTAGCATTTCCAAAAAGAAAGGTCTCTAGCATCAAGAAAAGGCAAAAAAACTATTTTATTTGGTAAAAATTTTTTTTATAAACTCTAATTTGAGCATTGAGTTTTTTAAACCGTCATCAATAATTGTATATGCACCATCGTATAGTTCTTTAAAAGCTGTTTATACCTTGCATTAATCTTTTTTTTTTTTTATCTTAAAGTGACTATGCCACTTCTGGGGCCGTTGCAAATTTCACAAAGACAATCCGAAGTAATATATCTGTTTGACGTGCAGTGGCCCAGGGGAGGTGCCAAAGGAAGATATTAGATTGTGCGCGGTGGGAAAATTCATTTTGAAATTTGAAACTTTGTTTGGGATATCCAACACTTGTTCATGTGATGATTTGACTGGATTTAATCCATGAAAAAAAATTTAGGGAAACTTTGGAACAAATCAAAAAGGGTGTGAAAATGAGCCACTACTGCTAAATATATAAACAATACAGATACCACGCACATCTTTTGCAGTAAACTGTTATTGGCACCATAGGTGAATTAAACAACTATGCTCGGTTAGCGTGCTAGTCTTTTCCTCAGTTATTTGTCCATATGCTGCTTCAGAGACATTGCCCAAATTCAGTTGAATCACAACTAGGCTGAATTCAAATGCACATATTTAGAAGATGTACTTAGCTGAGACTTGCCCTTGTGGACATTGCCATATTTGAATTGGGTTCGATCTTCAGCTCCTGGTGGCATTTTATCTGCTGATGTCACAAGCACTCTGAATACTCCTTTTCGTTTAGCAGTGACTGCCACTCACGTTAAAATGTGATACTATTTACTGATATCTTTTTAAAATTATTCTTAGTGACGGTACTATTTTTAATTAATTGGGGGAGCTTGCCATGGCTATTCTACCCAGGTCCATGCGTATTGTAGTTAATCCTAATGCAACACCCATGGAAAACATTATTATTAGTCATTACTGAAGAATGTTATCTGTAAAAAGAATGTTCTATTTCAAGGTACTTTTAAAAAAGGCGCACCATTAACATTCTACCAATATATTTTTAAATCCAGTTTCCAAAGGCTATGAACACAGTGTAGTTAAAGGATAACACATTACATTATAATTTTCAATATAAAGTAATGAATAAGTGTTAATTACTGAAAACTTTAAACTGTCAGTATTACAGTCATAAAGGTCTGGACTTGAAATCACTGGCTTAAACCATTAGCATTATTATAAAGCTATTTTCTCCCAGGGGGGACACAAAATGATTTGGCATACAAGCTGAAAATGTAAATGAATCGGCAACTAATTGATGTCACGCACTTCATGACTATTCTGTAGCTCATTTAATTATACAACTATTGGCCTCAATGTAATGTTTTTGTGGATAAACTTTTCAGATAATTTGTCCATAAAAGTCATCATTAAAGTTTATAGGGAATTTTGAAGAAAAATAATTTGAAAAGTTTATAGAAAAATATTAAAGAATTTAAAATGTATCCAAAAATATTACATCGAGGCCTATGTTGTTCGAAGTCAGAGCCTCTTTTGGAGGTGACCACAGAAGGTTTTGGATAGGAGTGTCACTTTAAATATAATTTTCATAGCGCAGATATATCATTTGCATTGTGAGTATAAACATAAAAACACTATCACTTTAATTGTTTAGTTTTGACACAAATTTTTTATTTTTTATTGACTTTATCACAATAATTTTGCATTATATATATTCACAATGCTCTTTCAAACAGATTATTTTAATACACCAGCTTTTTTAGCACTTGGAATTAGTGTAGGATCCATTGATGTTGGTATACTGTGAAGTAGTGGTTGGCTTAACACAAAATGGCCATATGGAGGAACTGAATCCCCATATTTGTTTGTCAAGATAGGCAATTTTAAGTAGCCTTAAAGAATTTAGAAATGTATGTTATGAGTGCGCTGTTCCTTAATCTGTATTATGTTGTTAAAATTGACACAACCTGATCTTAAAATAAAGTTCAAAATACAATCATCAAGCTCAAAACCAGGCGCATCAATAAATAACTGAATATTCTACTCACCAACTGTAGTGTGTCCTCCTCTTCTGTGTCAGAGCAAGGAAAAGAGCAATGATGACTTGACCAGCCTTCAAGTCCCTCGCAAATTTCTAAAGATTGTGACATTCCTGTCCAGCCTACATGCAGTGTGACAAAAGAGATCATTGAGATCCAGACAAAAAAAAAACATGTTTTCTCAGTTTGGTCCTTTCCTCCTAGTTTATGGAGATGACTACAAATAAGCATACAATAAACAGAGAACTACAATAGATATAGAAAATGCATCTTGATGCTTGTTGTTGTGAAATATATGCGACTCGCTCATCCTACAACTTCAACTGCCATAGAATGATTTATTTTGGCTGAGGTTATATATTATCCAATTGACAACATGGGTTTTGTTTCCAAAATCTCATTAAATCTAAAATATATATGCTCTCCGAATACATAAAATATAATAGAACTTTGAGGTACAGCCGCACAGGTGTTAAGTACTCTGTTAATTACATTGAGGTTTACATCTACAAGTGCCAAGCCTGCCTTTTCTTTATTTTAAATATATACAGCGGTGGAATGTACAAAATAGTTTCAGATGGACACACTGCTATCCTATGCAGAAAGCAAAAATCTTTATTAACAATATTAATGTATTTGTATATCCTTACTTGGAATGTTTAATAACAGCTTACATTAGAAAAAATAAATAAGCACATTTCTAACCAGATACAGTTCTTAATCGTAGGTCTTCTGAGAGCTTTTTTGTGCGAGGCAATGCTTCTTGTGAAAAGAAAACCCAGAACTGGTGTGTGTTTTTTATAGGGCAGGGCAGCTGTAACCAACACCTCCAATCTCATCTCATTTATTGGACTCCAGTTGGCTGACATCTCACTCCAATTAGCTCTTGGAGATGTCATTAGTCTAGGGGTTCACATACTTTTTCCACCAGCACTGTGAATGTTTACATGGTGTGTTCAATAAAAACATGGCAACATTTCATTCTTTGTGTGTTATTAGTTTAAGCAGACTGTGATTGTCTATTGTTGTGACTTAGATGATGATCAGATCACATTTTATGACCAATTTGTGCAGAAGTCCATATCATTCCAAAGGGTTCACATACTTTTTCTTGCAACTGTATGTTTGTTCCATGATCTAACAAAATGACTACACTGCAATGTGTCACATGGTTCTCGACTGCAAATATTACCTATATTTTTTCCTTTTATAATCTATGGCCATTTTTTTTTTAAATTCTTTATTTTTCGCCGTCAACTTGTGATAGACATTGTGTATGACATATTCAATAAAGCATAACATTGCGGTTAGCCATTTACATGCAGTTGGTAGGATATCAATGTAGCCTGCGGTTTTTATTGTTTATTGTAATGTAGCGTGTTACTGCCATATACCTTCCTCCAGTGGTCGTGGTAGTGGAGATAGATATCTAAGGCATGCATGGCCGTACGTTAGCAAAAATGAATGAGAAGTAGTGTGTCTCTAGAGCGGACAGGACGCTGTAGGAGTGCAGCTCCACATGGTTGAGTGGGTGTTAGTGGATACTAGCGTGGAGCTGGGGGGGGGTTGGTGGTCTTTAGGGAGCCTGTGTTCCCGGGTTAATCCCGGTCGCGGCTCATTTAGGTTTGTCTGGTGGGAAAGATGGTTACGGTCCTTCCCTGCTTGCGTTGTATATATAGATGCGTAGCATTTAAGTGTTGTCTGAGTATAGGAAAATACAATAACAACTAAAAAACTTATGCTGTGCTAACTGTGCATCTGTAGGATGCTGGCCCCATGAGGCCCGTATGTCGTAATAGGTGAGGAAACAAGATTTAAACTAAAATAAACAAGAGTAAAAATAAACAGAGAAGATAGTCTCCAGAGTCAAGTATTTGCTCGGCTGGGTAAACTCCTACTCGCCGGGATGAACGGGATAGCGTTAGCCGGGTCCCAAGCTGTCGGTGCAGCCATTGCAGTGCGGTTCAAACCCAGTGTGGTCAGAGTTGCCTCGATCTCCGATGTCTCCGTCACCCTGATCTCTGTGTTCTGATGCTGGATGAGTAGCGCTCGTGTTGGGCCCCAGCGGTATTTGAGTCCCTTCGACGATAATATGGATGTGAGGGGACGTAGTGTTTTTCGCCACTGTAGGGTTTGGCGGGAGAGATCAGAATAGAAGGTGATTTCCATCTCCTCGAACCGGAACGGGGGCTTGCCTCGCACTGCACTCATAACGGCTGCCTTGTCCTGGCCATTTTGAAATTTGACCAGTATGTCGCTGGTGTTGGAGGCAGTGGCTGAGGGAGGCCTGGGGAGCCGAAACATCCCATCCAGTGTAATGCCCCTGGCTTGTTTGGGAGAGAGAAGGGCTGTGAAGAGCCTGCGCAGGCAGTGTGGTAATTCTGCCTGGGTGATATTGTCTGTGAGACCCCTGATTTTCAGGTGTTTCCACCTTCTTCTATCCTCCATGGCTGCAAGGTGGTGGCTTAGAGTGTTGTGAGCTGTGGTGAGGGTGTCAATCTGGGTCTGTAGCTCCAGGATTTGGGCTGTATGTGTTGTGGTGGTCTGTTCGACTGCATTTAGGCGCCCATTGAATCCCTTAAGGTCCTCTCTAACCTGTGAGATTTCAGACGACAGACTTTGACGGAGGTCCACCAGGAGGCCAGTAAGTATTTCTGTGGTGAGCGGTGCTGACCCTTTGGCTGCTGACTGGGCAGGTTTTGGAGGTTGTATTCCCTGCTCCCCCAAATTGTGAAGGGAGTAGTCTTCCGATTCATCAGAGAAATCCTCCAGGTCCGCCGCCATGTCAGTTCGACCTGCTCCATGCGGCCCTCTCAGGAGGTCGCCGATATCGGCGCAGAATCTGGGTCTATCTGGTCGGGTTTTTTGGTCTTCCTCCCCATCATTTGTGGTATCGTCTGGTGTTTATTGGGGGGTATACACCCCGTATTTCAGCTGGTTTTAGGCAGGTTTTTTTTGCCGGTTAGTCGGAGCTCTGGGAGATTGCGACCGTTGCTGTTGAGCGCTAGCTCCGCCCCCATCTATGGCCATTTTTAAAAGAATTATTAAAGAAAATGGACAAAGTGCTCTACTGGAAAAATGGGCACAGTTTGTTCTCAAGCACAGTTTTAGATATTAGATGCTATCTGGTGATACTACATACTTTACTAGAATCAACTACCTCCCAACCCCTGCTCTTTGAGAATCTTCAAGGGATGTGTAAAATGCCACTTCTAACATTGGTAGGGGGATGAGAAATTCAATAATTCCATCCCATCTACATGTGTTAATAATACCACCACATGTGATTAGAATCCTACTAATGTACATCTCATTTCCCTTTTTTTCAATACCCCAGGACATTTCATAGAGATCATCAATGAATATATAAGTTTTTTCAGATAGTGAAACATATATTTAACATACTGATGAAAAATTAATCATGATGTGAACTTTGGCCCAGTGGCCCTGAGAGGGCAGCTGTAAACTGCACAGATTGGAAAATGTTTTTGTGCACCAGGAATTCATGGCCATGCTCACCATGGATGGTACACCTACCTCTATGCGTTTTGTGTTGCGGTGAGAGATGTAAACTTTCCAACATTATAGGGCTGGTGTTTTCTGAGTCATTTTCTTCAGAACTAACAGAGGCCCTCTGACGTTTCCTAAGAGAAACAAGTAAAGACTGGTTGTCAGCACCGGAGATCATATCTTTATGATATAAATAGTTTTCAGAAACATTTTGAAAGGGGGCTTAATGGTGTGCTGTTACACACACTAAAATTATCCCTACTGTTTGGTTTTCCAGAGTAAAGGAATTCAATTGGATACAAATTGGGTAACAGAAACAATAGAAGTACATAAAGATGATACAGAAATAAATGAAAAAGGGAGCCTGAGAAACTAGGTTCCTGAATGGACATCTCTACAGATATTTGATGCAGGAGACATCATTTATCAGGCCGACAATTACACCATGTTGTGTGCCCCACAATGTGGACAACATACTAAAACTTCAGAAACTGGAAAGAGTGATGCCCGTGGCCTGCTGTCTCTTCCTTAATTAATGTATTCTGGTTGTTATGCCTTGGCCAGATTTTCAGAACATATTGTCCATTCTTTTGGATTTTCATTAAATGGGAATGTCTTTACAATAATGTAACAACACTGTTAATGTAACAGATCCTCTGCTGTTAACTGCTCTTTGTAAGATTATTTTATCATCTGTTTCTGGACACTTACAACATGCATCAGACGTTCAATCATAGGAGGGTGATTGTAGCAAAGCAGTAATAGCTATACAAGTCAAGACAATCCACATTTCTTGTAGCCCCACGTTTGAGATGTGATATCGAAGATGCGCCATGTGAAATGGAGAAACACTATCATGCAGCATAAGTTACATGATACTTGTTAGCCTCAAAAATGTAACTTAAATCAATGTTAGAAATAAAAATAATCACTATTTTAAGAAATGTGATTTTCAACATATGATTGCCACCTTACCCTTCATTCATTTGTGGAGACATCAGAGTATGGTCGGAGAAAGGACTCTGTTTCTGTTTCTCAACTATATGAGAAATTACAGGAATTTAGTTATAATGTGCAGGTTAGTTTTCCTTGATATCTTTTAAAGCCATGACTACAGTGTTTCTGTACCTTTTATAAGTTCTTGTTGTTTTGTTAAAATCTTCCTAATTTCACTTAACCAGGCAGACTTCTGTTCTACTGTCTGGGCCTAGGAACATACAGATTAAGTAGTGTGTTAGCGGCAAACAATATTTAAAGGAAATATATGAATAACATAAGTGTGGCATCCAATTAAAGGGTATGATACATCCAATATAGTAATGATCCTGCAGCATTTAGGGTCAGATGTTTGCATTTGTCATAAAATATTTTCTTTCTAATCTTAATTTTTTAAACTAAACTATAATTAATATTATTAATATTCAGTCATACTAAGTCAACAATTTACACATTGCTCAAGATATATATATAATACTTTTATAATAAGTTATATGTAATAATAAATAACTAACTGAATAAGTCCTCCGGTCCTTCTGATTTTCCATGTCGTCTACAATTGCCTAAAATCTGAAATTCTGCTGCCAATTTCTATCAATTCAGAGTGTAGTGAACAACCCTGTAAATGACTTCAAATTATATGGTAAATTGGGAAAATAAGTTACCTGCCAAGTAATACTGCAAGTAGACAGATGAGTAGAGTATTACTAGGTTATTATTTACAATAATTAGATTTGTATAGGAATAACATATGTTGAGTTTGTAGGTGTATACTGAATCATACCATTGAAAAAAAGTATTGCACACTCATTCTGATGGTATACAGACCAGGTCAATCCTGGGATTAAGGATCAGTATGTCATAAACCTACTATGAGAAATATTACAAGAGTACTTTCCTTGTATATGGACAACAGAGATCTTCAAATATACTGGTCTACGATACAGTCATACACTGATAAGCCAAAACTTTAAAACCACCTGCCTAATCTCTTGCAAGTCCCTTTTGTGCTCCCAAAACAGTTCAGATGCAGTGGACAGGTTTTGTCATGGGCATTCTGACCGGTCTGCAGCTATGCAGCACCAACACAGCAAATTGTGATGCACTGTGTGTTCTAACACCATTCTGTCATGGCCAGCTGTGTGATAGGACCAGAGGGGCTAGTCTTCACTCTCCACAAGCATCAATGGGCCTTGGTTATGCATGACCCTGACACCGGTTCACCAGCTGTCCTTCCTTGCACTACTTTTGGTAAATATTAACAGGGTCAATTCTGGGTGGGTGCACAGAGTGCACTGTGGCCAAGCACCTGGGAGCTGAGGCAGAGGGGGGGTGCCAGGTGTGTCAGCAGGTGGGTCTGACCCATGTTAAAGCCCCAAGTGGCTTACCTGAAAAGCCCCAGGTTTAAAGTGTCAAAGTTTGTATTTATTAGTCCTGAGTGCCCTGTTCTGTGCCTGTCCAGAACAAGTCACTGAGAGCTACTAAGAAACGCAGCATGCCACTGTCTGTGCTCTTTTCGGTCCCCCTTACCGTAGCATGGCCAAGCAACAGCATCTTGCCTCAGTGAAGCCTCAGGCTCAGTGTTCAAGTCAGAGGCCATGTGGAGGGGACAGGATATAACACATGTCAAATCCCTGATTAACACTCAGCACGGCTATGGACAGTTTTGAAGTTAGGCTGAGCCTCTGCCAGGCAAGCGGCAGTCATTAAGAGCATTCTGACAAGCTACATCTCTTACTGGACCACCAGGGATCAGGATTCTCCCCCTCCCTGGCCAAAAGTAAGCCTCTGGTAGGTGCTGGAAAATGCTACACCACCTAAGCCCCCACCACAGCCTCTAATACGCTCTATCCTACCTTACCCCCAACTACACCCTTTTACCCCTACACTACCGAACACCCCACTATACCTCCTAACCCCCCACATCTGCCTCTGGCCAAATACTAAACCAGCGTAACCTCCACTATATCCCCTAACTCCAACTACTGCTCCTAAACTGTCCACTACTGCACCAATCCCCACTACATCTTCTAACCCAACTTCAGCTCCTACCCCCACTACAGCTCCTAACACCTCACTACTTACTTTATACCCCATTACTATCCCTAACCCACATTATATCCTCTAACCCACCACTTCAGCCACATTCCCCATTACAGCCCCTATTTTCCTATTTACACTACAACTCTCATCCCACACTAATGCCCTCTCATTACAGTCCCAATTACAAACTACAGCCCTAACCCCCACTATAGCCTTTAATGGAGAAGTTGAATTCTTGCATAGAAGCATGCATGTGTTAATAAGATGACCACACCCACCTGTAATGTAGCCCCAGGCTCAGTAACGCAAAAGGGTTAATCTTAAATATAATCCACAAAAAAGAAACAGAATATGCTCATTCCCAATAAAAAAAAATCTCTTTATTCAAAATCTTCCTAAAAAAACGTAAATAGACATACAGAAGGAAAAAAAATCTCCTAAATCTTCAGAGCATAGGCATACAATCTATGCATTTCCTGTGTAGATACACTTTATCAATATGATCTTGATAAGCTGCATCTACACACCAAACCCATAGATTCACAAGTTAGGAGCTTTTTAACCACTCTTTGTCTATTTACATTATTTTACAAAGTTTTTGAATAAATAGATGTTTTTACTGGGAACGAGCAGTGGTGAGACTATTTCAGGAATGCATATAATTCTGTTTCTTTTTAGTGCCAAATTCTACTGTATCCTGAAAAAACCCCCAAAAAACAGCCATCAATGGCATGAGTTAAACTAGTGATTGTGGCTAAAGACTTTATGAGAAAGTTTTACTTCAAAATATTTGCACGCTGTGATCATGCATGACTGTTCACTGGGTTGTAGGAAGATACAGCCACAGCAAGTTATCTTCATGCAGCTGAATACACATCAATTAATTCAATAGCTAGCTGGTTCATGGCAATTCGGTGCACCCATATTTTCCTATATCCGAATGCTCTCATTGAACTGCAACTACATGTTATGACCAATCAGCCACACACATATTCTGTATGGATAATGGATTATAATGTCTCTACCAGTCGAGTGGGTTTAAAGGGTTTAAAGTCTGGAGAGTCCTCTAGTTTTTTACCATACTGCTTAAAAACCACAGGGGCTTTACCTATAGCCTGCTAGCAGTGACATGGTGACATGTTTGGTCTACTCAGTGTACAGTTTGCAAAAAATAAAATACTTGTTTTAATACGCTGGCCAATTTCTAACACGACAGAAATAATAATGACACACCTGCACAACATAAACCTCCTCTCGTCCGCTGTACCAAATTTCAAACTTTCGATTGTCGCCTTTTACATTTTCTGTGATACCCACAGCATTCATCTAGGTGGAAACAATAAGAATATAACAATGTTATAATTTCAACATTCTCTTGATAAATATAGAATATACCCTGCTTGACATGCAGCCAACACTACAATACAAGCCAAACTCAGTGTTTGCATATAATCTGTCTATTACTTCAAACTGGAGATTTTCTCATTAATACGAACACGTTCAATCTGTCCAGGCAATCCAATGACAGTACTGAAGGAGCACAGCAGCTGTCTTATATTTGGGCCAAAAGGCTAAACAATTTTAGCAAACTATTAATGCATAATTACTACGCTGATTAAAGCACCGAACAGGTTTTTTTTTTGGTTTTTTTAAAGTAACACTATAATTTTAGGAAAACAAATCTGTATTACTAACGCTATAGTGCTCTACTTTGCATTCAGTTTAAGCCTCCCATCCGAATTTAAATAAAAATGGAAAATAAAAGGGCTTTACTCACCTATTTTTCTCCAGCGCTGAGATCCAGGTTCTGCAGCCACTTGATTTGCCTCCCACAACATCATGCCAACACTTCTTCTAGTCCAACAGTGGAGCATTGGAGGACAAAAAGCACATGCGCAGCCAGCGCAGCGATCCTCCAATCAAATGGAGGTTAGTTGTGAGAACCGAGTTCGAAATCACTTCTAATGGCTGTCAGGAAGACAGCCAGGAAAGGTGTTTTTAACCCTGCAATGTAAGCATTGCCGTATTTACTAAAGGCAATGTTTTACATTGCAGGGTTAAAACTGAAATACCACTGCACCCAAACAACTTCATTGAGATGAAGTAAAAACATGCACATAAGGAAAAAAATGGAAATTATAAATTGGTATTTAATGCCAATTGTAAGTAGGTAGATAGACAGATAGACAGACAGACAAGCATACTGTGCTAATACGGTATTTTACCTACCTTCAAAAAGTGCTTGAAACTATATGAAGGTGTTTTATTGTGTCCATCACCAGGATCTTCTCGCCTCTTACAAAATACAATAGCTCTCTCATATAAAAACAGATGTCTTTGCATTGGCTTGAAACGAGCAAGTTCTTTCATTTTTGTGGGGCCTTTTTTGTGTGTAATCCATACACTAAAAGACCCCTGCATCAGTATTCTCCCTAAATCATGTATGTCTCCCTGTAGAAAGGAAACAAAGTAGCAAGTGAAAAAATAACTTTAGCTTATTACTGGTGTCCAACAAACGTATAACTATCTTTAATGTAGGCAATAGCATAGTATTATCATTATTATATCATTTTTTATAAAAGAGTATCAAATTAGGACCTGCTGAAAGTATTTTGACCAACTGGTAGTATAAACATTGCAAAATAATACTTTTTTCTTTTTTCTTTTTTATATGAGACATATGATTATGCAACTGTCCTATGACTTGATTTGGATGACCATGCATGTGTTGTTTTTTGTTTTGTTTTTTTAGAATTTTTATAGGTTTTGCACAAAATAACATTTTTACAAACAGAAAAATATGCATGCTCAGATTATCAATGCATCATTTGAATTTTCTCAAAGCCATTGAATAATTGCCCCGATAAGGATAAAGCTGGTATTGCTAACAGAATGTCAACTTCTGACTTAACGATAACACAAAAGACTGAAAGAACTGCTGGCGTCTTGAAAACCCGGTTAATTGTCAAACTATTTAAAATAATTTTGTCTCTTTCCCATGTGCCTGGTGACTAGTGGCACATTTACAATGTGATTACAGTGTCCCCTAAAGACTATGGACAAGGTATTTGTTTTGGTTTGCACACAGACATACAAAGAATTGGATTGGTCATTCCAGGGTTACAAATAATGTGCTTTAAAATATGACTTTACAGTTTGTTTTTGCTCAATATCTCTTAAAATGCTATCTTATCTAAACTTTAACATGATAATTCAAAGAAAATTGTCACACGGTCTCAAATGATTCATTATTTTTAAAGTCCACGTTGGTTATTATACAACATAAATATTCCATACCTCCCAAAACAGATGACACTTTCTCATAGTAACTGGAAGAAGTAATTAATGCATCATAAATTCAAATCTATAAAAATGATACCCTAAGCGAAACAGATGTGCCCCACAAACTCTGCAGACTGCACCTTAGCTTGAAGCAGTGTACAGTTGGAAATCTAGTTAATGTAGTTTCTACACTGGCTTTTAAAGCAACACCATATACTCTTGCGAATAAAAATTAATCATTGATAAGTAGTAGAGAATTGAAACATTGGTAATGTACAGTATAATAAAAGTTTCATATCATAAAAGCAGTGAATGTTTGTTGGAGATGAAATGCTATTGGCATAGAATTGCATTTTTGAATCAACATAAGTTGTGTCCATGCATTAGATATAACATGACAATCTGCTGAAATGTCCTTTATTTCTGTAATTAAATATTTAGATGTTCAAGGAATCATGAATGAATTATTGATAACTATACTTACATTGTACCCTGTTATAGAAATCTGATGCATTGAGTCATTCACTGATTTTAATAAGTCTAACATAGATACCAAGGCTTCTTGCAATTCCTCGATTCCTTCGGAGTTGATGCTGTACTTCAGTAATTCCTGTGAAAATTAGACTTTTTATAATATAACGAGGCCACAAGCAAAACGAAAACTGTCTGATTTTGGACTGACATAATCTAACAATTCCTTTTTTCCCCCCATACTATGCAAGATGTATTGACTTGTGAAATATAAATAGATGACATGGACAACATTATCCAGCCCAGTCTAGTTGGAATTCTAATTGCTATATTAGCTTAAATATTGCTAGTCAGATCTTAAATCGTATTGAAATGACACAGAACCCAAAAGTAGTTACTAAAAAATGTGCTGTGACAGTAATTGTGGATTACAGCAATCCCCCAACCTTTTAAAATCAGGAACCCATCAGGCATTGTGGTTCTAAGCAAATTTGCTTGAAGGAAAAAAAGGGACAGGTCCCGAAGGGCATATCATAAAAATGCAGCGTTTGTCAAAAATAATTATGATTTGCTTAATTTGGACATATAAAGAGGAAACACATTTCTCACAGGCCTATGTCTAAAGGACCCCAAGAGGTAGAGACAGCAATGGGTAGGCAATGTAATTAGGCATACAGTTTTTAAATGTGTGTATCATGGAAAGATTTCTGGAAATGTCAGAAACTGCAGGGTTTATTTACTAAACATTAAACTGTATTCAATGGAAGACTAAATATCAAAATGTAGGCATCGCTAGTAAATTTAAAAAAAAAAAACTTTAGCTCAGCTTTAGTCGCCCACTTGTGTATTTTAGCCTGTAATTTGCTTTTGAGTTTTAAGTTCACTACCATCAGTGTTTCACTGAAATAACATCCATGAATCCAATGGTTGTGTAGTTTATGCATGTCTCAAGAAACTCTGAGATGGCATTATTATGAAAAACTACGCGTTTTTACATAGTTGGAATAAGCTTCAGTTTTGTCTGCAGCCTCTGCAAACCCTCCCCTTCTAACCCCACCCAGACGTTCTGTGGTTGTCCAATCATAGAATAATAATGCAGTTACATGAGAAGTCTTTGCAAAGGAATTGCTGCCTCCTGAGTTTAACTGCAGTGAGCTAACCAAACCAGGAATTTAAAGGACATGTTGTCTAATAGACAGCAAGGAACACATAATAAAAGTTCCAAATTCTATTAAAATATGCAGTTTTAGTAAAATTTTAAAAAAGGGGACACACTATTCACACACTATTAAGAATGTCCCTTTATGTTTTGTTCTACAGTAACTGTAAAGCCATCCATTATCTGTTTTATGTCATTCCAATTGATGGGTAATAGGACACTTAGACAAAGATACACAGAGATAAACACACACATACAAATTTACAGACACATACATTTGTTAGGATTCCCTAAGGCTGCAATCTCAATTCCAGTTTGGCCTATTCTCTCCCTCTAATTTGGTGACATCCCTAGCAAGAGGCTCAGTATTCTCTATAGTTATTTTATTGGCTGGTTTAACAGGTATATGATTTCAAGATTACCTTTAACAGTAGCTGGTATTTAGTAAGACGCTGCACTGGTTTTAGTAGATATGAATCCAACGCTAGTTTGTGATCCAATTTTCTTTGGCATTCCTGTAGAATACACAAACATAAGAGAGTAGATATGTATGTTCTTTATTTAATATTAAGTTTATTTTATTCTAGTTTCTTGATCCTGCTGAGTTCACTTAGTGAATCCAATGTTATTCTATGCATACAGAGCCTCCCATAAGAAGGTTGCTTATCCCATTTCCATTATGTAATGTGTGATCCAAATTTTAGTTGGTTGTAATTAGAGGTTAGTAGTAATGGAGCCAATTGGAGGAGCATATTGTCCAGGTACAGAGAGAACTTTCCAAAGAACTAGTGACAAATCATAATAAAGATGAAACTTACACCTGAATTAAAAAGTTAACCAGTTTGTTTATTCTAACAGAAAACAATGAAGGGTTGTGTATTTACAATAGCAAACATACAATTAATTACATATTATGTTGATTTGTTTTGTTACTAGAAGCAAAGCTCCGGGGCTTGATGGTATTCACCCATGAGTACGTAAGGAGCTAAGTGTGGATCTCTTTTTTTAAATCTTTCAAGATTCTTTTCTTTCAGGAATTGTACCGGAGGATTAGAAGAAGGCAGATGTGGTTCCTATATTCAAAAGGATTCAAAATCATTTCCTGCAAATTATAGACCTGTGAGCTTAACTTCTGGGGCTGGGAAAGTTTGGGTACCTGTTCTAAAAAAAGGGTACTAAGGCACTAGAAAAAGTGCCAAGCCAGGCTACAAAAATAATAAAAAGAATTGAACGTTTTAGTTATGAAGAAAGGTTAACACATTTAAACCTCTTTAATTTAGAAAAATGGTGCCTCAGAGGGGATATGATAGCATTATACAAATAGATTTGGGGCCAATACAAACCATTGTCTAGAAATCTATTCATAAACAGGACTATACATAGGACACAAGGTCACATGCTTAGATTGAAAGAAAGGAGATTTAGTCTACGGCAAAGGAAAGATTTTATTACAGTAAAGAACAATAAGGATGTGGAATTATTTTATCAGAGTCTGTTCAGAGGTTTAAACAGCATTATTTTATCAGAGTCTGTTCAGAGGTTTAAACAGCAGCTGGATACATGCTTACAAAAATATAATATTCAGGGATATAATTTTTAATGTGTGGGGTAATAGCTTTTTGATTTAAGGATAAATCTGAGTTTGACGCACTTCCAATTTTGCAACAAACTAGGAAAAAAATCCTTCTTGACCTCAGAATGGCAGTCAGATTAATCCTTGGATCAAGAAGCTATTACCCTACATTGAAAAATTATATTTCTGAATATTTTGTTTTTGCAAGTATGCATCTATTTGCTGTTTGAACATCTGTATGGACTCTGATAAAACCACTTCTTTAGGCAGAGAATTCCACATCCTTATTATTAATCTTCTTTCTTCCAGTCTAAACGCATGATCATTTGTCCTATGAAAAGTTTGTTTTGTGAATAGATTGCCACACAATGGTTTGCATTGGCCCCGGATATAATTGTATAATATCATATCTACTCTGACGTGACATTTTTCTAAACTAAAGAGGTTTAAATTTGTTAACCTTTCTTTATAGCTAAAATGTTCAATTCCTTTTATTAATTTTGTAGCCCGCCTCTGCACTTTTTCTAGTGCCATAATATCCTTCTTTAGAACAGGTGCCCAAAATTGCACGGCATATTCAAGATGTAAACTTACCAGTAATTTATAAAGAGGCAAAATGATATTCTCATTCCAAGAATTAATGCCCTTTTTCATGCATGACAATAACTTACTGGCCTTAGCCACTGCTGATTGACATTGCACATTGTTGTATAGTTTGTTGTCTGTAACAATTCCCAAGTCCTTTTCGTGTGTTGTTATCCCTAATTCACTTCCATTAGGGGTATAAGTTGCTTGTGCATTCTTTACGCTTTAGTGCAAAACTTTGCATTTTTCAACATTAAATTTCATCTGCCATTGGAATGCCCAGTCCCCTAGTCTATCTAAATCCCTCTGCAGCAAATTAATATCTACTTTACAGAGTTTTGTGTCATCTGCAAACACTGAAACATGACTTTCAATGCTTTTTTTCAAGATCATTTATAAACATGTTAAATGGAAAGGGTCCCAAAACAGAACCCTGAAGGACACCAATGAAAATTTACCATTAATGACAACTCTTTGCACTCTATTTTAAACCAATGTTCTACCCAAGAACAATAATTTTCATCTAGACCGATTTCTTCGAGTTTGAACACTAATCTTTTGTGTGGAACTGTATCAAATGCTTTGGCAAAATCCAAATAGATCACATCCACTGCAACACCCTGATATATACTTCTACTTATGTCTTGTAATGCAATCAAGTTAGTTTGACATGACCTGTGCTTCATAAAACCATGCTGATATTTGCGGATAACCATATTCTTGTCAAGGAATTCTTGAATATTATCCCTTAATAACATTTTATATACTTTTCCAGCCACAGAAGTTAAGCTAACATGTCTAGAATTTCCAGGCCTTTTTGAATATAGGAACTACATCTGCCTTCCTCCAATCCTCCGGAACACTTCCTGAAAGAAAAGAATCTTGAAAGATAAAAAACAGAGGTTCACTTATTTCTACACTTAGTTCCTTAAGTACCCGTGGATGAATACCGTCAGGCCCTGGAGCTTTGTTTATATTAACTTTCTTTACTTGCTACAGCACCTTGTCTTGAGTTAGCCAATTACCATTTTTCTGCAAGTTTTCAGCAGCAATCATTTGCACATCTATTGCCATGGGTTCTTTCTTCATATATACAGAGGAGAAATAGTTATTTTAAATGTATGCCTTTTCCTGGTCTTCATTAACTTCATTAACACCCCCATCCTAGTTTTAAGTGTTTTTAAAATTTACACGCTTAAAAAATGCTTTGGGGTTAGTTTACTCTCTTTGGCTATCATGTTTTCATTTTGAAGTTTAGCTAATCTAATCGCCTTTTTGCACGTATTATTGGCTTCCTTATATCTATTATAGGATGCCTCTGATTTGTCAGATTTAAAGGCCTTGAAAACCCTTTTCTTATTTTTAATTTCTCAATTCACTTTCCCACTAAGCCATATTGGTTTCAAATTGTTTCTTTTATATTTATTACCCAATGGTACATACTGAGAAATGTACCTTTCTAATGTTTGTTGGAAGATGTTCCATTTATCATCAGTGGTTTTTTTCACTAAAGAGTTTATGCCAGTCAATATATTGTAAAGCTGCCCTTAACTTATGTGAACTGGCCTTTTTAAAATTATATGTTTTAGTATACCCCACATGCTTTTTTTTTTTAGTTTATTTCAAAGGACACTACATTGTGATCACTATTTCCCAAGTTTTCACCTACTTGAATGTTGGTCAGAAGATCAGTGTTGTTTGTTAGAACCAGGTCCAGACAAGCATCCTTTCTAGTTGGTGCTTGTACAAGTTGTGACATGAAGGTGTCATTTACCAAATTCAAAAACCTAATTCCCTTTGCTGAACTACTAGTCCCTCTGTCCCAATTTATGCCTGGATAATTAAAATCTCCAATGTGTTACCCAGATTTGCAACTTTCTCAATTTGCTCAAACAACTGTTGTTTCTCATCAATAATAACATTAGGTGGTTTAGAACATATCCCAACCAATAGTTGATTTCCCTTCTTTTGCCCCAAGCAGGTATTTACCCATAAAGCTTCCACATTTTCCTCATCACATTCCACTTACTTAAGATTTGGCTTTAACTCATGGTTGACATACAAACATACCCCACCACCTTTCCTGTTTTTTCTATCCTTACTAAATAATGTGTACCCATTTAAGTTAAATTAAATGCCTATTATGTCATATTGTTTAGTGTATGTTATTGCCTCTAGTTTCCCCATTTTGTTATTTAGGCTCCTTGTATTAGTAAGCATATATTTAATATTATAATGAATCACTTGTACTTTTTGTGAATTGTTATCAATATTACATACCTTCTGAGCTTGCCCCTCCCCCGTCTCCACCCCCCTTATACTGAGCTAAAGCCCATCTCCTTTCTGTCCTATCTCCATTTTGTAGATTCTAATGACCCTCCCCCCCCCACTACTAGTTTAAAATCTCCTCCAACCTATCCCCCAGCACTGCAGACCCTCTCCGTTTAGGTGCAATCCATCACTGCTATAAAGGTTGTACCCAAGCGCAAAGTCACCCAGTGCTCTAAAACCCAAAACCCTCCTTCCTGCACGCATTGACCTCTCACTGCTATAAAGGTTGTACCCAAGCGCAAAGTCACCCAGTGCTCTAAAACCCAAAACCCTCCTTCAGCCACGCATTGACCTCTCTAACTTCCCACTGCCTTTCCACTGTAGCCCGTGGCACAGAGAATATCACCTTGGAGGTCCTTTACCTAAGTTTGCTTCCTAAATCATTCTTTAGGAGCTTCCATCTTCCTCTTACTTTGTCATTGGTACCAACATGGACCATGAGTGCTGGGTCATTCCCAGCACCTCCCAATAATCCATCCACTCTGTCAGCAACATGCCGGACCCGAGCACCCGGGAGACAGCAAACTGTCCGATTGAGCCAATCAGAGCAGCAGATTGCCCTATCTACTCTCCTAATGATAAAGTCCCCTACCACCACAACCTGTCTAGCCTTCCTTACATTTCCCTCGGCTGTTAGAAGGAACAGCTTCCTCTAATACAGCTACTCCTGAGCTAATGTTCCCAACATCATCACTCAAATGGGCAAATCTGCTAAGTTGCACAAAATCAGGATTAGCTAGCCCTTTCCTCTTCCCTCCCCCCGCCCCTGCCACCTAGCTACGTGCCTGTTCCCCATCTGTCTTATCTCCTCCCACTCCACAATCTGTCCCCACTAAACTCTGCTCTGTGAGAAGCAGACTTCTCTCAAGATTGTCGATCTCCCTCAATGTTATATTACCTCAGTTTTGACCTTTGTGATAAGTGCAAACAAAAATTCTGAATTTAGTGAATTATCCTCATATTTGACCAAAATGTGAGATTGTGCAGGGAATAAATATATTAGTCTGTATATAGATGTCAAACTGTTTTGTTTGGTATGACTCTTCCCTCTTATACAGTATGAGTATGCTACTGAAGATATCACATTTAGCAAATGGTTTTATGTAGGCATAAGTAGAAAAAAATGACTACTCCATGATTCTGAGGGACAAAGCATTAAATGTTTCTTTCTGCTTTTTGATTTTTTTTTTGGGGGGGGGAGAAGGGGGAGTTCAGAAAAAGTTTTTTATGATTTTACAGTGTGGTTATAATCAAATATTTCACATCTGGTCATACTTGGTACATTCAGAATATTCAGTTATTGACCAGGATGACCATATTCATTAAAGTAAAACTAAAGCTGAATTATAAAGACAAACAATAGTGGCTAAATTTGAATCAATTACATACTAACCAATGTCATGTTGATAACCATTCCAAATGTGCAACTTTTGAGGTGAATAACTGCCATTTTGCTTTGTACAGATAGATCTGGGAAGTTGTAATATATTTAATGTCAGACATACCTGAAAAAAAGCACTGTCTGAAAACTGTCTCCAGAGAGAATCCGAACGTGGTTTATTCTGGCAATACTTCTCATACATCTGGAAATCTTCTCTCTGTTATGTGGAAAAAAATATGTGGAGAAATCCCTTGGTTTTTGTGAGCAATGTAGACTAGCTTTTACACATCTCATGCAAATTGGCTGTTCATAGGAGTAGGCAGAAGTTGCATAAAAAACTGAATTGTTGTCTTACATGACAAATTAGTTTAATTCTGGATGGTGAGAGACCAAGAGATAAAATCTTCCCCAACTGGAGGAGATAGAAAAATGATAATGCAAAACTTTGGCATGCTGCTCCCTCTCTATCCTTTTCTCTTGACACGTCAGTTGAACATATAAACAAGCAGAGGAGAGTGAATAGCAGGAAGAAACATAAAAGTGTGCAGGGCAGTTGAAGCACAATAAAGACACTGTCACCCAAAACAGAGCAGGATCTTGTGAGCTTTCATCACCCTAAAATATTTTTTTAGATAAGACAACAATTTTATTTTCCTTCCTAGGATGGTGAGACCCTACAAGTTTTTTTATTTATTTATTTTTTCCAGAAAATACAAAAATACTTGTACATTGTAGTAAATGATAGCACAGTATACAAATAGACACTCAGTTTGCTTATGGTACATGGTACAAGGTGGGTGCAGAGAGCCAGACAGGGAACAACATTGTCCGGTATCATACCTTGTGATTTGTTACATATCACATCATATCATAACTGCAGCATCAGGTTGTAGTTTAACATGTCTATTCAAGATGATATGCCTGTAGCTGCTCTCTACAACCTATTGTCAAGCTTTAGAATAGTGATGGGTTCAGCAATTCCTCATACAAAGGTGCGTACTGATGTGTTTGTATTCTCACCATGTTGTTGGTCAGTGTGAGCGCCATTTTTCTTTTTTCTATTGTGTGTTATCTTGAGTAAATGCAGGTGAATTGGAAGCACCTCAAACCAAAGGGTGCAGGCAATATAAAAAAGAAAAGCGATAAGGTTTGTAAACTAGTGAGAACGTAACTAATAAGATGAACTTGGCTATAGTGTTTGTGTAAGTGGGACTCTATCTCCCGTGGGATTCGAGGTTTCGTCCCCCTGTGGGTTGAGGTCTTTATTAGTGATGTCCAGCACAGTGGTCAGTCTTTGGGGGTCTTGTGTATGCTTGCATGCTCTAGTAGTATAGAAAGCTTTCAATGTTGTCAGCGCCCGGAGATTGCCTAGCCCCTAGAAGTCTGTAATGCATCCGCAGTGGCTGCTAGTCCCCCACCCATGTTCATATGTGTTATCCATGTCCCCCATATACTAGGGTACATAGTCTTATGACCCAATAGAGAATAGGTAATTTCCTCCATTTGTCGGATTTGTTCTATCCTAGAGTACCATTCCTCTACAGGTGGTGGTGACTGCTGCTTCCAATACTTGAGTATGAGTGCTTTTGCAGCTATTAGTAGGTAGTATTCCAGGGATTTGTGGTATTTCTTAGAGGGTTTAGGTGACAAATGAAAGAAAATCTCCTCAAAGGAGCGTGGTTTGGGTATCTGAGCTAGTGTTGCTGGTATAAATAATAGGGGGGAAAGTGGGCAGCCCTATCTAGTCCCGTTTTGGATGTGCAGGGGGTCAGATTTCGTGCCATTGATTTGTACTCTGGCCTGTGCGTGTGTATAGATTGCATGAACCCAAGTCAGCCATCTGTCACTGAAGCCCATCGTCCCCATGACTCCAAATAGAAGGGACCAGTCCACTCTATCAAAGGCTTTTTCTGCGTCAATACTCAGTAATAAAGTGGGTGTGTGTAGTGGTCACTTTATGGATTATATTTAGGATTTTAATGTTGTTATCTTTGGCTTTTCTGCTCGGTGTGAAGCCTGCCTGATCTGGGTATACCAATCCCTGGAGAAGGGGCTTCAATCTGTTGGCCAGCATGCGTGCAAAGATTTTTATGTCGTTGTTAATCAATGATATCGGTCTGTAACTGTCACCGACAGTATCATCCTTGTCAGGTTTTGGAATCAACGTTATAGCGTTATAACGCTTCTAAAGCTGTGGGACTAAATGGGTTGTCTTTAGTTATAGAGTTGAATGCTTGTAGTAAAGGTGGTCCTAATTGCGATAAGAATAGTTTGTAGTATTTGTTGGAGTATCCATCTGGGCCAGGGCTCTCTACATTAGGGGCCTGTTTAATGGCTTGCGATAATTTGTCATGTGTGAATGGCGCATCCAGTGTGGCCTGTGCTGAGCTAGGTATCTTGTTTTTGACATGTTTTCGGATGTACTATGTTCTGCCAGGTTGGGATGTCATAGGGTTAGCTAGGTTATACAGAGAGGCATAATATTGGCGAAAGGTTTCCACAATGTCTTGTTATGTTGTTCCCTGAGTGTCATTAATTTTTTAGATATACGAGTTATCGAGCCTTTGCTTTAGTGCACGAGCCAGTAGCTTCCCGTTTCTATTGCCATGGTCATTAAACGAGTGTTTAGTTAGCAATATAGCTCGTTTAGCTTTGTGATTCAAGAGGAGAGATAATTCTTCCCTCTTAAGTCTGAGCAAGAGAAGCGTAGTCACTCAAAAAGGAAGTGTTAAGTCAGGCTTTTCTAACATTTTACCAAGATTGCTGGGGAAATTTTGCCAACACATTCATTCCAGAGCACCCTTCTTTAATAAGAGAATTTTGGCTAACACCGGATTGTAGTTTCAACATCTTTATAGAAATCCTCAAAAAGTGAATGGTGACTGTCACTAAACCATAACAGCTCCCTGGAGCACCTGCCTGCCATACGTAGGGTCAAAAATCCAAAAACATCAATCTAAAACATTTCAAAACTATATGCCAGGTTGATCAAGTGGCTGCCTTGCCAATTTTAGTCCAC
The DNA here is from genome assembly GCA_933207985.1 of Pelobates cultripes. Taxonomy (NCBI): domain Eukaryota; kingdom Metazoa; phylum Chordata; class Amphibia; order Anura; family Pelobatidae; genus Pelobates; species Pelobates cultripes. Next base: position 52,372,153 of record OW240920.1, on the reverse strand, counting down.
CAAAGTCTCATGACGAAAAGTTCATTAACTAGCCACCTGCCAAGTAGAATGAGATGTGACCCTATCTAGTTGAGCCTTTTTAAAAAGTAATACCTACACCCTGGGTCTGACTAACATTAAGAAACATTTACATCTCCCTCAGGGTAGCAAACAGAATTTTTTTTGTAATGGGAATTTTTCAGTGTACTCAATATTATTTCTCCTTTTTTATCCTTACTATATGTTACATGTTTAAACTATTCATAGGTATAATAAATTATCAGTCTCTCTCTCCAACACTTTAACTCCGCTCTATTCACTTTTATAATTGTCATAGTTATGATACGGAATGTGTTATAATAGAATATACCTACCCTTTCAAGAAAGCAGAATCCAACTTTTTCTGGAGCTCCAATACAACTTTCTAGATTTAGTAGAAACATTCTGTGCAGAAAGAACAAAAAATAAACTCTTTCAGAACATTATTAAATTAATACAAAATAACATAACAGTATTTTTGTAAACGAAATTTGGAATTAATAGAAGATAACTACTTTAAAAAAACATAAATCTATCAAGAATTGGAATTGCCAGTAATTGCTAATCATCTCTGACAACCTATTTAGTTTTATACTGGTTTCTCCAGGATACAATAAATATTGCAGAATCATTCTAGTGTGATTGCTTTCTCCTCAGCACGCCTATATTATGGTCTAGCTTCCAGCTTCTTTTTTTGTGGACCTACAATGGAATATGAATGCCAGGGAATTTATAAATCGCTTATGCATAATTTGGCTCTTGTGTTTGCAACTACCATTAGTTTTTTAGCTTTGTGGTGGGATGCATGCTGGGTCCTTTTTTCAATTGTCAGAAAATGGGAAAGTGTATAAGACTTATTAGGTCAAAATACAAAATTTTAAATCATAACAATTTCTGACAATAAACACATCAATTTTAAACCCCACTAATTTTTTTTTAAATTTTTTTTTTTTAGCATTAGCGAAATTATTCCAAAATCTAATATTTCAATGATTGGCAAACCCACTCACGGCGTCACGGCTTGGGGTTGGGTGAGACATTAGGTCCTCCCCACTCATATTTAAGTCCTCTCTAGGTTCCCCAGCCTTTCTTCTTTATTTCTGCTGTGGCATGGCCCATAGGGTCATGACAAAGGTTTTAAAACTCCCTTATATTAATAATCGTACTGTTGATGGGGAGCTGCGAGTACTATTGTATTAGTTTACTTCACTTGACAGAAACCAAATAAAATATTAGTTACAAAAAAAATAAACTAATACCCAAGTCTATATAGCATTAGCTTGTGAAAGATACATACTTAAAAACTGTGGAACATGCAGATTTAACAGTAAGTTCACATCAGCAACCTGCACCGGGGCACCATAGAACACATTGGACTTTTTAAATAAATAATCTTCATCAGACATGTGTTTGTGCTTTGGTCTTTTTCCAGTCGGCAAACAGTTGTACATTTTTCTGATGTTCACTTACTTGTTGTGAAATTCATATATTTCGGGCATGTTTCCAAACAAAATATTCTTTGTATTTCGCAGTGACGGTGGCATGAAATGCGTCATAGCTGGGTTCTCCATTTCGGATCTGTATCCCTGGAAATTCAAAACAAACCTTTTTTTCACTTCACTTGTGATATATCAATCAAAAGCATGTACTTGTACAGAGAACAGGTAACAGGGCGAAAGGTTAATTGGAAAGGATTGCTCTCTAACACAAACTAAACAGACAGCACTGAAGGTTACAGGGAATTTCCCGTAAGTAGATAACCTGTTTACATCTACCATGAAGGATGATAAATCCCATGTGGCATGTGTAAGATTGCAGGTCAGAAGCATTTGTTGTAATGGAGTTCATTTTTTACATTTATCTCTGGGTTAAAACGTCGTTTTAAATTCAATGACAGAGTTATAAAATATTAACTCTCTGAGTGCAAGGACAGCACAGAGAACATTTCTAGGAGAGGTTAGAAATTAAAATTATTTTCTGTTGGATAGATACATTATTTTTTCTCATGTAGTTTAATTTCTCTTCATTTCCATCTCCATTAAATTATGCGTAGACAGATAATTCCTCCTTTTATTTCTACTTCTTTTAAATAAAAATAAAAGTACACTTATATGTCACAGTTGCCGTGTAAAAAGGCTTCAAGACACCATTTCCATGAATTTCACGTATTAAAGTATTATTTAATGCCAAGCATGTCAAGCAAATTCACTTAATTATAAAATTAGTCAAATTGATGCGTACTGTGCCTTTAAGTGCTAACTATAAGTATTGTGCCTTTAAATGCAGTAAGGGATCGTGGATAAAAAACGGATAGAAAGGGAAGGTAAATAAAGTAAAATAAAAGATAAAAGGAAGAAGAAATAAATAGATAAAAAAGAAGAAGATTAAAATGAAGAATGAGATAATGCCTGTTCCAAATGATATACTTTGCAGTATCAAAGATAAAAGTATCCAAATGTTAAGCAACACAGTACATGGGACAGTTAGCTTTGGCGATAAAAACAATGTATCGCTATAGACTGAAGCAATAAAAACTGGATATGTTTAGCAAAAAATACCAGTTTATTAATAATTTAAAAGATCTATATAAAAAAGATAAAAATGCAAAAATACAGGTCAGATATAGTTCATGAGTGCATTACCAGACTTATTTGAGTCAAATGACAGCAAGGACCTTTGGATTGTTTCAAGATGGATTTGGATTGAGTTGACAGGTTGTCTGTATTCCGGCTGCCGGTGAGGACGGCGTGGGTCTGAGTGCACGCCCCGAACAGAAGCCTCACTTCGGGAGACATTGGTTTTTTTATCGCCAAAGCTAACTGTCCCATGTACTGTGTTGCTTAACATTTGGATACTTTTATCTGTGATACAGCAAAGTATATCATTTGGAACAGGCATTTTCTACCCCACACTACATTGGGGATTGAGACACCTGCTCTGTACATATTGGCTACATACCTACCCAGGAGCTCAATTTATTTAATCTATTTATTTATTTTTATTTTTCTTATCATATTTCATATTTATTTCTCATTCTTCATTATGCTTTTTCCGTTTCAATTTAATCTTTTTTATCTATTTATTTCTTCTTCCTTTTGTCTTTTATTTTACTTTATTTACCTCCCCTTTCTATCTATTCATTTTTTGTCCATGATTGCTTATTGCATTTAAAGGCACCATACATATATTTAGCACTTAAAGGCACAGTACCCATCAATTTGACTAATTTTATTTCACCAATTTTATTACATTTTCTAACAATACTGTTATATATCTTATAAGATTCTTCACATACAGTACCACAGCCATTAGTCACTAACCAGCTCCTGGAGTCTGCACACCATATTGCAGACTTATTTTAACTTGTTTTCTACATAGGTTTTTAGTGAATCCCTATTGTTTCCAGTTTTGAGCAACTTAGTGCTAGTCTATCTCCCTCTCCCCTGTGTGTTACATTAGGTACACCAGAATACATTTATATTACAAACTGAACCATGTACCTGTACAAGGGAATAGCACGGCTACTAGTATTTTTATGTGCTGTGTTCAAATATTCTTTACCACAATCCTGTGTTATGTTATAATATATATATATATATATATATATATATATATATATATACACACACACACACACACACACACACACTGCTCAAAAAAATAAAGGTAACACTTAAACAACACAATGTAACTCCAAGTCAATCACACTTCTGTGAAATCAAACTGTCCACTTAGGAAGCAACACTGAGTGACAATCAATTCCACATGCTGTTGTGCAAATAGGATAGACAACAGGTGGAAATTATAGGCAATTAGCAAGACACCCCCAATAAAGGAGTGGTTCTGCAGGTGGTGACCACAGACCACTTCTCAGTTCCTATGCTTCCTGGCTGATGTTTTGGCACTTTTGAATGCTGGCGGTGCTTTCACTCTAGTGGTAGCATGAGACGGAGTCTACAACCCACACAAGTGGCTCAGGTAGTGCAGCTCATCCAGGATGGCACATCAATGTGAGCTGTGGCAAGAAGGTTTGCTGTGTCTGTCAGCGTAGTGTCCAGAGCATGGAGGCTCTACCAGGAGACAGGCCAGTACATCAGGAGACGTGGAGGAGGCCGTAGGAGGGTAACAACCCAGCAGCAGGACCGCTACCACCGCCTTTGTGCAAGGAGGAACATGAGGAGCACTGCCAGAGCCCTGCAAAATTACCTCCAGCAGGCCACAAATGTGCATGTGTCTGCTCAAACGGTCAGAAACAGACTCCATGAGGGTGGTATGAGGGCCCGACGTCCACAGGTGGGGGTTGTGCTTACAGCCCAACACCGTGCAGGACATTTGGCATTTGCCAGAGAACACTAAGATTGGCAAATTCGCCACTGGCGCCCTGTGCTCTTCACAGATGAAAGCAGGTTCACACTGAGCACATGTGATAGAGTCTGGAGACGCCGTGGAGAACGTTCTGCTGCCTGCAACATCCTCCAGCATGACCGGTTTGGCAGTGGGTCAGTAATGGTGTGGGGTGGCATTTCTTTGGGGGCTGCACAGCCCTCCATGTGCTCGCCAGAGGTAGCCCGACTGCCATTAGGTACCAAGATGAGATCCTCAGACCCCTTGTGAGACCATATGCTGGTGCGGTTGGCCCTGGGTTCCTCCTAATGCAAGACAATGTTAGACCTCATGTGGCTGGAGTGTGTCAACAGTTCCTGCAAGACGAAGGCATTCATGCTATGGATTGGCCCGCCCGTTCCCCAGACCTGAATCCAATTGAGCACATCTGGGACATCATGTCTCGCTCCATCCCCCAATGTCACATTTCACCACAGACTGCCCAGGAGTTGGCAGATGCTTTAGTCCAGGTCTGGGAGGAGATCCCTCAGGAGACCATTCGCCACCTCATTAGGAGCATGCACAGGCATTGTAGGGAGGTCATGCAGGCATGTGGAGGCCACACACACTACTGAGCCTCATTTTGACTTGTTTTAAGGACATGACATCAAAGTTGGATCTGCCTGTAGTGTGTTTTTCAACTTTAATTTTGAGTGTGACTCCAAATCCAGACCTCCATGGGTGGAAAAATGTGATTTCCATTTTTAAATTTTTGTGTAATTTTGTTGTCAGCACATTCAACTATGTAAAGAACAAAATATTTCAGAAGAATATTTAATTCATTCAGATCTAGGATGTGTTATTTTTGTGTTCCCTTTATTTTTTTTAACAGTGTGTATATATATATATATATATATATATATAATCAAAATATATGAATTTTGAAGAAACCGTATATAAGAAAATCAAGTACCTCAACAAACTGATTTATCAATAAATACCTTTTTTCTTGGAAATGAATACACAAAAAAAAAAAATCTGATAATTAAAATTCAAATAATTTGCATGCAATTACAATAAACTGCAGATGGCAGAACGCACCAATAATACTGTGTAAAGTTCCTCTACATAAATCCGCTCAGTCTCTATCAGTTCATGAATAACATGCCTGAAATTAAAAAGAAAATGCAGTTATACGACATGTTCAGTTTTTTTTTTTACAAATGTCAATTAACTAAAAAAAATCATACCCTTTAAAAATATCCAAGCTGTCTTCACTTTCTGAAATAAATAGTTGCAGGGAGTTGCGTTTTTCTTGATAGTCATGCATCACTTCAATCTGAAATAAATAATTTTTATGGTTTTTTTTTGTTGTTTTTTTTATTAAAAGGTTTTCTATAACCAGTTCTGCAAAATGGTAAATATGTGTACAAACACTAAAATAGCTGTAAATAACATGCACAAACAGCAACACGGTTGTGCGAGTAAGAAATAAATATCAGTTTAATGTATTGAAAATTATTAAGAAATTTATCTACTTTTTCGTCTTACAGAGGATCTGACATTTTTCCATTATTCTACTAATAATGGCCTTGCTTTACAGGGTTATTCTCTAAGTGAGATTTCAAAAAGAATTTTAAACTTAAGGCCAAATTAACCAAACTGGAAGCATAGCTAACTAAAATAAGTTTTCCAGAATGGCCAGTTTGACCTTAAGTTTAAAACTCACTTTAGAATTCACTTTGAATTCTTATGTTAGGGAATCATCCTCAATGGTTTTGGATACACTTTTCAAATGATTTAAGATTTGGATAAACTTTGAAAATTATTTTTTTCAAAATACTATATTTTCAAAAATATATCATACACAAAACATATTAATATACCAAACAATATCAAAACAATTAAATATTTTTTCAAAATATAAAATTATTTGAAAAGCTTATTTAAAAACATTACATCATTTGAAAAGCTTACAAATTATTAAATCAAGGCCATTGTTAGAATGCTAATAGACTGCCTCATTGACAGTCTCATCCAATCCAGTGCTTCCTATGTGATAGCATTGTGATTGGCTCAGAACACCATTTCTGATGATGTCAGCCAAAGAGGCAGATCAGTGGCAGAGCCAGAAGCAGCAGACTGGAATAAAGATTGTGTTGCTATATTTAGGTGGTTTTAACACTATAGCGTCAGGAAAACATGTTTGTATTCCTGACCCTATAGTGTTCCTTTAGCTTGATAGATGGAGGTCAGCATGTTGAGAGTCATGGTTAAAGAATATGTTTTAAAAGGGAAATATGCTCTATTAGCCCATGAATCTATGGATGCAGTCCTTCCAGTTTGTAGCAAAACTATTTTGTATTGGTTTGACAAAATCTGCATATTTTATTGGTACCAATAGCATATAGCCCCAGCATCTGCATTAATACAGATGTTACAGCAAATATAAGTTGATATTACTAGAGGTGTGAAGAAAAGAAAAAAGAAAAGAATGGATATGTACCTATATTCTCAAACATATAAACACAAAAAATAGTAAGTGTTTGCTTTTGATACAAAAAAATGTATACAAACATTATTATTTTAATTATAATAAAAGTACTTAATATGAGAAGCACAAAATAAAAAAAATTTCAAACTTGATAGTTCACTAGATTTATGTAGCTATCACACATCCCACGTAAAATATATAAATGGTGCAAAAATACATCAGGAAAAATAAAAAGAGTTAAATATTTGTATTTTTACATGGAAAACCCATATGTAAGCCCAGATGGCTGAGCAGGTTTATATATATATATTTGTTTTTTTTTACTTAATATTCATGCATTGATATGAAATTCATTTGCACAACAAATGGTTTGCATAATCACAATGTACTAGACCAGGAGCAATAATATGTATTTGGTATGTTGTTATCTGTTTAAAGGGCCACTACAGGCACGCAGCCCACTTAAGCTCATTTAAGTGGTCTGGGTGCAGTGTCTCAGGTCCCTTAACCCTGCACTAGTAATTATTGCAGTTATTGGGAAACAACCTCTAGTAGCAGAATACCATTTTTTTTTGTCATTACAAGCAGAAAAAGGTTGTGATATTTTTGAATCGTGAAGAAGATGTGTGATGAGGATTACTAAAGTTAAACCCAATTTTAAGTTGGTCACGATTTCTAACTTCGATGGCATTACAAGTAAAATAAAGTTGTGACATTTTTGAATTGTTAAGGTAAAAAAACACTCTAGTAATACTAGTCGAAAGTCATAAAGTGCTAATAATCATATCATATAAAGATGCTCCATTGTATGTTAACCCTATATTACCTTACGAGAAGTTTGAACTTTCCGTGTTGTTCTTTTTCCTGGCAATGTTATGTCAAAAGAGAACTTCAGAGTTGAATTGAAATCCATACCTATATTAGAACATTCTAAATGTCAATCACATATGTTATACTGTGTACTGAAAATGATTATCTTTCTCCCAAAACAAATCTTTTTTTATAATTCCAAAAAAAGATAACATAGCAAACATACATCGTTTTCATAAATTACACACAGTTACCATAAGTAATGGTAGATATTTGAAATAACAAGAAAGCAGGAAAATAAAGATTCAAAAGTGAAAAGGGGGCATTACAGAAAATAAAGGAGTGTTAGCACTTTTGTAGGACATAGTGTACTGAGGGGGTTGCACCACATGGCAAAGAATCATCCCCTAATTATAGTAAAAAAGGAGGCCATCTCTCTTCCTGTGACTCTTAGGTACTGTCATCAGGGCAAGGGGAAGTATTATCGTGGCATAAGTGTTCAAATGTTGGAGCGGAGTTATGTAAGTTATGTGACATCTATTTCCATGCTTGGTTACTATTTAAGGTTATAGTTTTTACGGAGGGTGGAAACTTCCGGAGTTCTCCAATACCAACCGACTTACAATTTGATTACTAGAAATATGTGTCAAATCAGCTTTTGGTACCAGACACTTATACCATGGGAGAGGAAATGTAAGAGTTGAAAACCATTATATTTTCGATTGGATTACACTTACAAGTGGGCTTTAAACAGAATGGTTTGATTGATTGAAAAAGCCCTACCCTATTTTTGATTGATATATGAATATTAATTTAAACTGGTAACTTACCATGCCTTGGTGAGAACAGTGGTGATTTTGCTCTTGGAGAAGTCTCTGGTCGAGGGGCCACCAACTGGACCGGCCTGACTTGCTTATCAGCCAACTTTTTGAGACAAGTTTGCCTGTTCTCAAACAAACCTCGCACATTTTCAATTTTGAGATGAACAGCTTGAACTTGGTTCTGTTAATTCATAATTTTGAATGGTAAGGTATACTAAATTGTCAAATGGTCAAAAAATGATTAAATATTTTTGGAGCTTTGCACATTGCTTCCAAAACAGACTAGATACAGTAGAACCTGCATAATATGTCACTCATAATATAATTTTAAAATTTTTTTTATTAAAAAGTATAAACGTTTTATGATTCTGAAGAACAGTAAATAATGTTATCACTCAAATCAATAACTTTTATTTCATTTATACATTGGATTTTTAACAATAAAGTGGAGCCACTGTAAGAATACATAAATTATTATCTTTGTCGGCTATTGATTTTATGACCAATTAAAGTCTCACCTGCCATACTGATGTCTTCTCCTGGAAGGAAGTAATCTTACTTCTTGCATAATAAAAAATAAACCTCTTTTCACCTAGAGCTAAAGACCTTAAAGGGTTATTGGCTAAATAGAGAATGTATTATTATTATTCAAAGTTAATTAAAATTTAAGGCCAAAGTAGTCAAATTGGAATCATTTTCTAAGTCTGCTAATTTCACATCCAGCTATATTGTCCTAAACATTGAAATCACTCTGAATTCTCACATTAGAGAATAACATGAAAGTATCACCTCAGATTCCTTCCTCCTGTGTGACAACTACGTATCCTTTATTTCCTTCATTTGCTATGAACACCTCATGATTATCTGAAAACTTTGACCGCTCATCCCTTTCTGGGCTGAAAAAAACTCCCTATTCACTTCCTCATCTTACTTATTGCATTAATATTAACCAAGACATTTATAAACTTCACTTGATGCTTATTAACGCACACTCAGGATGCTGCAGCCATCATCTGTCTAATTATGTTTTGGTCTGTTTGTGCTTCCTCACTACTGAACTAATGCTCACTTTACAACATTGGGCCTCCATATCACTCTGTATTCATCTCTACAAATAGGCCTTCCTGTCTCTCCATTCCCATACCATTACTACATTTAACTCACTCTCCAAGTTTTCCCACTTTTTCCATTTGCCAAGCGAACTATTTCAGCCATCATATCACATCAACCACCTATTTGCCATCATTTTGTAAATTCCCCAAAACCCATCTATTTACAAACACCTTCTCCGGTCCTCCATATTTCAATATCCCTCATGACACCTTCCTCCTTGCTTCTATTGTTCTTAACTAACCTCTAGTTTACCCATCACTGTACCTCTACCAATGTTCAACAGATTTAATTCAGTCTACCTCAATCTGAGTCTAATGTTTTAAATGTGCCCATTTATGACTTTTATTATTACTAATCTACATAAAGCATCCCGAAAAATGATCTCTGTAAGAAATGTTAAATAAATAAACCATGTCAATAAATAGCATTCAATACCAATACTTAATCTGACTACTTATACTAGGCTTATAAAATGTGAAATTCACTCCACAGATGAAAATTTAGCCAGTGTTATATACATAAATGACGAAAACAGAAATGTTGTTAGGCAGCAAAATGGCCAAAGTCGTTTGAAAATGGTTTGGCCGGTCCCATACATATTGATTTAAGTCCCTTTACAAACTCCATCCTATACCATACCCTTATCCCACCACTAAACCCTAACATAGTCTATGAATCTCATTATAACACCAATAGAGTTATTCACGAAAGTGAGAATTAAAATTAGTACAAAGTTTTTAGAAAATTGGGCAGACTAGATGGGCCGAATGGTTCTTATCTGCCGTCACATTGTATTTATCTATGTTTCTATGTTTCTAAAGTGCTGCTTTCCCTGAACCTAAAACATATTTTACTTGAACTTTTAGAAAGTATAGATAATGTGGGGGAGTAATGCATAAATATAAAGAGAATCTCTCGCCACCACCCCCGTGATATGTTAGGCATCCAAAGATACTGACATCATCTGCACAACTCTATTACCTTTCTGTGCCAAATAGCCTGTGCCAAATAGCCAAACTGGAGAAATTCTCTAAGTCAGCTGTAACTCCATTTTGGCTTCTCTGGCCTTAAATTTAAAATTATCTTTGAATTTACATTCCATTCTCACTTTAGTAAATGACCCGTAAATCTTTGAAATATATATATAAAATAAAAATAAATAAATATATATATATATATATATATATATATATATATATATATATATATATATAAATAAAAGGAAACTTAGGTTAAAGGTGACTGGTGTATTTATTGAAGAAAAACTATTAATAAGTCATCATTTCTGTGCACAGGACAATCGCCGTTTCGACCCTTTAGGGTCTTTTTCAAGAAAGACCCTTAAAGGATTGAAACGTAGATTGTTTTGTACATAGAAATGATGAATTATTTGACTGATCATTTTCCTGTCCCAGGATAATAATAAAGTGATGTATTGAAATGAAAAGTCACATCTGCGTAGTGTTTAAGAGAGGTAGTAAAAAATTATAATTTTCCTTTAATATGCTTAAAAAAAAAAATATCTCTCTATATACATGCTTATGGGCAGATTCATATAATATATTTGACTCTATGCCCTAGGAAACTAGGTCACAAGCCGACAGGAACCTCAAGAGTTTTCATTTACAATGTGCAGCTGCGTCTGGCGACACAGAACTGCCAAAAAAAAGAAGTTTCAGCTATAAATGACAATTTGTAATTTTAATGTTCAAATCTTCCCTATGCAGCTGTTCTGTGCTTTGCTGGTGTCATGGCACATATCTGTAATTTGTGGCTTTTTTTGAGCATCTTATTAACATTAAAAGATTGTCTGCTACCCGAATCTGCCTCCATAGTACAATAAAATAGTTTTAATAAAAAAAAAAAAAATGTTGACCCGTTCATACTTTGTGAAGACATATACATTATTAAGTTCATCTCTCTCCTCAATTTTTTCTAGTTAAATATAAAGTGGATTCTGGATGTACAGTTTGTTCTGAACAATCTACTCTGTGATTAAATATATATTCTTCTAGTCTTCCATATAATCTCCTTGTTGCCATGTCACTTGGATAAGAGTTCACAGCCTGGCCTTATTTTTGGCAAAGGAATTGGTATAAGAAAGGTAATAGAGTTGTGCAGATGATGTCAGTATCTTTGGATGCCTAACATATCACGGGGGTGGTGGCGAGAGATTCTCTTTATATTTATGCATTACTCCCCCACATTATGTATACTTTCTAAAAGTTCAAGTAAAATATGTTTTGGGTTCAGGGAAAGCAGCACTTTAGAAACATAGAAACATAGATAAATACAATGTGACGGCAGATAAGAACCATTCGGCCCATCTAGTCTGCCCAATTTTCTAAATACTTTCATTAGTTCCTGGCCTTATCTTATAGCTAGGTTAGCCTTATGCCTCTACATCTACAGGCCAGCAGTACTTGAGGACTGCCGACAGCACAGACATTTGAGCACCGTTTGCAGTGCTAGATAACAACAGAACCGGTAAATGTACTTGTTTCAATGAACAGTGGGTTCGCAAAACATGTTATTTCGAGTGAGACTCATAGGATTTGGGATCCAACACTCCCCACAGAGTTGATCCTCCCGAGGCAGGACAATGTGGTTGGCACTACAAACCACTCTCCGTTTGTGAGTTTTATTCCTTCGGGAGTTTGTTTTATGTTAAGTGTAGTTTAACTTATTTTAGTTGTATTGATCTGCACTATGTATTTGTAAATATACTTTTTAGGATATATTTGAGACGACATTGGAATTGTATTTTACCTTACATGTTTTGTAAGGTTTTGCGCACCAATTTCTGATTATTTTATTTCATCTGCAATGAAACACACAGTATTCACACACTGCACTGACGATTCATACACTGCACAAAATATTCACATATTAGAGACAGCAATAACACACTAAAGCATTCACATATTTCAGACAGGAATTACACACTGCACATCAGAATAACACACAGAATCCATAAATTAGACAAATGCACACTGCACACAGTATTTACATATTAGACAAAAGAAGCACAATACACACTGGAGTGATACAACATACACAGTGTTCACATATTACGCAAATAAGTCACATCAGGACACACCATATGCAGAATACACACAGGAGTCCCACATTGTACATAAGAGTAACACAATGTTCACAAATGCCCTAGACCAGGGATGCCCAATATGTAGATCTCTAGATGTTGTAGAACTACAACTCCCATAATGCTTTGCATGCTGTTTCAATGTATTTAGAATGACAAAGCATCATGGAGGTTGTTTTAAAATATCTGAGGAAGCTACATATTTTGCATCCAGGCCCTAGACACATGTCCCACCTTACCAGATTTGCTTCTGGTGTCTCGCATGCAGGGAGAACAGGAAACTGACCCTAGCCAGAATAGCTCAAGTGAATCATTACATGCACTTACATTATGCTAAGGGGACTAGGACTATGCAGAGTGAGGCCAACCAGAGAGGCTGACATGACCCTTCTCTGGGCAGCTCTGCCACTTTCCTGGGTAAGATTTCCCATTTTAGACATCAATGACAGCAAGTGGCATCACAACAACTATAAGTGGCACTTTTTTATTTTATGTTTTTTATGTATCTTCAAGGCATTCCACCCAACATCTTAACTTACTGTAAATAATAACATACTAGGTTACCTTTAGCTCATCTGTTAAAATGGCTTGATATTCACACAGCAAGCTTTCAGGGTCGTAGTTTGAGTAAAGACTGGAGTCTTCCAGAAACCTCTCCACATCTTGCAGGGCTTTCTGTGCTCCCTCCTTTGACTGACACTTGTCCATTTGCTGGTTGGCTAGAAAATAAGCACCTTTATCACAGCATTCAAGGGCCTGAAAAACAGAATGTAAATAGAAATAAGGAGAATGGGACAAGATATTGCAAAGTCTGATAATCTAGGACTGGTATGTTACCTTGTGAGTTTCATGTGCTTCATTATTTACCACAATGCCTACATACAATAGGAGCCATTTTATTTATTTTACAATAATGAGAATTGCAGCAACATTAAATTATTTACATATTTCTGCAAATAAATAAATGATTGGTAATATAAGTGTCTCCTTGGCTGAACATTGTACAGAGCATATATCTAAAAATCACATTGACCAAAATGAAGACAGTGTGACAAGAAGAACAATTCATATCCAGGACTGGCTTCAAGATCTCAGGCATGCCAAAAATTCTGCATTTTCGGGACAACCCTTATTTTGGGATCCTGTCCCGCTTTAGTTGCCTGGTGTCCTGCATCGGGTGTCCCTGGGCTGCAAAGCACATATCATTAGATGTGCTGTGCATCGTGCAGTGCTCCCTTGCATGATCCCAAAGGCTCGAGCTGGCCAGGTAGGCTGGCAGTGGGCAGGCCAGGCCCATCCATTATGGTAATTGCTCATGACGCAGGTCACATCACTGGCGATGTTTCCTCATGGTCCGAGCGCACCCCATCCTGATTCTCCCGCCAATTGTTGGGAGGTGTGGTATCTTTACAACTAAGTCTACCAATGACTATTGCCAAGTTGGAGGATTTTTTTTCTTTTCCAATCCTGCTGTTTTTGCCTACTTTACTGTTTTGTGAATAAACTCCATTAATGTCGTATTGAACCAAGCTGTACATTAAGTTTACATATGTAACTAGTCTAGTCCGTGGCATATTAAGGTGAGCTGAGAGAGGCAGTCAGCCTGTTTGATAGCTGGCAGGGAGTTTACCCAGCAGACACCCTCCCCCCTGGCCTACACTGCCCCATATACCCAAACCAACACTATAACGAAACAAAAAAAAACATACCCTGCACAAACTTCTCAAATTAGGCATTCTTATTTTAGGTGCCCAAACAGATCAAGTATTGTTTCGGCCTAGAACAGAACTCATCAGACCTGATAAAGGTTTATGCTGAACCATGTTTCTTGATTTTTGCCATACAGTAGCGTGGCCAAGGTTCTGCATACTCCTTTTAACAATCTGTAAGTGAGTTTCGAGCAGCATGCAGAGGGATATGACTATTACTGATAGACAGTTCACTGTAAATTAACCCCTTTGGTAGAAGTGTTATGGAAATCATTTGTAGTCATAACAGTCTGTGGTGTACCTGCTGTAGCTGGATGTGGAGATTGAGTGTTGTAGAAAGTCGAATTTGCTTCTTTTTTATCTCCTCTGACAAAACATCTGACATGTGCCGCAGTTCATTGCATTGCTGGCAAATTAAATTTAGTGCATAATGATGATTTGCGGCTAGCTGGTGTCCGTGTAAAATTACCATCTGAGACCTTGACATTAAATCCTGTAAAGAAAAATACAATTTGGGAAATAAAAACTTCCTTCACTATCAAGGCACATTTTAATTCTAACTAAGTTAATTTAATTTGTTATCTCATAGTGCTCAGTGAAATTGCAATTAGTACAATTTGTATACATATATGTATGCCTTCTGTGATGTTCCTATTTTGGATATGTGCTATATCGTGCCTTATAAAAACTTAAAATATTAGAGAGGAAGAAGATGGCATAAGGCCAAGAAAAGGAAGATGGAGAGAGAAGGGAACAGTGACTATAAAATCTAGCTGCTGGGGTGTGTCCTGAATGTGAAAGCTAGCCGAGGCATGCTTCTGTAGCTCTGCGTCTACCCAAGCCAGACCGACAATAAATCCACTTAAAATTGGAGGAAACTTGCTAGAAAATATACTGCCCTAATACCAGTGTAGAAAGGCAAGCGACAATGCAACCTTAACAATCTAGAGCAATAGTTGATCCAAAAACACCACTGTTAATAAAATTTGACAGACCAAGTGGTGACCAAGGTACCGCTTTCATATCCTATCTTCATCATCAGAAAATGCACAAGATGTTGGAGATTCTGCACTCGACCCTCCAGACCAACTTCATGATGGTGACCTGCATTGGAATCTGCAGGTCCTGGGGGAGTGCACAAGCCACAACAAACGCAAGTTAGAAGAATTTTGTCGTGCTCATAATAAGGTTGAAGATAAAATATACACACTTGAGGCATTATACAAGAGGCTAGCAGCAAAGATCGCTAATGCAGAAGACAGGGCCAGATGCAGTAATGTGCACGTGAGAGGTATGCCGGAGTCTGTGTCCACTGAAGGCCATCATAACTAAAAAACTATCCCTATTTAAGGTGATTGCACCTTCACCGCCAGTGTCAAAATGGCACATGGTCCGTGCCCTCCAAAACCAAGAGGCTTGCCAGGGACTCAGCCCTAGATGTTGTTATTTTGCTATAAAAAGGCTTTACTTTAGAGCAAAAGAGGCCTTGATGGAAGCATTTAAACAGCACTGGTTATTCCATGATCACTTTTCTAAGCTGGAGATATTTGCAGATCTTTCAGCAGCAATGATGGCAAAAAGGAGGGAGTTCACAACTGTGACAAAGATTCTCATGGATAACCAGATAGCTTATAGATGGGGATACCACACCAAGATTTTGGTTTGGAAATGCTTCTAAGAAACATTCAGTCTTACTGCCATCCATCTGACTTGCATGTCCCGCTGGGTCTGTAATTATGCGTATTTTATGTTTACTGTCTGCCACTATTTTGTGGGTTTTGTATGATTATTTTTGTTTTTTATGTTAATAAAGAAGGTGATAAAGGTTCACTTTTATAAATACATTCTGCAACACCTTCATGGCTGGCAACCAAACAATTGTTTTTGTTTTTTTCCTCATTCCGTTGGATCCTCTCAACAGACCTCAGACCAGTGTTCTTCCCTTCTGTGGGTGCAGCTATGCATGCGAGCAGTAGTGCGAACGCCAAAAGCACAGTTTCAGAAGTTTCTTAATGAGAAGTAAATTGTTTTAAATTTGCTTACTCTTTAATTCATGTTGGGCTCTTGATGTTATTTTTAAGTTGATATTTCTATACTAAAGTAATGCACAAAAGATACATTTCTGCAAAATGACAAAGTCAAACTTACCTTTGAGCTCTCCTCTAAATTGCTCAGATCCATTAAGCGTTGCCTGACTTCTGCGACATTGTCTCCTGTATTTAGAATGTTTGCTTGTTGTGCCATCAAATACTCATTTGAGTTTTTCAGCTACAAAACAGGTCACACACAAGTTCACTTTGCATCATCTATATAAAAATCTATATAAAAATCTAAAAGTAAATAATGATACACAACATACTAATTTAAACTTGTCTTCCTTGTACAAATTATGGTGGGGAAAAACAGTGACTGAAAACCCCTTCCACCTGAAGTCAGTGGATAGTGAATACATTGTTAAACAAAGATTTGCACACCAGTCAAGCCACATTTGCAGTGATGTTACTACTGCAAGGGATTCTGGGTGGGCATATGCATATTAGTTCAACAAATAATCTCATTTTTGCCTCATTATTCCATTTTAAACATTGATTCCTTTGAGTTTATGTGTGTTGTATACAACAGCTTTGAAACACAATTCGGGAAGAGATGTAAAGCTTTAGGTATAGCTTATTCTATATCCAGTCTGCTAGAGAAATCTCCAGCAAGGGTATAAATCAAAAGATATAGTGTTGAAAGATGGCTCCCTGCAGAATTCCCACACCACATTTAAAATGGCAGCATGAACTGCATGTGGTGGTGAAGTACATGCATCCCAAATTCCATCCAAACTGATGAGATTATCTTCCCACAAATCCTAGTCAGCAAGTGCAAGCTAAGAATTATGGGATTCAACCACATAGTTTGATAATTGGGTGCTGCTCACCGTAGCCACTTGCAGCACCAACATGTGGTGTTTAATGTTGTGCTGAGTGTTCTGTAGTCCTTCAGGTTTGTCAAACTACAATTTCTACAAATTTCTTCCAGCCTGATACCATACATGTAAAGTAGAAGTCAATCACAGTGCTTTATTTGCTTGCAGTTGAATACATAAGTAAAGTATACCTGTCATTCCTAACATGACTCACTGCCACTTACAAAGAAACACTCCAAGCACCATGACCACATCAGCGCACTGTAGTTAACGAAAGGTGCTAGGAATGCCTTATCACCCCCACGCCCCATTATATGAAGTCAAACTGTCTGACTTTTTACTTGGGGTCTGCTTGGCATCATTCTCTGCTTCTACTACAGTTTTTGTTCATTTTCAATTTTTACCATAAATTCTATATTGGATTGTTTGTTTGTTTGTTTGTTTGTTTGTTTGTCTATCCATGATACAAGAACAGCATCTTGCTTTGATGGATAGGTTTGGATACCAGATATCACATTTTTATTCTGCCTTTGAGGTTAAATAAAAAATAAGTTTTGTTTTGAAATGTAATAAACTCATAAAAATACAATATATGTACTCTTAACATTTTTAAAATTTTAAATTGTACGACAAAATAGTCAAACTACTGCCAAAATTGCTCCATTTCCAAAAATGACTACGGTTACCGAACCAGATCATTGTGCGTTATTTTTAGAGATTCCTGCACAATTAGCAAAACGGTTTACATTTAATAAACAAATCTGTTCTTTTGAAAGCCACGTTTTTGATTACAGCAACTGTTTCAATGGCTTTCTTTCCTGAAACAAAGCCACTGATGCAGTTATTTGGCCAAATCCAAAAGGATTTCCTTTTTATAACAAGTATTCTTCTTATAGATATTTACAATACCTCTTGGAAATGTTGCTCAAACTTCAGCAGTTCTAAATATTGCTTCATTTTAAGCTGGTGTTTCTCCCAAAAACCATCAAAGGCAGTTTCCATTTCAAGTAACTGAGCAAGCAGCCTGAATAAAAATATTTAAAAGAGACTTTAATGTATAAACATCATCAATTAGGACGTTATTCACGGCACAGAAATGTGTAGTAGACTTTGAATTGTACATTTTAGAACAATATAGCTAATTTGGAAACATTATGAAAATCAGCTATAGTCACAGCTTGACAATTTTAAGCTGATTTTCACAATTCAGTTATAACTCATTATTTGAAGAACAAGCACTTGAATGTATATAAATAATGAGGACTTTTTTCCCCCCTGAAGAAGTTAATTGGACGCTACATGTTTTTTAACTGCTGCTGTCCACCACTGTTACTGCGTCGCGGAGGCTGCCCCTTTTTACAGAAGACAAGCTTTTCAAGATACTTAGGTGAATGCCTTCTGACTGGCCACCAACCAAGAACCTAACACCTGCACCAGCATTCTATATCCCTATCATCTGAATTCCAACAAACCAATGAGTCCTGCTGGTCAAAATGTGCACATTACTGAAATGGTTTATTATAGGGCTGGGTGCGTCTACTTCTCTTTTGTTATCTTTGAGATTTAGCATTCTCTACTTATTATTGGGGATAATGTCTTGGTCAGCTGATACCTCAAATTTCTTGGACTTTATTTTGTCAATGTGAGGTCTGCTCCTCAGGGTACAATCTTAAAATTTTGAGGGGGTTTATTATGCAACAGTCTGGTTGTATGCACTTTTTTTTGCATCGGTTGTGATTTTATATATCCATCCCACAACTTATGTTGTAGGGTTATACACCCCTACCTATTATAAAGTGCAAGTGCAGCACTTAGTTTTAAAAAAATAGGGACTTGCCCTCAAAATTGTAGTAATTACAAATACATGCAAAACAAAAAACAAAAAAATTATTGTGTAGTGAGTAAATAATATTTTAAACACAAAAACTTGAGTGAAAATTAACTCACAATGTAGAGAGCCTTTTCAGGTTATCGGTTCTAAACGCTGCTGCCTCTGTGACTTTAAGATGGCAAACAACAACCTTTCTTCAAGGGATATTTAGTCAGTAGCTCTCAATAAAGTGCATGTGAATGAGAAATGATAGAGAGACAAACACCTTCTGGGTGTAGTACTTCTGATACTTTCATAGTAGTATATGATTGAATGTTATGCTCACATTGATTGGAGCCTTTCAGCAACTGGCTCCAAGCTTTAAGAACCAGTGTCACTTTGGGGGTGACACTCCCCTTACTAGAAGCCTGATGGCAGATGAATAAAAAAAAAAAAAAAAAATAACTTTTCCCAATTTTTTCAGATATTTATTTGAAAAAAAATGGGGGAAAGTTTTTTATTAAAGGGACACTCCAGGCACCCAGACCACTTCTGCCCATTGGAGTGGTCTGGGTGCCAACTCCCACTACCCTTAACTCTGTATGTGTAATCATTGCAGTTTTCATAAAGATGACATGCCACTTTATTAGAATTCAAAGGGACACCACAGGCACGCAGACCACTTCTGCCCATTGGAGTGGTCTGGGTGCTAACTCCCACCACACTTAACCCTGCAAGGTAATTATTGCAGTTTTTATAGTTTTTATAAACTGCAATAATTACCTTGCAGGGTTAAGTCCTCCTCTAGAGCCACTAGAGGGACTTCCATGTTCTTAGAACACGAAAAGTGTTTTAAACGACGCTGGACATCCTCACGCTATGCATGAGAGCCTCCAGCGTCTCCGGAATCCCCACAGAAAAGCATTGGGGAAGGTCTAAGGTGAGCGCGGCCATTGACGCACATGCTCATTAGGTCTCCCGCACCGGATGAAGTCGGTGGGGGAGGAGCGTGGGTGGAGCCTGACCCAGCACCGCGGGACCTTGGCACTGGATTCAGGTAAGTCACCAAAGGGGTTTCAACCCCTTCAGCAACATGGGATCGGGGGTGAAAGCAGGGTATGTTTTCCTGGCACTGGAGAGTCCCTTTACATCAGAACACTTGGAAAAATGCATGTATAGATTAAAAAAAAAAAAAAAAAGAGTGGAATGGAGAGACAACAGCACAAATAATATAGGTTTTAAAATTAAAGGTTTTAAAAGTTGTCATTGCTGACAACACTCTGTTATTAAATATCAGACTCCGTCTTGAAGCAATACAAATAAAAAAGGTGTATTCTCTAGCAGTTACATTTTATGTTTAGTGTGAACATCATCTCTACCTGTTCACAGTTTCCCAGTCTCCGTGCCTCTGATGTTCGCTGTCTTCACTAAAACTGCAGCCAGGTGATTCAAAGCTATTAAGTAATAAGTTGCCTTCCTTCATCACTGATGTCATATCTTCCTGTATAAATCATATAGAAAGCACTTTATGGCATTCTTTAAGTTTCTGCTAATACATTTCATGATGTAATAGGGAGTTTATATTAGTATTTTAACGATATATTGATGACATACATGGCACCCAATGATACAAATTACTTTTAAATAAAGAATGGTAACACCCTGGAGTGTTGAATTATTGAGAGCAGGATGGACTTAAAACCTACTACCAAGTATCAGTTTATATTTGGTATATTAAGCGGTTTGTAAGGGCCTTGGTAGTTGGTAGGAATACACACGCTTGCGTATTTAAGCACATAAAAACTGCACTAGAATGAATTTAGACAATTCAAAAGAACCAGAGAAATTAATATCATTAAATATAGCACAAGATAGAGAGAGGTAAATATGCTATGAGTTGTCATAAAGCATAAAAGCATGAACCAGAATACTGGTAGTAGAATTAATAACACTATTATTTTGTTGAAAGAGAGGGACATTAAAAAAAACATGGAAGAAAAGCAGGGTAACAGTGACCTATAGCATTAGAAACAAGAGCTAAAACGTGAATGGATTTAATAAATGTGCACTGTATTTTGAGAGGCTTAGATTAAAAGGACACTGTAAGCACCATAATTACTACTTCTCATTTAAGTGCAAACCCTACGTTTTCTGAATTGCAACTTTCTCATGTCCATGAACTGCAGAAGGGCGGGCTTTGGACCCAAGATATATAATGGGTTTGCCAAACTGCCCAAAAACTATTTTATAGAAAACTTGGAGATGTCACTCAAAGTCTCCATGTTAAGCTAAAAGAAATATAGAAGACACCATAGCTGTATAACACAGCAGCAACAGTTACAAGAAAATGAAATTTTACTTTAAATAGAAAAGACATTGATTTAGGAAGGAAAGAAAAAACACTTTCCATTTAACATTGATGATACTGAATTTCTACACCGTACTTATTTTATTGTATTCACAGTTTAATTGTGTCTCTAAATATTGGCTATAAAATTGCATATATGGTTAAAAAGTAAAACTGCTGTTCTTTCAAGAGGTTAGCCATAATTTGTCTTCATGAAATCTAATTACACGTACCTTCAACTGGCAGTATTTTTCAGTGCGATTTGCTAGAATGCGCTCAATTGAATACATGTCGCTTGGTAACTCGGTCTCAGCCAATTCAGTACCAAAACCCTGTAGCAACTGAGCAATTTCTTTTACTGTCAGTGCAAAGCCCTCAATAGCCTGGCCAGGGATTACAAAAGACAAAAATAACATTACAAGTGTGTCAAACAAAAGAACACTAAATATGTTATATCCTTTCAACATTCTCACCAACAAATAAATTGAATGAAGCACCTCACTTGCTTAATCCAAGCCATCTAAACAAGAGCTGTACATGTCAAACTGATTACTATAAAACACACAAATGTAAGCCCTACACTCAAACTCCCACCACTCCTGGACAGCAGCAATGGCTAGAGTAAATAACAGCCAAAATACACTGAACAAAAGCAAAAAAAAAACATTTCTGAACAGTATCCCAAATTCCAATGCACGTTTAAATAGGAGTTTTTTGGTACCACTCCAATAGCTATGGAAGTGCAAGGTGATCTGTCAGTGAAGGTTTGTCTTTATGGGACAGGTGAGCTTAAACTCAAATGGCCATTTTAGTGGTACAGAAAACCTCCTTTTATTTAAATGTGAGATTCTGGATGGTGAGCATGTAACTTTTGTTTTTAGACATGTGCAATTCATTTAGTTTCTAAAGTCAATTCGGATGCATTTCAGGCAATTCACACATTCGGATACCTCCGAATGTCCGAATAGCTGAATTGACGAATTGCTGAAGTTCCGATGTGTCGAAGTGCCGAAGTACTAATATACCCAGTGGAAGAATGTTACACTGTATACCAGTTTAAATAAAAAGTATACAAACAGCCAGGATTCAGCTGTAAGCATTTGCAACACTTACAACAATCAAGTAACACGTTCATATAAAATGTAAGTTGCTTCCATTACAGTCAATGGATGGGAATGAGTAAGTAGATAACTCCCTAATTCCCACGGCATTAGGGAGCTATCTACCAAAAGGCTGAAAGACCTAAATTGATCTTTCAGACAAATTTACTAATACTAAGTAAAAATTAAAGTAAATAATCTGCCCCTACTCGCTATACTGGGAGTAGGGGCATGTCTATTAAACAGTGAGAAGCCTGTGGCTGCTCACTGTTAAAAATAAACCTGTGTCCCCCCTCCCGAGCCCCCACCCAAGCCACGCGAGTGAGGGCTTTTAAACTAAAGGGGGGCCTATTGCCCCCCCCCCAGCCGCCAGTCGTCACTCAGGTAACCAATCAGAGAGGTCTGTATGAGTATATGTGTCTCTGCATGTGTGTTCATATGTGTGTCAGTGTATCTGTGTTTGTTGGTGTTTGTATTTGTATGAGTGTCATTCTGTGCATCTGCCTGTGTATCTGCATGTGTCTGTATCTGTGTGTCTATATGTGCGTTTGTCTGTCTATCTATCTGTGTGTGTGCCTCTATGTATGTCTGCATGTGTATCTGTATGTATATATGTGTGTCTGTATGTATTTGTATCTGTATATCAGTGTAGCTGTGTATCTGTTTGTCTGTATGTGTATATCTGTGTCTGGATGTGTATATCTGTGTATTTGTGCATACATCTCACAGCATTGAAACGCCAACACTACAAACAGTACATCCCTACATTTAAATGTAAACACTAAATATAGACACTACACTACACTCAAAGGAAAACACCACACGCAAGTAAAGCACTGTTTAAAAATGGTAACAGTATGTAAAATCACACAGCACTTCACACAAGTATACCCCTACATTCACACACATATACTCCATAAAAAAATATGCTTACATTCAAACAACGAACACAGCTCAGTGTTAAACACTGGGTGGTAGTTGATTATAGGGTCTGTAGTGTGATGATGTGGGCTACAATTGGGGGAAGAAGGGTTACAGTGGGGGCAGTGGTGGAACTACTGCCTCTGAGTGGGGGTAGAATCTGCAGTGGGGATAAGGGACTGTAGTAGGGGAATTGGAAGCTATAATATGGATAGGGGCTGCTATTTGATTAAAATGGCACTAGTAAGGGCTGTGACAGTGGCTGCAATAGGGGGGTTAGGGGCTGTAATAGGGAGTTAGGTTCTATAGTAGGGCATAAGTGCTGTAATTGGGGAATTTAGGGCTGTAGCAGGCAGTAAGGGCTGCAATTGGTGGGTAAAGTGCTGAAGAAAAAAAACACTAGTTTATTACCCCCTTCATTAGGCTTCCCTGGGGCCAGGGAGGGAAGGAATCCTATTCCCTGGTAGTCCTGTGGGAGATGTGCTGCTTTGTTTGCACCCCCAGTAGGTGCAGGCAGCTCCTTCCAGCAGCCACCAAGTAAAGCATTAGAGCATTGCCATGGTAACCTGTGGCAATGCTATGGTACTGTAGGAGGGGGGAACATGTGGTTCTCCCTTCTACCCTCATTACCAAGTGGCATGGCAGATGAAGGAGATCTTTGATCTCTTCACCAGCCAGCTGTGCAGCAGAGGTGGGAGGAGACTCTGAGAGAGTCGCTTCTTGGGGGAATGCACATGCCCCGATGCCAACGTGATCCTACGGGGAAGCATTGCATTGTCCGAGATCAATCTCGATTATCTCAGCCGAAGATATACGGGAAACCGACGCTGCAAGGGAGAAAAGGCAAATAAACTCACCTTTTTAATCCTAGCAGTGGGGGCCCAGTCACCTGAACAGTGACTAGGGCAGTACAGCGTTAGGAATACACATTTGTATTTCTGACCCTATAGTGTTCCTTTAAGCTCTGCCCATTGTCAAGCTTTGTTAGCTTACGTGCTATAGGTTAGGAAAACTAGTCACTACTTTCCATCATGTATTTTATGAAAACTAAAGAGTTTAGGAAAAAAAAAATTGAAAAAGAGATTCAAACAGAGGGAATATATATGGAAATAGATTAAATATAGTTCACTTTTGGTGATAGCCATTGTCACAATCCTGTTATCAAAGACTAAATGCTTGCATTTCCTATTCACCTTTAGTAGTTTCATAAAGGCCAGCTAAAGACATATGTGTAGAATGAGTTGGGGAATTAGTTATTAGCTTGGTGTTTAACGGGTCACTTTAACCACCATAACCACTTAATGAAGGTAAATAGGTGTGATAAGGTGTTTCTGCATTTCACCATCTACCACTATAAGCTAGGAAACTAGATATACGTACTGTTCGGCAGACAACCCAGTCACAGTGGCGATATTGCAGTGTCCCTCCAAACTCTGGTGTTAATTGTTTTTCATCAATATACTTCAGTAAGTCCGAAGCAGAACTTAGCATCACAACCTGCAATAGAGAAGAACAATACTGAATAACCATTTTTAGATGGGCAGGCTGGAGAACTAAAGGCTTTTTAAAAAAGTGTTGCAATTCGAACAATAGTGCTAATTCCATTGGCTTCCATAGTGATTGCACTATTTTAATAACGTTGCCTCACAATTTTATTTGCAACACTAATTAATTTTCTGTCGTTTTTAGTAACAAGACGTTATTTAATTAAAACTGATGCAGATCTGATGATGAATTCCAGGATAGTGTTCTGGGTAATATAGTTCCTTATGAACATAAACAGTTAATGTAGGACACAAGGCTGGCTGGCTGGCCATAGTGGGTCCATGGGTCTTAGATGACAACACATGGTGGGCATAAATATAATCACGTTAAACAGGCTGCCAATCCTGCTGCAATATCCACAAGGAGACAGAAGTCGTGGATACCACCAATTTGTGTTTTTTTTTCTTTTATTTGAGGGACAGATATGGCCACCCAAAAGACCCTCCACCTCTTTTATACAGATGGTATGGTTAGGTAGACTGGACTAATTTTGAATAAATTGAGTGAGGAGTGTGTGAAGTTCATGATGTCTGATGTCACATGACAACACTCACCCAGAAAATACATCTGATGACAGTTTGCTTGAAGGTAAATCGAACAACATTTAAGCATGTAAGTGAACACAATGCTAGGAAAGGGTAATGTCTAAATGCAGTACGGATTCCTGGATAGCTGGGATGGTGAAAGTTCGTCTTCTTCTTGTACTTTAGATTGCAATTATTAAACATGCCTTTAACTATATAATGTGCCCTTACTTCATATTTAAAGGACGTTTATTGGAACTTCCACCAGCTTCTTTTAAATATGTAGTTTATGTAAGAACTCACCATTTGGTAATCTCCTATGACTCTTGGACATTGCCTAGGGACTATGCAATGGGTGACTCCCATCCAAAGGTTCTCAGCTTTCTACTAGTGGGTTATTATTCCAACTTGTAACCTACTGTCATATTTTATTACAAATAATTAAAACTTAAAAGGGGTGATGAGCTGGGGATGCACCGGTGTGGAGATGTATGGAAGGAGATGTGCCTAGGGGCAGTTCAAAGTGAGCACTGCACACAGCTCTTTAAATTACCATCATACAGACACAGATCTGACATCACCAGGGGTTCACCCTAAGCACCCAAACCATAGCTACACATTAACCTAAATGTCAAAGTAATGGTGAAAGACAACAGCATGTAGATACACTGCAGCAAAAAAAAGGCCCATAAAAAGGCAGAAACTACAATGAGTAGTCTGGGATATCTACTTTTGAGAGAGTTTTACAAGAATGTGATCATTTGAATTTACGATATGATAAAATGTTCCCAAATGCAAAAGACCCATTTTCTACATGCAATGGGCAGGCTGCTAATTTAACCTTGTATCTTCACATAAATTTGGCAACAGTATACATAGAGGTCATCAGGAGATATAGAGTTATTTACTCAAGTGAGAATTCAAAGTGAATTCCAAGTTTAAGGCCAGAGTGGCCAAACTGACAGCATAGCTAACTAGAATTTTAATAGTATGGCTAATTTGACCTTAAATTGAAATTCACTTTGAATTATAACTTTAGTAAATAACCCTGATAGTGTTTACACATAAGGTTGAAAGAAATATGCAGCAGAAATACGGATATGAAAAATGCAAAATAGAAAAAATGTAAAATTGTGCTAAATGTCCTCACTATAAGATTTAAAATGCATAATGTGAGATACACTGCTGCGCTTGCTCTTGTATTTATAGGGTAACTGAAAAAATGGACACAGCATCAATATACTAGGTTAAAAAAAAATAGGCAGACCTGTAAAAAAAGAAATAAACTGAAAAAAAATGGAGAATACAAACACGAAAAAAATGCCAAACTTGCTTGGGTCGAGTAAGCAAAATGATACTATATCACTAAGCTATTTATGTATTGTTTAAGCTAAGTACTATATAGCACTATGATAACAGAATATTACCGGCAATTTTAGTATGAAATCCTCCTGGCTGAACCGAAATCCTATGTCGGTGAAAGTGCGCTGGAAAAACCCAGTTGGTCGAAGAACTAAAACCAGATGCAAATTCCCCGGAAACGAATGCTGGAATAAAATAAATGATATGTTCTGAAATGTTCAAATATTTATACATATAGTCAACATTTCTTATATATAGAATACCTGTTATATTTTTCCCAATAAAATGCATCAACAGAACAATAAATAATTAATAATAATAAGAAAAATATCCATTTTAGGAAGTTACATTTATATTTGCAACTATACCTTGGAGAACCGATGTGCTACCCAAATAGAATGAAAGGTTTTCCTAAAGTTCAAGCAGGTGCTACAGGTATAACAATAGGCAAACAAAATACAATATGTAACAAATAAGAAATAAATGATACACCCCAAGTGATAGCACACAAATAATACCTAATACAATGTATGGAAATCAAGTCGGGCAAAGCAATCTAGAAAATATAAAAAAAGAGAATGCATAGTGCTTTCTGTATGTATAAAAAAAACATACAAATAAACCAGATGAATAGAACTCACAATATTTAATCCAGTCAGGCACTGTAGACAACTGCTACAGGCTCCAGGCCTGTAGGGAGCACCAGATTACACCACATATAATATATCTTCAAGTAGCTCAATCACCGTCTGAGGTCTTTCCTTAATTTGCCAAGATCCCCGAGGGTAACTTGGCTGCTTGGTATGCAGTGTCCGCGAGGTGCAGGAGAAGGTGAGTTATATTTACCAGAACCTGCCTTTGTGGCCGCCGCCATGGTCTTTCTGTCAGTCCTCTTCAGCTCCGGACACTTCAGCTGCCATGAGACTAGCGTTGTATTCTCATGCATGCTCGAGAGTACAACAAACGGGGCAGCTGCCCCAGGTGTAGTTACTTCTGTGGGGGCCCAAAAGCAGCTCCCGCGTGGTCCAGCTTCCGGAACTATTTATTATAGGATCACTGATTCTTAGCCTACACAATAGGGGCCCATCGGGTGGTCCATGCACTTAGAACATGTGTCAGCAGGGGCCTGGTCGTGTGCTATGGCCCTTTAACAGCGCGATCGGGCCCCTTTTTTATCAGCAGCATGGGAGGAAGTGACAGCCGGTCACTTCCTCGCAGATAAAGTGGAGCAGCGCAGGAGAGCAGGAGAAAGCAGTGAGCAGAGGGGCTGAGCAAGGAAAGCCAGACCCTAACTCCCAACTACCCCAGACAGCACTTCTGTAATCAAAAGGTAGGAAACTGGGGGGTGACTTTAAATGTTTAAATTTTGCATGTGTGTCTGTGTGTGTCAGTATGTCTTTCAGTGTGCATGTCTGTGTGTGTGTGTCAATATGTCTGTCAGTGTGTCTGTGTGTGTCAGTATGCATGTGTGTGTGTGTCAGTATGTCTGTCAGTGTATGTATGTGTGTCAGACACACTGACTGACATACTGACACACGCACACAGTGAATCTGAATGTGTGTCAGTGTGTGTATCTGTATCTTGTCAGTATGTGTATCTGTGTATATGTATGTTGTCAATATGTGTATTTATGTGTTAATGTCAGTGTGTATATCTGTATGTGTGTCAGTGTTAGTGTATGTATGTATGTCAGGTTGTATATCTGTGTCTGTATAACTGCATGTGTGCTAATGTGTATATCTGTGTATCTGTGTATATAACTGCATGTGTGTGTGTGTATGTATGTTTATCACAATGTGTGGGGCAGTGTATGTGTATATCTGCATAGATCGCATTCAAAAGCCAATACTACACACAAATACACCCCTGCTTTTGAACTTTAACACGACATACAAGCACTCTCTTGCTTTGAAACGTCAGCACTACATGCAAACACACTTTTGTGTTAAACACCATAATTATATATAAACACACACCTGCATTCAAAAACCAACACTACACATTAATGCATGATTGCATTCAACATACAAACACAGCCCTACATTCACACATACTCCATACAAAAGCATGTTTACATGCAAACACACAAACACTGCTCAGTGCTAAATACAACCCTGCAAGCACTGGAAAATGGTAGAGCCTAAGCTGTTGAAGCATTGTTGGAGGTGTACGACAGATGGGTATCTATCTTTTGTCCACTCTTGCAATAGGGGGCCCAAAAAATTCTTGCACCAGGGCCCTCTTTACTCCAGTTGCACCACTGCATTGGGGTGGAGGATGTGATTGCATGCCAGGGAGTGGGGGGCAGGGTCTATGGTGCCTAAGCAAACGCTTGTCCAGGGTCCACTCAATATTACAGACGGCACTGTCTTTAATAAGGATCCTCCGTAGACAGAGCCTTTTTCCCTTCAGGTGTCACTATAGATAGTAGGGTATTTTGATAATGCTTGACAAAAACTCTGACCCTAAACCCAATCATTCTAAACACCCCTTTTACCCCAACTACAATTATGTCAAGCTTTTTATCCTCCTAACACATTATGTGATCGAACTATGACATTAAACCCTCTCTAACCTTAACCTCTACTTTACCATAACCACTTTTAACATTATTTTAACTTGCATTTACACCGCTGCATATGCTCTCTATACTCACAGTTCGAACACAATACATTACATTACATATGCAGTCAAATTTGAATATGTTTTTTTAGATTTTTTGTATCTCAAATATAAAAATGATGCTTAAAACTGTAAATACTTAATTGACAGTTCATTATATCCATGTATATTATGTTTTTGCAAGTATTTATCCAATTGCTGTTTAAACATCTATAAAAACTCTGATAAAATCACCTCTTCAAGCAGAAAATCTCATATCCTTATAAACCCATTCCCATATCTTACTGTAAAAACAAAACAAAAAAAAAACAACTTTCCTTTACATTAGCCTAAACCTCCTTTCTTCTAATCAAACAATGTGACCTTGTGACTGCTTGGTCCAGAATACATTTGTACAATGCTATCATATCCCTTCTGAGGCGCCGTTTTTTTCCAAACTAAAGAGATTTAACTTGTTAACCTTTCTTTATAACTAAAATGCTCCATTCCTTTTATTAATTTTGTAGCATGCCTCTGTACTTTTTTTAGTGTCATAATAGCCTTCTTTAAAACAGGGTCCCTAAAATCACTTTATTAGCCTTTTTTGGGGGGTGGAAAGCAGGAGGAGCCTCAGAATTCTGTGCCTACAGGTATCTGGCAAGTAAAACCAGCCCTGGCTACAGTTTTATAGTTTAATCATCTTTTAAGGTAAGTATTTTGCTTAGTTTTAATGTCTCACTTAGATGATGCACTTGTTTTTGTCTTTGTATTTTCCTCTACAAAACTTTATTAGACACAGGGCTGAGCTATAGAGTCAATCCTGAGAGCCATCACCAGTGATGGCTGCAGGGAATTGGCTGTGTCTATGGAGGATCTTACAGTCTTGCGGAATCTTCCATAGAGCTTGCATGCGCAAGGGTACAGCAGTGAAGTCAGCTTCAAAGAGGACCCGGCGGATCAAGATGGCCCATGAGGCACAGGTTTGAGTAAGTAAAGCTCACCATTACCTTTACCACTGGTCCCCCAAAGGATATGTCACCATTGGGGTCTTTGGAATATGGTAGAGTCCACAGACGGTGACAGTGCCACTTTAACAACTATATGGGGTGGTTACTTCCTGCATCGTGTATTGCTTTAATCATAGCTTAATCAACAATCTGAAATGAAGTTGCTCCTAACAAGATCAAAACCAAAACCAAAGATCGACTCAACCAAAGGAGCATTAATTAAATTATTCTGATCTTTGTTGCTATTGTTTGCTCTCTGTGCAACCTCAGGTTTCCAGCAATATGCTTTGCAAAACTTTACCAATCTCTTCCATCTAACTATCTAGTTTTGGTTTTACTCTGAAGTGAAGAGATATAATGGAGAATCATTAATACATATAAAGCATAGTTTAGATGGCAACAGAGTAATTGTCAGAAAATTAACTAACATACCAAAGTAGGATTGTGAAGGCAAATAACTCTATGAGCTTGATGAGCAACCAGATTACTACTTTGAGATAGAATACTTTGCATTAATTGTTTGTACTTTATGTTACAAAATCATTATTTACTTTTCCAAGTAACATAAAATCATTTTCTTAGCACTACAATTACCAAACGACTAACAGGGGTAGACATCTATACCTGCCATACCACTAGCAGAGGTAGACATCTATACCTGCCATACCACTAGCAGAGGTAGACATCTATACCTGCCATACCACTAGCAGAGGTAGACATCTATACCTGCCATACCACTAGGCAGACATACCACTAGCAGACATCTATACCTGCCATACCACTAGCAGAGGTAGACATCTATACCTGCCATACCACTAGCAGAGGTAGACATCTATACCTGCCATACCACTAGCAGTGGTAGACATCTATACCTGCCATACAACTAGCAGAGGTGACATCTATATACCTGCCATACCACTAGCAGAGGTAGACATCTATACCTGCCATACCACTAGCAGAGGTAGACATCTATACCTGCCATACCACTAGCAGAGGTAGACATCTATACCTGCCATGCCACTAGCAGAGGTAGACATCTATACCTGCCATACCACTAGCAGAGATAGACATCTATACCTGCCATACCACTAGCAGAGGTAGTCATCTATACCTGCCATACCACTAGCAGAGGTAGACATCTATACCTGCCATACCACTAGCAGAGGTAGACATCTATACCTGCCATACCACTAGCAGAGGTAGACATTTATACCTGCCATACCACTAGCAGAGGTAGACATCTATACCTGCCATACCACTAGCAGTGGTAGACATCTATACCTGCCATACCACTAGCAGAGGTAGACATCTATACCTGCCATACCA
This sequence comes from Pelobates cultripes, assembly GCA_933207985.1. Taxonomy (NCBI): domain Eukaryota; kingdom Metazoa; phylum Chordata; class Amphibia; order Anura; family Pelobatidae; genus Pelobates; species Pelobates cultripes. The sequence continues at coordinate 52,340,308 of OW240920.1, read as the reverse complement.
CTAGCAGTGGTAGACATCTATACCTGCCATACAACTAGCAGAGGTAGACATCTATACCTGCCATACCACTAGCAGAGGTAGACATCTATACCTGCCATACCACTAGCAGAGATAGACATCTATACCTGCCATACCACTAGCAGAGGTAGACATCTATACCTGCCATACCACTAGCAGAGGTAGACATAATATACCTGCCATAAACACAGACACTTTCTCTGTACAACATGTCAAGTTATTCTTAGAATTAGAAATGCCTGTCCGAGGTCTGCTGTGCAGCTCATCCAACAAAGTTATTAATTTTGTTCATCCCTCAAGTCTTTGCCTTCCCAATCCCATTGCCTTTAATTGTGACACGAAATGTTTAATTTCATGGTTTCAAAGTAACCTTTGGTCATCAAAGACCTCAAATGTGATCAGAAGAGGAAAGTTTTTGCATTTGCTTACTCTAGTCTGAGAAATATTCTGATTTGCAGAAAACATGAGACTATCCTGCGCAATATAGAATGAATGGTGCATACCGAAAGCATGTCCTGCACTAATGAAGTTTCAGTTCTGGCACATTAGTTAAAATACAGTTATTTTTAATAATGCCCATTTTATTTTATAGCCATTGTGCTCAGCAATGACCAGAGACAACCAGTGTTTTGAAAGCTACAGTTGATCATATTAAAAGACAATGAGAAATTTAAAAGAATAGTTTAATATCTGCAACCATTCCAAGCATTAAACAGAACCTGCACACTACAGTGACCATGCCAACGGGTAAATATCTACACATTACAGTAACTGTGCAGCTGACTCATCAGAGCTGTGATCTTAAAGAATGTACAGACAAGGCCGTGGAAACCTGGTTATGTGTTAAGACTGAATACTGTGAAGTAAGCATTTTGAGACTACACAGTCATCACAGACTACTCTTCATGAAATAATAATGTTATCTGAGCACAAAAGGAGGACACAATGTTTCAGGAGAACCAAATCATGTGCACAGACATGTGGCCTCATTCCCATCACCCTCAGCCAGCTTGTGATTATCTATAGAGTTGTTTTGATAACAATCACACTATTGTTACAGCAATTATGAGGTTATGATATTCCCATCAATCTCCAAGCATGTTTACTCACCAAATAACTAAAACTAGTTAAAAATTATTTTTAGGCAATACATTAATTTGAATGGCGCTCTTCATTAATTAACTATAACTATTTAATCATGTTGAATTGTTGTAAAGACTTTTGGCGCTTAATACTTAGACAATGACAAAACAAGCACGCCAAATGCAGGTTGTCCAAATGTGGCCTTATACATGTACTACAAATCCTATAATGCTGAGACAAGCTATGGGAACTATAGTCAAACTGAGGATGCAGTTGGACAAACTGGGTTTAAAAGTCTGGCAATACTTCTTTAAAATAAACAGCATTTATTTATATATAAAACACAAATACCTCTGTGCAGAATATAATGCTATTAACTTTTAAACAACCTAATAATTTATATAATTAAAACCAAATATGAACAGAGCATTCATCATCCCATCAGGCAGTTAACTTTGTTACAAGTATATATATATAATACAATTAAAGAATTTTTTTTTACATGTGTGTTATGCAACAAACAAATCAAGTAAGAATGAAATCATGCTCTGTTTGGTGCATGCTGTTTAATATGCAGGCTAAATATTAATAGGTCTGTAGGTACGCAGATGGACATGTGCACTAATTGCCAATACAGTGTTAATGAACTTGGCGATAAGAATGGAGCAGGGTGCCATGCTAAAGTGATTTATTTGTTTTATTGCAGAGCAAAACTTGAACTCCTTGCTGCAGAATATATACTGCGTGATGTTCTGTAGATCCCTACCCAGCATTTCTGATACGGCCCTGATGTGCTTTATGCTGCAGCGTTCCTGCATTTGAACTTGGGATGTGCAAGAAAGACTGCAGGCAGATGCCTTACCGCATTCCGTCGGAAACTCATCATGCCTCTTGGGGGGTTTGATTCTGCCATTTCTCCTATAAGTCACAATGATGATCTTCGTGGTTCTATTGTCAGGGAAGCATTGGTGATATATGATCTGCTGGCTTGCAGGGTGTTTAAAAACTGCAAACTGAAAGGAGAGCAGTGACTGTGCTGCAGCAGCCGTTTCCATTACCAGACCACTGCGAAAAATAACTACTGTAGCACCGTAGCAAACTGCTCAGAAAACGAGCCCTGCATTGATTCGCCAGCAATCATGTTAATCTACAGCAGACACACATCTACTGGCTCATATAGCCACACAGGGAAGCATCTTCCGCACAGGGAAACCAAACCTATACACCTGATTCTCAGATGTCTCAGTCTGATGATTTTAGACTAACGTTTAACCCCTGCACTGCTGGCTCTCTTAGCAAAAAGCAGTGGAGATTTTAAAGAAAATGGAATGAAAGCTAGCATGAGAAAAATAGTCTGCACACCTGAACATTTTCAAAGGTTTAATTTTCACTTAGAAGAAAAGTAAATAAGTGTGTGTGTATATATATAATTAGAGTTGAGCGGACACCTGGATGTTCGGGTTCGCTGGGTTCGGCCGAACTTCAGCAAAAAGTTCAAGTTCGGGACTCGAACTTGACCCGAACTTGACCCCGAACCCCAACAACATTGAAGTCAATGGGGACCCGAACTTTTGGGCACTAAAATGGCTCTAAAAAAGTCCTGGAAAGGGCTAGAGGGCTGCAGAATGAAGCAAAATGGGGGTAAGAGTAGGACAAGTGCCCTGCAAACAACAGTGGATAGGGAAATAACTTAAAATAACATAAAATACATAAAAATTAAAAATAATAATCTTGAACTAGAAGGAGTAGGTGGATGTGGAGTAAGAGGTTGAGGAGGAGGTGACCGTGGCGGTGTAGGTGGAAGCGGCAGTGGAGGAGGAGGAGGTAGCCAACACTGTTTTTTTTTTTTTTTATTGGGGTAGCCCCCAATATTGGGACATATAAAAAAAGAAAACAAAGATTAAGTGCACTTGAGTATAACAATGGCTGGGTGAGGCCGGTATATATGTCTATTCTGCACAAGGTACAGACAAGTCTGGTGGGATCCATGCCTGGTTCAGTTTAATAAATGTGAGCTTGTCCACGTTGGCTGTGGACAGGCGGCTGCGCTTGTCTGTGATAACACCCCCTGCTGTGCTAAACACACATTCAGACAATAGTAGGGCAGGCCTGCACCTCCAAGGCATAAAGGGCAAGCTCAGGCCATGTGCCCAATTTGGAGACCCAGACGTTAAATGGAGCAGACCCATCAGTCAGTACGTGTAGGCGTGTGCACACGTCCTATTCCACCATGTTGCTGAAATGCTGCCTCCTGCTAAGACGTTCCATATCAGCTGGTGGTGCTGGTTGTTGTGGCGTGCTGACAAAGCTATTCCACATTTCGGCCCTGTCTTGGCGTTGGCAACCTCTTCCTCCTCTTCTGCCTTCACCTTGTGCTTTCACTGAGCCCACGGTGTCAGTTGTGAATGCCCTCAGCAATTCGTCTTCCAGCGTGCACTTGTAGTCGCGCATCTTATGATCACGCTCCAGTGAGGGAATTCAGGATGGCACGTTGTCCTTGTAATTGGGATCCAGCAGGGTGGCCACCCAGTAATCAGCACAAGTTGAATGTGGGCAACTCGGCAGTTGTTGCGCAGGCACTGCAGCATGTAGTCGCTCATGTGTGCCAGGCTGCCCAGAGGCAAGGAAAAGCTGTCCTCTGTGGAAGGTGTATCGTCAGTGGTGTATCCTGGTTTTGTGCTGCCCTAGGCAGGACAAAACTCAGGCACCCCCCCCGCGCAACCGCCACCCAACCTTCCCCCCTGCTCCGCCTTCTAAATACACACACACACATTCACTGACAGATACGCATTCACTAGCTAACAGAAACACACACTCACTAACAGACCCACACACTCACAGGCAAACACACACACTAACAGACATCCACACTAACAGACACACACACTAACACTAACATACATACACTAACATTAACATACACACTAACAGACTAAACACTAACATACACTAACACACACACTAACACTAACAGACACACACACTACACACTAACACAGACACACACACTAACACTAACAGACACACACACTAACACTTACAACACTAACACATACACACTAACACTAACAGACACACACACTAACAGACACACACACTAACACTAACATACACACACACTAACACTAACATACACACACACTAACACTAACATACACACACACTACACACTAACAGACACACACACTAACACTAACATACACACACTAACACTAACAGACACACACACTAACACTAACATACACACTAACACACACACTACACACTAACAGACACACACACACTAACATACACACACTAACAGACATACACACACACTAACATAACACACACTAACACACACACACACTAACATACACACTAACAGACATCACACACACACACTAGCAGACATACACACACTCACTAGTGTTTTTTTTGTTTTGTTTTTTATTTAACCCCCCCCAGCCTCCTTACCTTTGGTAATGCTGGGGGGGGTTCTTCCTCTCCCTGGGGTCCAGGGGCTGCAGCGCTGGGCGGGCGGCCGCCGAGGGAGCTCTTCCCCTGAGCGCTCTGCTCTGCTCAGCTCCCTCGCGCGCCGCCAGCAGAGTGAGGCTGGGAGCCGGAATATGGCGTCATCAACCCGGCTCCCAGCCTCACTCTGCTGGCGGCGCGCGAGGGAGCTGAGCAGAGCGCTCAGGGGAAGAGCTCCCTCGCCGGCCGGCCGCCCAGCGTTGCAGCCACTGCCGCCCAGCGCCCAGAATGTCTGTTAGCCGCGAGGCTAACAAGACATTTGCCCTGGGCATTTGGGGGGCGGCGTTTTTTGCCGCCCCCTGAAAAATGCCGCCCAAGGCAAATGCCTTGTTTGCCTCGTGGCTAATACGCCCCTGTGTATCGTCTGTGTCCTCCGTATCCCCCCAGCCATGCTCCAGTGATGCCCATGAGCTGCGTTGGATGCCACCCTGCTGTGAACACTGTGCCCTGGCTGGACAATTGTGTACCTGGCATATGCTGGTTCAGGAACCCACCTCCGAGCCACTTGTGAATGACTGGCCTGATAACCGTGGAAATGACCCCTCTTCCTCCTCCTCTTCCTCCTGTGCCACATCCTCTTCCATCATTGCCTGAAGCGTTTTTTCAAGGAGACATAGAAGCGGGATAATAAGGCTGAGAACTGTGTCATCGGCACTGGCCATGTTGGAGGAGTACTCGAAACAGCGCAACATGGCACACAGGTCTCGCATGGAGGCCCACTCATTGGTGGTGAAGTGGTGCTGTTCCGCAGAGCGACTGACCTGTGCGTGCGGCAGCTGAAACTCCACTATCGCCTGCTGCTGCTCGCACAGTCTCTCCAGCATGTGCAGGGTGGAGTTCCACCTTGTGGGCATGTGCATTAAGAGGCGGTGAGCGGGAAGGCCGAAGTTACACTGCAGCGCAGACAGGCGAACAGCAACAGGGTGAGAACGCCGAAAGCATGCACAGGCGGCCCGCACTTTCTGCAGCAGTTTTGATACATCTGGGTAGTTTCTCAGGAATTTCTGCACCACCACATTCAGCACATGCACCAGGCAAGGGATGTGCGGCAAACCGGCTAGGCCCAGAGCTGCTACAAGATTTCGCCCATTATCGCACACCATCAGGCCGGGGCTTGAGGCGCAGTGGCAACAACGACTCATTGGTCTGTTGTTCCATGCCCGTCCACAGCTCCTGCGTGGTGTTGGGTTTTTCCCCCAAACATATGAGTTTAAAAACAGCCTGCTGTCGTTTCCCCCTGGCTGTGCTGAAGTTGGTGGTGAAGGTGTTACGCTGACTGGATGAGGAGGTGGTAGAGGAGGAGGAAGCGGAATAGGAGGCAACAGGAGGCAAAGAGAAATGCCCTGCAATCCTCGGTGGCAGAAGGACATGCACCAAACCGCTATCCGCCTCAGGTCCAGCCGCCACTACATTTGCCCAGTGTGCAGTTAGGGAGATATAGCTCCCCTGCCCGTGTTTACTTGTCCACATATCAGTGGTTATGTATACCTTGCTGTGGCGAAATTAACATCGCCACTTGTGCCTGGAGAGGACTACTTGCCAGCCTCTTGCCATTTGATTATGGTCCCTGGGAGGTTTGGCCCTTTAAATACAGTATTTGGGGCATAATAATTTTTATTGTGCTGCTACTGGCCCTTTAAGAACTGTATATGGGCATATTGAGACTTTTTGGGACAATGCCCCTTTAAGACAGTGTCCCCAGTGTCCCTAAACCTTTAATATACTGTGTTCCTGGCTTTCTCCCACTTGGTTCAGTAAATGGGGCATACTGAACCAAGTATTACACAGGTGGACCATTTCCACAAACGAACACGTGGCGGCCGCCATCTTTGTTCTGCCTTACCTTCTCCTCCACTGAGTTTGCAGTCGCAGAGACTAAGTCCCGTTCGGCGATGGGACTTAGTCATTTTTTAAGTGTGAAATAGACCGACCACACAACCCAAATCTATGGAACTGTTTTGGGCATGAAAATTTGCTTGCGGTCGGTCATAAAGGACTTCCAGCTAACTTTTTAACCCCTGGAAGGAATTGGCTGAATTTTGGATATGTGTGTAATTAACGTGTGCTGAGTATTAATATATAACTTTTATGAAGATTTAATGTATATTTTTAAAGTTACAGTACATGTGTAAAAAGTGTATTTTTCCTGCTTCTGATAATTACTTTAACCCATTGTGTTCAGTAATTATATCACAGGCAGAGGGGAGGATTTGTGTGTAATTGTTGGGAGTGTTTTACTGTAATATACATATTTTATTGGTTGTTTTACAAAACCCTGTGGGCGGTACTATGTATGTAGAATGGGCATAAAAGCAGAGTGTTTCATTAAAAGCTTCAGTTCTTCTTTAGTCCTGTCTCTTATTGGGGGAATCGGCTACAAGGGATTGCTATGCTCGTCATACTCTCTTGCTATAATCACTGAGCTCGTGTAAGAGCTGTTCTGTTCCTGTTATGCTCTCTGGGGAAATAGAGGTTCACCCACTGGAAGCTGGATCCTGGCCTTGGGTCCAGGGTGGGTGAAGACGACGAGACCCCGGCGCAGCTGCATCACTGGAAGTGGGGTCTGCAGTGCTGATGTTGTCAGTTTGAGTGCTTGGAGTCCTCAGTGAGCACTAGGAGCATTGATTGGCGGAGGTACTCGATCAGAGTGCCAGCGGTCCGTCACACTTGCCACAGATGGCGTTGCGCAGTGCACACCTGATTTTGTCCGCCAATTGGTTGTGCAGGGAAGGGACGGCTCACCTGGAAAAGTAGTGGTGGCTGGGAACCACGTACTGTGGGACAGCCACCGCCATCAGGTTTTTAAAACTGTCCGTCTCCACCAGATGGAATGACAGCATTTCAAAGGCCAGGAATTTTGAAATGCTGGCATTCAGGGCCAGGGATCGCAGGTGGGTAGGGGGGTACTTCCTCTTTCTCTCCAGTGTTTGGTAGATGGACAGCTGAACACTTCCATGGGACAGTGTGGAGATGCTTGGGGACAGTGGCGGACGTGGTGGCATTGCTGCCACATCCTCTGTTTGCGGGGTGGCAGGTGCCACTGTCACTCCAGAGGTGGAGGAAGAGGCCGAAACAGCAGCAGAAGAGGAAGCAGGAGGAGCCTGAGACCTTTATTGGTTTTTGAGGTGCTTACTCCACTGCAGCTCGTGCTTTGCATGTAGATAAGTGGTCATGCAGGTTGTGCTCAGGTTTAGAACGTTTATGCCTCGCTTCAGGCTCTGATTGCACAGCGTGCAAACCACTCGTGTCTTGTCGTCAGCACATTGTCTGAAGAACTTCCACATTGTCTGGAGCTGGCTTTGGTCCCTGGGAGCGGTGGGCAGTAGCAGGCGTACTGTCTATGGGACGCTCGCTCGCTTTTGCACCCTGCTCCCTCTTATGCTGTGCTGGTGCCTCTGTGCGACCACCGCCTCTTCCTTCAAACTGCGCACGTCACTCGCATGACCTTGATTCCATGTGGGGTCTAGGACCTCATCATCCTCCACATCATCTTCCACCCACTCCTCAACCCTGCCCTCCTTGCCGGTCTGCACACTGCATAAAGCCACAGCAGTTGGCACCTGTGTTTCGTCATCATCAGAGAAGTGCTGCGGTGGTCCTTGCATGTCCACATCCTGAAACATAAGTGGTTGTGCATCAGTGCACTGAATCTCTTCCACTTCTGGGGCAGGGCTAGGTGGATGGCCCACGGAAACCCCGCCAGCAGAGTCATCAAAAAGCATAAGAGACTGCTGCATGACTTGTGGCTCAGACTGCTTGGCTGATTTGCAAGGGGGTGAGGTGAAAGACAGATGGCCATGGGCTGCAGGTGCCAACTCTGAGCTTCAGCAGGGGACCGGATGGCAGACAATGTGAAGGAACTGGAGGCAGTGTCAGTCATCCAATCTACTATCGCCTGTACTTGTTCTGGCCTCACCATTCGAAGAGCGGCATTCGGGCCTACCAAATAACACTGAAGGTTCTGTCGCCTACTCACACCTGAAGAAGGTGTTTCACTTGTGCGTGTAGCTGGCACAGATCGACCACGTCCACTCCCAGCAACAGGAGCTCCACCAACACCAGCAGCACCACGACCAGGGCCACTTCCCTTATTTGACGCTCTCCTCATTCTTTGCGTTCACCCACCAAACTAACAGATGGTTTATGTCAGGTGACAATGTAACCCTCAATAGTCAACAATTAAGTTCTGACAGTAAGAGAGTGCCGGTGTCCTAAAGAGAAAAATTTTCTAGAAGTCACACATGCGTGATTAATACAGTTACTTCACTGTCTCAAAAAATGTGAATTTGTCAAACAACAATGTAACAGTAGTATTTAACGGTTTTATTGGACTGCAAGAAATGCACCGCAGGCCGCAAATTTACTATTTAGCACCAAAGAAATGTGAATTTTTCAAAGTGCGATGTAACCACAGTATTTGACAGTTCTATTTGACTCTCAGATAGGAAGAGCATGCCCCAAATTTACTTTTTAGCACAAAAAAAATGTGAATTGGTCAAACTGCGATGTAACCACAGTATTTGACGGTTCTATTTGATTCTCAGATATGAAGTGCATGCCCCAAATTTACTTTTTAGCACCAAAAAAATGTGAGCTACCAGAACAGGATTAAAGTAATGTGCCTGGCACACATGCAGATTCTTTCCTAATCTGCCCCCCACAGCTGCAGCATCCTCTCCCTACACTAATAAGAGCACATGTGACTCCAGCTTTTATAGAGGCTGGGTCACATGCTGCACTAGTCAATCACAGCCATGCCATTAGTAGGCATGGCTGTGATGGCTTCTAAGGGCACACGAGTCAAACGCTTGTTGATTGGCTGCCCTCCAGCTTTTCAAAACGTGCCATTAAATCGCTGAACACCGAACTCGAACCCGAACTGTTACTGAAATGTCCAGGTTCGGGGTCAGAAAATCGTAATGTTCGGTACGAACCGGAACTTTACAGTTCGGGTTCGCTCAACTCTATATATAACCTTTTCACTTCCAGAGATGATAGAGCTTCTTTTGTCAGATTTTTAGTACTACAGAAGTTAACAAATGATAATGAGACATTTAAAGAAATTATCAAGAGTTTTAGACAAACGTCCTTTAGATAATTTATTATAGTGCTCATCCCATGTGCTAAATCCATCAGACATTGCAGCATGGTGACTAAGAGGCCACTAACTCGAAACATTTAACGTAAACTTAAGAAAAACAAAAGAAAGGAAAATGCTGCTTGTAGCATATAACATAGATCACAGAGGGGCATTATTTATAACACACAGGATGTACCAATATCAGTTTCTTAGTTTCTTTCTGGTGGGGGGGCTAATGTGCATGTTGCATCGATCTCCACAATCGCATTAGGAGTACCCCTAATGCGAATCAATACTTTCCTATACAGAGCATGAAGACGTCCAGCATCAGTTAAACCACCTGGAAGCACCTTACCTTGCAGGGTTAACTCCGCCTCTAGTAGCTGTCTATCAGCTATCTAATTATTGCAGTTTATCAATAACTGAACTGGTCTGGGTGCCTTAAGTGTCCCTTTAAGTAAGGCTGGGCAGAGACAGACCAAGGTTGTCCAGGGTTCAAGGCAGGATGCCAGATTGGTGCCCCTCTTAAAGTCCTGGGCTTTGTTCTGCGAGTGATTTGTGTGTAGTGGTTGTGTTGTATATATGTGCTGGAGGCTAAGAGCTGTATGTGGGAGGTGGATAAGTATGCCTATGTGTGCTGGTTAAGTGTTATGTGTGTAGTGGCTGAATGTTGTGTGTGTAGAAGTGTTTGGGGTGTTTTGCTCCCTCCTGCTTACCTTCCATGTGGTAAGGAAGAGGCACACTAAGAGTAGGATCCATGGTGGTCTGGTTGGAGTGAGCATTGTGGTCTAAAGATCAGTTTATGAGTTTCCTCACACTCCAGCACTCAGAGTGCTGTCTGCAATACTTATACTCATTGAGAAGCATCAGGAGACCCTGAGGGATGTTAAGATATGGAAAGAAGTGATTGGAGTGAGAGGGGTTGGAGAGATGGAAAGATAGGGAGGGAGGAAGTGACTGGATCATAGGGATGAAACAGAGGACAGCAAAGAAGTGATGGGAGTGAGGGATGAATGGGGATTTTAGCTCCCCTTCCACTAATGGTGGTGGTACAGGAAACAGAAACAGGAGCAGCGTACTGTATTTCCCCCGTGAGTGAGGCCCGATGGGAAGAGGGAGTGATTGATTTGGAGGTTTTGAGCCCTGATTGTATGTAAATAAACTGTCTGTTTAAGAGGTCCATGATGTTCCTCAGAGAGTTTAGGTACTTGCAACCTGGACAATAATTCCCATAGAAACATGTACTGCCAATAGGCAGCTTGGTTTATTGATTTATTAAAGAACAGGGCAGAGGCAATAAAGCTTAAACATGTAACGCCATACCCACCAACATTGGCATTGCGTGAATTGGGTATGGGTTAGTAGGGTACAAAGAGGTGTGAGCTTATAAAGCGAATCATGTCACTGGTGCCCCTTAAGAGGGGTGGACCCACCCAGAAAGGGGCAAATCTGCAAGACGAACTGGCAGGTCAGCCTGGCATGAATGCACAACAGGCTGCCTGCAAACAAACAGCCCAAACCACTGAGGACTGACCGTGCAGGAAGCAGTATTTCAGTGCTCTTTGCATGGTCCCAATGACACTAGCTTGGCATAAACTAATCTAATGATATAAAAATGGTGGTGGTTTCAGCGCTTAGTGTCTCAACAGAACAGTGGAAAATATGAGTATAGGCAGCAACCTAAAATAGAGACGTTCCCTCACAGTGCGTCAAAGAAATGGAGAATCTAAAGGAAGTATTAGGTCGCGCCAAAAAATAGATATAACAAAATCAAAATATAGTAATACAACAAACGGTAAAAATAAAAATCTTAATATATAAAACAATACATGTAAATGATGTAGTAAGTACTTACAAATAGCAGTACATACAAAGAGAAATAGATGAAAAAGTCCTAAAATAAGCAAAGGATGGTCAAGTCCGCTTGAGGGAAAGAAACAGTCCTTGTAAAATAAAGGAAATGGATATGACGTCTTGTTCCAGGTGCCAATATGCAAAAGAGAACAAAATAAAAGCTCCAATGGTATAGATAGTCTTTTCCGCTTCTTTATAGGAATACAGAGTAAAAAGGTATCACACTCACCTATATTAGAGCTAAAACTAGCTCAGGTGTATGTCGCATTCAGTGGTACTGGTCCCCCACTGGTGGGATGTAGACATGAATCCGTGGCCGAGATTCTCGGGAAAGAAGAGGATAACACAGGATAGTGCTCACTGTATGAATAGATACTTAAGAAAGGTAAAATGTGTATAAAATACTCACATTTAAGTGAGCAGGAGATACTGCTCACTAGTATAGCGTAGGTGGTATCATCCCCACCTAGGATTCTTGAATATAAAATAGTAGTAACCAGGTCCAGGAAATAATAAGTAAATAAATAAAATAAAAGCCACGGATTCATGTCTACATCCCACCAGTGGGGGACCAGTACCACTGAATGCGACATACACCTGAGCTAGTTTTAGCTCTAATATAGGTGAGTGTGATACCTTTTTACTCTGTATTCCTATAAAGAAGCGGAAAAGACTATCTATACCATTGGAGCTTTTATTTTGTTCTCTTTTGCATATTGGCACCTGGAACAAGACGTCAAATCCATTTCCTTTATTCTACAAGGACTGTTTCTTTCCCTCAAGCGGACTTGACCATCCTTTGCTTATTTTAGGACTTTTTCATCTATTTCTCTTTGTATGTACTGCTATTTGTAAGTACTTACTACATCATTTACATGTACTGTTTTATATATTAAGATTTTTATTTTTACCGTTTGTTGTATTACTATATTTTGATTTTGTTATATCTATTTTTTGGCGCGACCTAATACTTCCTTTATAATCTAATGATATACTCGCTCTACGCATTTTGGGGAAAGTTCCTTTGTGTCCCCAAAAGTGGAATGACAAGAAACAAACCTGAGACGGGGGGGTGGGGGGACAGGATCCTAAAATCAGCACTGTCCTGCTGAAATCAGGACGATGGGGGGGGCTGTAATACTGCCTCATGTAAAAACTTTGTCTTTTAATTTTTTGTGAGATCTCTACCCAGAGAGTTTAGCTCCAACATGGCTTCCTTATTCAGCTTTGAAAATTAAGATATTGCTTGTCTACAAAGAGAAAGAATTAAAGATCACTTTGGTAGTGACAGGTAGTGATGAGTCCATGCGCTGAATATTCTGAAAAAATGTATTACTTTTGCAATGTAGACTTATAATAATGCACATTGGTTCATACTCTCCATACACTTTAATTTGTCAAATACAAATTTCATAAATGTTTGTTAAATCACTGACTGACTTCAAATAAATTAAATTGTAAGATCCTAAAAACTGCACAGAAATATACAAATGCTTTCCTAAATAATGATATTACTTAAAAAAAACTAATAGGTTTAATAATAACAAATGTAAGTTATGAATGCTGTATCATAACTAGAAACTATTTAAGGGGTAAGTCTAAGCATCATAACCACTACAGCATTGGCTTGTGTAGTTTAAAGTTGGTGGGGCACTAGTCTCTACCCCTGGAATTTGACTCTGACAATTAAGCCTCATGCTCTCAATCCCTAACACAATGAGAGAGGATGCCCTGTTAAACACCATAAACGCTTTTTGGTAACAGCAAAGGTCGAAATCCATCACCCAGTGCTACTACCCAATAACAACCCTAGAAGACTAAGCAATGCATAGGCTTGTCTTTCAGGGTGCCCAGCATCAGACATCCCAAAAGATGACTTCAGAATTCCATTAGAGTAGACTATGGGGTCTATACTAAGAGAATTAAAGCGGCACTGTCATGCCGAACTTACCTTTCCTTAATCGCTTCCTCTCTCAGGATCTGTTCTTCATTTCTTCCTGTCTGCTCTAGTTTTCTTTAAAACATAAGACAAAGTAGGGACTATTTTGTCTTATGTATTTTTCCTTTGTTTGACCAGCGGAGGAGCAAAGTGTGCTTCATTTCCTGTGGTCAGAGCAATTTCCCACAATTCTCACCTTTCCTCCGTGATCTTGCATTGCTTCCTTTCATTTAGACAGAACGCAGGCAAAACTACCGAATTTCGCCCTAACAGAATGAGAACAGTTTGTTCATTCATGTTAGGATGACATTCGGTACTTTTAGGTCAGTTAAAATTTAATTAGAATTAATGAAATTCCGATCCGATCTGTGCTGCGGCTGCATCTTGCAGCCACTTGGTAGATAGCTCCCTAATTCCCACGGTATTAGGGAGCTATCTACCAAAAGGCTGAAAGACCAATATTGGTCTTTCAGCCAGCTTTAATAATACTAAGTAAAGATTACTAAGTATTAGTGATTAATCTGCCCCTACTCTCTATATCGCGAGTAGGGGCATGTCAAGTAAACAGTGACCAACCAATAAATGGTGGGGCATCTCTTAACTAGCAGGGGGGACATCCCCCCGTGCCCCACAAGTGGGGGCTACTCAACTAAACGGGGGACATAGGTCCCCCCTAGCCCCCACCCATGAGCGGCGGATGGGGGCCCTTCAGGACAATGAGGGAGGCCTATTGTCCTCCCCCCAGCTGCCCTGTGAGCGGCGGGTGGGGGCCCTAAATGAAAATGGGGGGGGGCCGAAAAAAAAATATCACGATGCTTAAAAATATCTTCACCCAGCGAGGGCACCGCACAGACTGAGCTCCACAGTGCGGGGAAAGCCTTCCCACGCCCTGCAATTTGACTCAGAGTGCTCTGATTAGTTGGTTTAAGTCAACCAATAAGAGTGATCTGATAGGTAAATAGTGAGCCTTACAGGTTAACAATCAGGTAAGACTCACTATTTAAACCAACCAGTTAAATCAACAGTTTCTCCACCATCTTTGAAGTATTTGTGCCACATGTTTGTGCTGCATACATTACATCATCTCTAAAATCCTTCTGAATCATCCATATAGTTTCCACAGAGAAATGGTCAAGCTTAATGCAAAATTTAATGCAGATCTGTTGCTCTACTCACTTAGTCATTTCGAATGTGACGGCCACACAATGCACATGCTCACTCAACGATGTCTAGCGACCAGGGGCGGACTGACCGGTCGGGCACTTTGGACACGGTCCGAGGGCCCGGCCGGGAGGGGGGCCCGCCGCCAGGGCCGCCTTCAGGGGGCCCGGCGGCAGGGCTGAATTGGGGGCGGCAGAGGAAGGTGCCACCGGGTGGCCGGTCCGGTGGCACACTGTGAGGGGGCCGGCCGTTTGATGCTGGAGCCGCCGGACCGGGTAGCAGCCTCGCCGGTCCGGCGGCTTTCCTCTGACTAACACTGAAGGGGGAGGAGGAGGAGCATGTGTCTATCATGCTCCCTGCGGTTCCCACAATTCCCAGCACAGGATGTGGGAACCGCAAAGGAGCATGATAGACAGATGCTCCTCCTCCTCCTCCTTCATCGTTAGTGAGCGGAATGCCGCCGGACCGGCAAGGCTGCCACCCGGTCCGGCGGCTCCAGCATCAAACGGCCGGCCCCCTCTGACTTGAGGAAGAGGGGGCAAGAGAGATATGGGGGGGGGGCAAGAGATATGGGGGAAGAGGGGCAAAGAGAAAAATAGGGGGGAAGAAGGGGCAAAGAGATATGGGGGGGAAAGAGGGAAAGAGATATGGGGGAAGAGGGGGCAATAGAGAGATGGGGGGAAGAGGGGGGAACAGAGAGATGGGGAGGGGGGGAAGAGGGGGCAATAGAGAGATGGGGAGGGGGAGAAAGAGACAGAGGGGGAAGAATGAGACACAGGGGGAGAAAGAGGGGGAATATAGAGATGGGGAGGGGGAGAAAGAGACAACGAGGGAAGAATGAGACACGGGGAGAAAGAGGGGGGATAGGGAGGGGGAGAAAGAGACAGAGAGGAAGAGAGATGTGGGGGAGAGAGAGACAGGGAAAGGGGGAGAAAAACAGTGGAAGAGAGGGAGAAAGAGGCAGAGGGGTAAGAGAGACTGGGAAGGAGGGGGGGAGGAAGAAACATACAGAGGGACGGGGGGAGACAAAAAGGCACACAGAAGGGCTGTAGATATCACTGGTGGATCCAGGGGGGCAACAGGGCAATTGCCCCCCCCCTCCCCTGTCCGCAGGCACCATGCGGGCAGGGGAGGGAGGAAGAGAGGACCTGGGAGCTCACCCTGCAGCTCCTCTGGGTCCTTCTTGCACGAGCACAGAGCGTTGCCGCGATTACCATGGCAACGTTACCGCTCTTGCGAGAGTCAGCTCTAGCCCTGGAGCTACGGTCTAGTGTTCACTCTCAACACTGTGACCCCCAGGGATTCCTGGTGGTCGCAGTGGTGAGAGTGAACTCTAGCCCCATAAACACACTGCCCACACACACACCATACACATTCACACACTGCCCCCATACACACCATACACATTTACACACATTGCCTCACACACACACATACACTGCCCACCCATATACACACAGACCCCATACACAGCCCCCCATACTAACATTGCCACACACATACACTGCCCACACACCCTACACATTCACACACTACACCCCCACACACACACTGAACCTTTCACACACATTGCACCACTGCTCCTATTCCCTACTACAGCCCCATATCCCAGCAGATCCCAGGTAAGTTGTCAAACTGTTCTTAAATGGTTTGACTACTTACTCTGGAGCAGTAGTGGTTATTGTGCATAGATTATTTCTTTAAATAATTTACAAGTGCCCCAGTAGCCAGCCAGCCAACCCACAGGCTGGCCAGTAGCCAGCAAGTAGCCAGCCCATAGCCAGCCCACAGGCCAGTAGCCAGCCCACAGGCCTACAGCAAGCCACAGGCTTACATCCAGCAAGCCCACAGCCTGCCAGTCGCAGCCAGCAAGCACAGCCTGCCAGCCTCAGCAAGCCCACAGCCTGCCGCAGTCAGCAAGCCCACAGCCTGCCGGCAGTAGCCAGCAAGCCCACAGCCTGCCAGCCGCAGCAAGCAAGCCCACAGACTGCCAGCCAGCAACAGTAATTAAGGTAAGAAGAGCCAACTTGGCCTAGGTATCAGCGAGCTATGTTGTGTTGCTATATTGTGAATAGAAACCAGAGTGTTGGAGAGACCACCCTCCAGGCCCCATTAGACTCCATTGTAGTCTCTAATGGGGCCTGGAGGGGATTCTTTCTAACACACTCTCTAAAGGACACTGAGATAGCCCCCGCTAGAAAGACCCCCCTCCATGGCCCATTAGCCCTCAATTGTAGTCTCTGCTGGGGCCTCGAAGGGCTTATTGCCCTTTTGTTCCTTGTGTCTAAAGATTGTGTAGGGTGTGGCTGGAGGTGGGACAAGGGTGGCGCTTGCTGCCGAGTATGGGTGGGGCCTGTAAGGGGGCCCTTGATTTATTTTGCCCGGGGGCCCTGAGGGTTCTCAGTCCGCCCCTGCTAGCGACCCCACTGACTAGTACAGTGAAGTCATCATTCTTTACGCATTCGCATTCCAATCCACTCTCCTTGGCTGCCAGGTGCATCAATGTCACGCAAACCGTTTTTATTATATTAAAAATGACTGAATTTTTCCTGGCCTCACCTTGTATACTAGAGTAAGAATAGTTGAGAATTCAATATAAATTTAAATTTCAAGACCAAAGAAGTCAATGTAGCTATGCTTCCAGTTTGGCTACTTTGTCCTTAAATTTTAAGTTTTCTTTCAATTCCTGTCTTTCAATTCCTGTCAATTCTCACTTTAGTAAATACACTGTAAGTGTTATTTTTCTTTTCATGCAAGAAACATTAAACTCAAAAACAAGAATAGACACGAGTTATTATTAATTATGAAGTGGGAAACGTTTTTACCTGGGTGTATTGCTAAATATATTAATCCTCATCAGTTCATCATGCAGTATAAGGGAATAGGGGTCAATAAGGAATTCAAGGGAACCCAGTTTCACATATTATTCATTTACTGAATTCATTTTTTATTTACCTGAGTGGGTTAATAGTGCTTTTTTTGTGTAATTTCCTTATTTGAACAATATATCCAAATTCCTATACCTTGTTTGGAATTTGGAGCTTATTAGAGCTACACTGAAATGCTCCAAACTGTAAATTCAAATCAGTCTCTTAACATGACTTAAATTGCATTAAAGGAACTCCAAGCACCGCAACCAGTACAGACCACTATAGTGGTTATAGTGTCAGAGTACTCTGGTGCCACCATTGTAAGGAGTTAAAAAAAAAAATGAACAGACTGACTCCTTCGACTTCTCAATGGCCAAGAGCCTGACGTTTCAAAATAGGAACTTCCATTAGCATCCTGAGCTAAGCTCTGCTGAGAGCGATCAGCGGGGTGCCAGGGAAATCCTGACACCATAACAACTACAGAGTACTTTTGTGATTATAGTTCTTGGAGTAATCAGCTTGATGGGATACGTTGGAGGTTTTCTCTGAAAACTGAAAATGAGATTCATATTTTAGTGCTAATGAATTTTGCTTAATTTTTGGATGTCTGCTAATTCTCTAAATAATCAAATTAGCTTTTTTATTAGCATATTTCTGAGCATTTGCATATTTTGTCTGTTGTTTATTTTCCGGTTAAGCTGTCTTGATGTTGGCCACGATTCTTCATATGACTATCACATTGTTCCAACACATTGAAAGGTCTATATAAAAACAACTGTGTGCAAAAATCTCATTTTTTGTTAAATTATTAATTTTTATTTCCATAGGCAGAAGATGATAATGTGAGTAAAAGATAAGCTAAATAGGAACGTGAACCATCAGCCAGGTTATGGTAGTTATATATTTATGTACATCTAGATACAATAATGTAACTTACTGATAATTTCTGTAGAGCTAGTTTTACAGACGTCCATGTGTCCAACCTTCTGTCCAACAGGAGAATGAATTTAACATCTGTTTCTTGTTTGCTAGGACATAAACAAAGAACACATTTTCAAACAATAAAACAGAGTGAAACTTTTTTATCCTAATATTTAGTATATTTATTTGAGCTAGAACACTTTTTATTAATCTTATAATAGTAGGCTTAAGTAAAAAGAGACACTCATTATTCTGAATATTGAAGAACTGATATGAAAGTAAACCTGTTATCCATAGGATAATTGGATGAGAAGTTCATATTATTGTAGATATATATATATAGCCTTTGCATTGTGCTGGAGAAATTATCAGCAAATGTATAGATTGAAAGATATGCTTTCTTGAAGATCACTCCCTAGTCCTTCCACGACCAACATTGAATTGAAAAGAATGGATTGATGCCTTATCTGCTCCTGCTAGTTGAATTTTGCACATTTTGCAAAGCCTGGATGTTCTGTTTTAGAGATAAGTCTTTATCAACTTGTTCAAATCAGGTCGATTCTGGCTGCTGAGTTTAGTCCTACTGGGCCCAGGTTACTCTTGGCTTAAATGGACACTCCAGGCAGATAAACAAGTTAAGCTTAAACTAAAACTAGTAAGTTCATAATACCTGTGGTTAATTTATTTTCTTTCAATTCTGTGTAGTTTTCCTGCAGTGTTGTAAAATGTTTTGCGGATTTAAGCAGTGTAACCCAGCCTCCTTAGTCACCCCCTCTCACATTTCAACATGTTCCTGATTCCCAGTCTCTGAAAGAAACATACCTTTGCAGCCAAAATACAGGCATGTTGTATCAAATGTAAGGAATGATCATAGGACAGACGTCACTGTGCACTGCAGTCTGTGCTGTAAGACACTGCTAGAGCCCATATATGTGCCCCCCTCCCTCCCTGTGATGCAGGTAATACAGTCTCCTACAGCCCCTGTTAGCCAACCTTCGTACACACAGTTAACCCTCTCCCGTCAGCCAACCTTCCTACCCACAGTTAACCCCTTCCCTGCCAGACAACCAGACAACCAAACTACCCACTGTTAACCTCTCTTCAGCCCATCCCTGTTAACCCAGTGGCGGATCCAGGGGGGTTGCAACGGGGCAATTGCCCCCCCCCCCGAGAAATCCGCCGGTCTCCCACTCCCTCCCCTGCCAGCATGGCAGGCACTGTGCTGAGAGCCGGCAGGGGAGGGAGGGAGTGAGAGAGAGGACCCGGAGCTCAGTCTGCAGCTCCTCCGGGTCCTCCTCTCGTGAGATTTGGAGCGTTGCCGTGGTTACCACGGCGATGCTCCAAATCTCGAGAGAGTGAACTCTAGCCCGGGAGCGCGGGCTAGTGTTCACTCTCCACACTGGGACCACCAGGGAATCACCACTGGGACCACCAGGGATCAAAATATGTCCCCCCTCCTCCCCAGTAAAGGTAAGAAGGGAGGGGGGACATAGAATATTTATTTTAATTAAATTTAAAAAATATATATTATAAAAATAAAAAAAAAGTCACACACACATACATTGCCCCCAATTACTGCCCCCCATAAAACACACACTGCCCCCCATACACACACTGCCCCCATACACACACACTGCCCTCATACACACACACTGCCCCCATACACACACACTGCCCCCACATACACACAAACTGCCCATCATACACACACACTGCCCCTCATACACACACACTGCCCCCCATACACACATACTGCCCCACATACACACATACTGCCCCACATACACACACATACTGCCCCACATACACACAAACTGCCCGCCATACACACAAACTGACCGCCATACACACAAACTGCCCCCTATACACACAAACTGCCCCTCATACACACGCACTGCCCCCACATACACACACTGCTCCCCCATACACATACTGCCCCCGATACACACACACTGCAACTGTTACACACACATACTGTCCCACACATACACTGCATCCCTGACATACACTGCCGCCCTCACTCACACACTACAACCTTCACACACACACTGCACCCCTTACACATTGCACCACTCACACACACCACTGCTCCTATGCCCTACTACAGCCCCATTTCCCAGCAGATCTCAGGTAAGTTGTCAAACTGTTCTTAAACGGTTTGACTACTTACTGTGGGAGGGGGTCCCGGCACTATTGACACCATAACCACTACACTGAGCTGTAGTGGTTATTGTGTCTGGATTATTTCTTTAAATAATCTACAAGTGCCCCTCCTGAGATCAGGCTCTGGATCCGCCACTGTGTTAACCACCTAAAGAGAGAGAGAGAGATAAACAGAGAGATAAAGAGAAAGAGAGAGATAACACAAAGCTCTGAAGGTATTTATGGGCTTGTCTGTCTCTTTATATATATTTATAATAAACATAGGACACTATATGATATCTAATGTGGTGAGGAAATGTTTGTGTGACGTGGTTTGTAAGTTCTAAAGTCTGAATGCTGAGGACTCAGATGAGGCTTGGACAGGCATTGTGGGTATGTGATCAGCTGAGTGAAACTCCTGCATGCCCAGTAAGGTGTGTCATTACTGATTCACATTGGGAATCACTGGAGAATGGCCATTCGTGGACAGTCTGGCTGAAATACAGGAAGCAGGGAGAAAGCAAAGGGGGGAAATGACAGAAAATCAGAGGAGCAGAAAACCTGTTCAAAGTAAAGATTAAACACGTATTTCTAAAGCTTATTTTTACTCTATTTAAGGAAAAAAGCATTTAGTAACTGTACGTTTTTTGTTGGGGAGGGAGGGAGATGATATGCATTTTTTTACCTATACAGTTCCTTTAAGATAACCCTGCATGCCTAGGATATACTACAATTTATGTAATCCTAGTGCACTCTATGAGCCCTTGTGCACTTATTTTGCCCTATGTACAGGCTATTCCTATTACGCCCAAGGCTGCTTATAACTGTAACTTATTGTATTGCACAAAGGTTACTTTCACTTTTAGCTAATCCCAGTTGACCCAGGTGCCATGGAAAATGCATGTGTTACACTGTTCAAGGATTAAATATGTTTGAGAAGTCTGAAACATATTTGGAGTTTAGTGTGCATTAGAGACCAAAATATTTTGATTTGTTTCCATTAATTAATTTTCTAAATTTAGTTAATCAGAAATTTGTACAATATAGAAGCAGACAAACCGAAATTCGGCAGAACATTTTGTTCATTTCCTGAAATCTGGATGTAAATTTTTCTCTGAGTGGAGTGAATGAAGGTGGCAGTCACAAAGTTACGGTACCAATTTATTTGCTGAACTGCTGAAATATCAATATTAAGGAAAGCCCTTTTCTTAGTTTTGATCTTACAGTAGTTTAGTAGATTAATCCTTCATTTCATTTCCTTACGTAGATGATCTTTCCACTGTTTAGTAGATAAGTCACTAATTTGCTAGGAAGTTACCGTTCATCCATAGCTAATGCCTGCACAAGATTTAAAGACTGCTGGGGTAACAATCACAGGTGCCTCTTTAAATAGAGTCTCTAGGGACCAAAACCATTTAGGGAAAGTTGGGCAGTTATCAAGGCCTGGACATCTACTATCAAGCTCCCAAGAGAATATCACTTTTTCACTACCACCAGTGTTATTTAATTGTGTACCTTGGAATGGAGGTTAGATAAGATAATATTGTCTGAAGGATACTTTCAGGTACTTCATTGAAAGTGTCATTTTCGGGAAATGTGATGATCCAATCATTATCTTTTCCACGACCACCTTGGAGATTGAGATGCAAAGTTTATTTGTTTTAAAAAGCTTCCGATTCACATAAAAACTTTCAAACATCAGTTAAAAAATAAAAAAAATTCAAATAACACTGGAATGGTTACCATTTAACAACAAAGTGAAAAAGAGAACAGCTATGCTTTAACAACTCAATCACAAACAAGGTGAGGTACATTCACTAATCAAGTATCAGGAGTGCCGTGATCTCAGTCCTGAAGGTGTCAATACAAGATGAACCAGGACAATATAGCAGCTGGTATGTTACATAAAACCAGAGATATACAATATATAATGGTTTGTACATACAGTGGGGTGGTTGATGTTACAAAATATTTTCAGTTAAGCAAACATATATTTGAGTCATTTGAAAATACTTTCTTCAAAAAAGCATGGAGCATAGCCTATTTTTTTTTTTATGGTGCAAGAGTTGGTTTTCTTTGCTAGACATCTCCTGGAGGAGACTGTAAGCTTCTCGGTCTTTTTACTGTTTGCCCTGAGGAATCTCATATGGTCAGTCTATTATTTACTGAATCGAAAACACGACTGGCATTTGATATATACTGGATTCTGTCAGATACATAAGAACACAGGTAGTTTAGAAGAATTATCAGCGTGTTTGGAGTCTTTGGGTTTACGTATTAAAATGTTATGGGTAACAAAGCTGACCATCAAACAATGAACAACAGCTAATATGACAAACAGAGCATTCTGTCCATCTACCTGACATTAGTTTAGTTTTTTTAGTCATTCAGTGCCCAACACTAACATATAATTCATATATAATAATAATAATGTTTGAATACAGTAATCATATACATAACAGAAACACTGCATGCAAGAAATATACAGAATGTCTAAATTAGCAGTAGCCGCAAAAATAAGCAATTTGTAATGGGTGTACCATTTTGTACCTTATGGGGCCATTTATCAATCTTCCTCGCTGCAAAACTGGAGCATGAAAATTAGATTTAATTCGAGAATCTAATTATGTTGATAACGCTGCTGTATTTTCCATCAATTTTACAGATTGCGGCAGATAGAACACAGCACTGACTTACATCAATTTAAAAGATTTTGCTTTTTGTATATAAAATTCACACAAAAGGAAGAGATGCGGTCTTTCGTAACCTTTTAACCTATTGGAAGGTTTTCAGTGTGTTTGACTGCAAACCAATGAATGTCATACAAAATTATATCTAAGATAACTATATATTTATTATCTTTTTTTTCGGACATGTTCAACAAAGTTATTTATTATTTAGTTATATGTAAAATGTGTCCTTGTTTTTATTATCTTTTTAGATATCTGTGTTTTGGGGAATACATTACATGAGACACATCCCATCAAGGAAACCCTATATCGTTCTGAATATCCATAATGTTTTATTAAGTAGACATCTCATTGCACCCGGCTCTTAGGCATAATACTGAGCGTATCACCTTGCCAAACAGTTTACAAGTTCATAGTGAGGATTTAATTACATAATAGCACAGGGAGACAGAGCAGCACATCGTACTTACCAGAGAGAAAAGCAAACTCTTTCATCAAGAGATCCGTAATGTCTTTTGCATAGATGGGGACGGACATCTCTATGGAACAAACAAAAAAATGTTAAAGAGCCAAAAAAAGTTGTTCTTCATTTTATTATCTAGTAATATATTATTATCTACAGTTACAAAAAAGGTTACATATTTTTTTATTCAAGTATCTGGTAAATTTAATATGTATTGCTAGTGAATAAATATGAAACAAACATTTTTTTAATGTTAGCCAAAAAATAATTTGTGATATACATCCTTTGATAATTATAAGAGGAGAGCTAGGATAATAATAATAATAATAATAATAATAATAATAATAATAATTCAACGTTTAAAATGTTTTTAACATTATATTCTTTTTTAGTAATATGTGACCTCAGCTTCTATTGTTATACTAAACTAAAATGTTAAAGGTTTGTGATTTTTATTATTACATAATTCTCTTATTAGTATTAGCAATATTATTTACAATGATATGGCTCTAACCAATTCCACCGCACTGTATACAGTAAATAGTGCATTCTATCGATTACGTTTACAATCTAAACATTGAGGCAAATAGGACAGGTAAAAAAAAAAAAGAGAGATGAAACAGAAATTTCTAGACGGCTTCCTGGATTGCTCTGCATGAGGACATCCAGCGTCAGATTTTTGCATTGAATTAATGCTTTCCTATGGGGAGGTCTAATGCGCGTGCAGCATTTGCCGTGCATACACATTAGAGCCCGCTAATCTCGGAACGCTGGCGCTGGAATATGGCAAATAAAGGTTTTTTTTTAACCCTTTATTTACTGGGGAAGGAGAGGGGAGGCAGGGGGAGTGATAGTGCCAGGAATACTGCTTTTTATTCCTGGCACTATAGATTCCTTTTAATTACCTATAGGCCGCTAAATTGGCTGGAGGGGCAAAACACGGTTGAGCAGTATGGCGATAGTTCGGCTAGCGATAAGGGGTTGAGCAAGAGAGGCACCACTTAAACCAATGGTTACACTCCACAAATGCTACACCTTTGTCTGCTATAAGGAAATTCCTGTTATTATGCAATGCTCTGATACAGATCCTACTTGTACAGCCAAGCTCACTTCGTTCCTGTATTCTTTGTAAGTCGACTACTGCATTTTTCTTTGATCAGATTATGTGACAACCGAAATGTAAAATTATAAATAAAGATTGTAAAAGCAAAAAAAACAAAAATGTAAAGCATACATTTTAATTGAATATATTTTAGTTTAGTTAACCGTTTAAGGAATAATAATAATATATGTCATCTTCCCAAGTGGATCCCTACAAACTCCAAGAATTCATGGAAGAGCTTGCAAATGCAGCTCTAAAGCTGGCAGCAATTGCAAATTATATTCCGTTTCACAGTAAAATCGTTGAAGACCATAATGTTATGGGCACATAAAGCTCTTTGAGTCATTTAGAGGTTGATATTTGTTGAAAGCTGGAAATGTTCAACCCATGCTCCTCCTGCTCTAATTGATCTATAGTTCTCTTAAATACTGACTGGCAGAGAATTATGGAAACCAAGCCCAGAGAGCAGCTGGCAGATTGGGGAATGATGTTCTAAGCCAGGGTAGGCAACCTTTTAGTAGTACTGTCCCAAAACAAGATCTTGAAGTCCCTTGGCGTGACGATTCTATTTTTTTATATTGAGGTGTGTATGTTGTATTTGTGCACATGTGGGCTGTTGTTATATTGTATATGTTCATGAGTAGTTTGTGGTATTGTGTATGATACCTATGAATGAGGTGTGTATGTGTGAGGCTTGTAATATTGCATGTGAGAGGCTGCTGGTGTTGTTGTGTGAGTTTATGTGGATTGTCAGTGGTGTTGTGTTTGTGGGGACTATGTGTGTAATTGAGGATTGCACTGTTTGCATTATTTGTATGAGGGGGGAGGGGAGGCTTATTCTGCAGCTATGTGTTAACAGTGTGGGTGGCTTCCCTGGGGTCCGGTAGGGACTGGGCTGGCCAGGTACAGGTCAGGTTCAGGGGCTGCGGATTGCTCTACTTCAGTACGGATTCCCATCCACAAGTGCTAGGAGAATGTGATCTGTGATCACTTCCTCTAAGTCCTGCAATGTGTAAATTCAGGATTGTCTCTCACCACCTGCAATCACCACTCTACCACCACTCTGCACTAGCAGATATCTGAAGTTCCACTAGGACTCCTGATAAACCAGAGCCTGTTTGTCTCCAGCAGCCTTGAGTGCTGTGGAAAGGCACCTCGAGTGCCATGCATGGCACACGTGCCATAGGTTGTTGACCCCTGTTCTACGCTAAACAGACAGGCATTCAAATAACAAATTGTTTTTTTTTTTTTTATTAAGGGTCAGACAAGAAACAAATTCTACAAATAAATGTAACACTGGTGCTTCTCAATGTAACAGTGAAAAGGAAATGATAGTTTAAAGTAACAAAGTCAAATACCAAAATGAATGCAATTATGAATTAGCATAAACGTACAGGGTAATAGATTTTACTCAATCTCAAAGGGTGACAATACCAGTGTGACTTGTAATTTAAAGCATTTTCTAACATAATATAAGAGTTTTATTAAATGAAAACTCCGAGCACCATAACCACTACAGCGCCCCGTTAGTGGTTATGTTGATTGCAGCACACCTTTAAAATCATTTTATAAACTATGCATTCAAAAATGTTTACATGTTCATGGCATCTAACGATTGGCATTCAGTTATTTTTTTTGTGAGCTGCCGTTGTGTTTGGACGTTTAACAGTGAGCTGAAAACAGACTTTTAAAACGTTAGAATAAAACCCCAATACAGCAACAATAGCGCATCCATAGCAAATGTGTTCACATATTTAAAGGGACACTATAGTCACCTGAACAACTTTAGCTTAATGAAGCAGTTTTGGTGTATAGAACATGCCCCTGCAGCCTCACTGCTCAATCATCTGCCATTTAGGAGTTAAATCCCTTTGTTTATGAACCCTAGTCACACCTCCCTGCATGTGACTTGCACAGCCTTCCATAAACACTTCCTGTAAAGAGAGCCCTATTTAGGCTTTCTTTATTGCAAGTTCTGTTTAATTAAGATTTTCTTATCCCCTGCTATGTTAATAGCTTGCTAGACCCTGCAAGAGCCTCCTGTATGTGATTAAAGTTCAATTTAGAGATTGAGATACAATTATTTAAGGTAAATTACATCTGTTTGAAAGTGAAACCAGTTTTTTTTCATGCAGGCTCAGTCAATCATAGCCAGGGGATGTGGCTAGGGCTGCATAAACAGAAACAAAGTGATTTAACTCCTAAATGGCAGAGAATTGAGCAGTGAAATTGCAAAGGAATGATCTATACACTAAAACTGCTTTATTTAGCTAAAGTAATTTAGATGACTATAGTGTTCCTTTAAAAGATGACAATGGTCCTTACATGCCTCAGCCAAATTATTTTAAAAAGTGTAGTCCGTCATATAAAACGTTGATAAGCTTTTTTGCCCAAACAGGAAATCAGTTAGGCCTTTGAGGTTTTGAGGTATTATAATTAATTGTTTTTGTATATCCTTTTGCATCAGATTCTGCATACATGACATCATGTTACCACAATTCTCCCAGAATTCCCGTCTTGACATGCAAATGAGGCATCTTGTTACAGACTTACTACTACTTTTCTGCAGTCACTTTTACAGTAAATTTAGAATTTGCATTAATCAGTGTGCTGTTTTGTCACATTTTGTTCTGCACACCACTATATTTTTAATATATAATGTTGACTTGTTGATAGAATACATAAATAATGTCATGAAGGGATTCTGGAAAGAGTTTAATAAATCGCAAGACTTAAGGTCTGGTTTATGAATGTCTCCAGAACCCCGACACTCCCGTTTCGGCAATGACAGAAAACATGAGTGACAAAAATAATATGTAAACGTGAGAAGCCAAGATGGGCTGCACTTTATTTTTTTAATTTTTTTAATCAAAAGAAAAACATGCTTAGTCACAATATGTCACAAGAGTAATGATCAGGAAGGATTAGTGGTAAAGTAGAGTAGTTCTGTCTGACAATATGTGGAGACAACAAGATTTGGTATAACATCATGCGTGGTTCATGTATAAAAAAAGCTAATAAAAATGAAAACGAAAAGCCACCAGGCTGAATGCCAGATTAAAAGCCATGGTGTATACAACAGGGTAGTTACATGGAAAATGTATGAGACCATAATAAATAATAGGTAGTAAAGATAGAAGTTAAACAACAAATTAACAGTTACTGTAATGAGTGTGACCATACAGAGAGGCTTGAAACAAGCCAGAGATGATATTTTAGCCAATGCCACACTTACAGAGGTATTGTGGACCTGATCTGCTGGCACTTCTGAATTGCCGAGTGAGTCCTTCACTGTGTCCCAACTATAAGTGAACATCCCCTGATCCACAAGGGTAGGCAGATTGGTACCTGGTCCTCTCTGCTTCCTATGCCCAGGCTGAGTCCCACAGTAGGGTTAAAGTGCAGCAGAGCTTTCGATATCACAATCCCACTAGATTGTAGTAGGCCGATGGACTTAGCACCATTCCGGCTCTTGGACCAGAAGAGGAACAACAGTGCGGCAGTGGAGGCTTCTCTGTTCATGGCTGAGGAGAGTATAGATCCTTGCTGGCAAGACTCAATCTGGGTTCCAGAAAGCTGCACACAAAGCATCAAAGGCTGCCTGGAACTTTGTTTCACAGTGTAGCAGATGGTTGGTCGGCATGGTGGCCATCTTAGATTTGCCACAAGGCTCCGTTTTGTAAGGTGTGTAACGGATCACCTTGGTCCCATCTCCACCTGCCTGTTGTGGTTCCTCACAGGACCAGTCTATGAGGACCCCTACTTCGGGTTCCTCCGGCCGCCTCAGGGGGAGACGGCTAGCCTCCTCGATTGCAGCCTCTACTCGGCTGCTGTAACACTCCTTCTGCTGAGCATACTCTCTCTCGTTCACCAGCCGGAATTCTCGGGCAAGCCTTGTGTTTAGCTCGGCAGTGACCTGGTTCCAGATCACCTGGCGTATCTCCATGGGTACATCATCCACAAACTGGGCCACTCGCTGCCTCACCTCGGCGAGCCAATCATCTTCAGAGCCAGAGCCTTCCATACCTGTCTGCTCCCAGTCGCTGGATACCTCTTCTCCCAGGGGCGCTGCACGAGTGCTAGCGTTGCCCTCAATTTGTAACTCCACAAACGGTGTCTCTGAGCTGCTTTACCTCGCACTAGGACGCCATCCCACCGCTTGCCACCAATGTAACGGATCACCTGGCACCCCAACTGGGTACCTCCGTTGAAGGATGCTCCTAGCGCTTCCTGAGGACTCCAAGCACTGCAGACACCACAACCACCGAACCGAAGAAGCATACGAATGCTTTCAAGCATATGAATGCTGTAAGCAGCTGAACAGGAAAAGCATTCAATCAGCTTACACTCCTGGCAATCAGCATACAATCCAATTCGCTCAATAACGAGACGACACTTCGTTTTGAGGTCAAGCAGAACTGACTGTACTGGCACATACAGCCTCTTTTATTCACAATCCACAAACATAGTACTGCCCACAGGGTTTTGAAATACAACCAATCAATCCGTACAATACACACAGACACTCCCACACAAAATCCTCCCCTCTGCCTGTGATATGATTACTGTACACAATAGTTAATCTAATTATCACAGGCAGAGAAATACAGTATTATAAAACATATCACAGGGACCCCAAAACATGCAATAACCCCATAAAATATATGGTTCCTATATCCTCGGAACCGGGGGATCTGGGTGAACCACATATCCAAAATTCAACCAGATCCGTTCAGTAGTTTGGAAGATGCAGTTTAATGCAGATTCCGCAGAACATATACAGGCTATATGAAAAATAATTACTGTATAATGTGTCCCCTGTTGTATAGTTTAAAACTACTGAACAATGTCTTCGTGCACCAAATACTGGTGAGATGGCACCGTGTAGAAAAGTCCAAACAGTGTCTGTGAGTTAAAATGGCCGCCATCCATTGTTCTCACCATGTGCTTCATCCATTGTTCTCACCATGTGCCTCTGATACATGAAATGGTGGCGACCCAGTAACTCCACAGTATGTCCCCAGATGGTTCTTAAAGGGCCAGCAGCAGCATAATAAAATACAATATGCCCAAATACTGTATTTAAAAGGCCAAATCTCCCAGGGCCATAGTCAGCAGGCAGGAGGCGGGCAAACAGGCTTCTCCAATGGTATGCCAGAGTGTAGTAACATTCCCTGGTGGGGACCCGGATATCCCCTACAAGTCCAGAGGAGGAGGGGGGGCTAAAAAAAGGTTGCTATGACCAATACTCCATGGTGGGAGGGATCGACTGCCTCCCCCAGTCACCAGGGAATGTTAGGCTGCTGGATCCAGGCAAGGTACTCGCCCTACAGACCGGAACTTTACAGGCTTATATCAGGATGAGTTATTGCAGCAACGGTCAGAGGCTTCAACAAGGGGTCTCCTGCACCTTAGTTTGGCAATATAGCTGGAATTTGAACTGCAGAGAGACGGAGCTATGCAGAGACACATCCGGCCATCTTGAGCTCAAGGCCCTTCCCCCTCCAATTAGTTGCTTTTTAAATCAACAATTAGTGTCTTTTTCCCCTCATTCATTTTTTTTTTTTTTTTGGGTGCCACCGGTAGGACGCCTAATAACGAAACAAACAAAATGGCTTGCTCCTACCTAATTTTGTTTAGTTCATGATTTTGTCGCATGGCAATTCAGAGTTAAGGCAATTCAGACGACTCACAAATTGCGACAAATCACAATTAGTTTGAAACCAAATGCACAAGTCTAATGTGTATATCATATACAATACACAAACACCCACACGCACAAAAGCTATGTAACTGAAAAAAAAGAGATATACTCATTTTTTTCCTTGCAAAATGAATTATAAATAAATAAAATGGCTGTCAAAATGATAAATGTAGTTAAATAAAAAGTGCCTTATCAACATTAAATAGAGCTAACACCCATATTTATTCAAATAGACTATGTGCTTATTATTAGACTTGGCATATATAATGATATCATGAAGTCTGGCTTTTAATATAAATAGATTTCAAGTAAAGAATACTTGGTGTTATTTAATAATTGACAATGTTATTGTCAAAGAAATGTAATACACAACTCAGCTATGCAAAACATACATTATGCTAAGTAACACAAACAAAAAGGACAATGTATGGAAAGACTTATTGATCACAATAATATTCATTTTCTATAGAGAGAAAATGTATGACCACAAACATAGGCATAACTAGAAACCCCGGGGCCTCGGTGCGAAAATTGCCCCCCCCCCCGACGATGTGTCTCATTTCCCCATGTGTCTCATTCCCTCCCCCCAGCCCCGCCATGTGTCTAAACCCCCCCTCCCCCCAAGTGTCTCATTCCCCCCAAACACCTTAATGTGTCTCATCCCCCGTCACATCCTGTTCTGTTCTGCAGAGATGTCTGGCCTTCTGGTATCCCGTACTCTTTTTACAATTCTTGTTTTTTCTGGTTTTCTATTCTATGTCTGGTTTTCTTTATGCTGGGTTTTCTGGGTTCATTCCTTTATTCCATTCATGGAATTCCCAATCTCCTGTATTCAGGGCCAGACTGGGAAAAAAATTCGGCCCGGGCATTTTTTTATCACAGCGGCCCACTAAGAAGGGGGCGGGGCAGAGAGGGTGTGTTTTGTCATCACTAATGACAAACACGCCCCCTCTCAAAGTGAGCATGTTGGTTCAATGCTCTTCCAAGGCAGACCATGCACAGAGCTCTGCTGCAAATTTAATAACATGCTTGCACTGTGTTTCCTTGCAACTTGTCTCTGGTGCCTCTATAAATGGATACCAGGAGACAAAAGGTCCAGGAAAGAGTATTGGGCATGTGTTTGGAGCCTGCTTGTGGGATTGCGTGTGTAGAATGAGCTGATTGTGGTGTGGTATTGTGTAATAAGGTCGGTTTTAGTTGTGTTGTGTTTGTGGTGTAAAGTAATGCATATGTGGCTAGGGGCTGTAGAGAATGTGTGTATAGGGGATGTAGCAAGTGTGTGCATACAGGCAGTGGTGTATCCTGGTTTTGTGCTGCCCTAGGCAGGACAAAACT
Source organism: Pelobates cultripes (assembly GCA_933207985.1). NCBI lineage: Eukaryota > Metazoa > Chordata > Amphibia > Anura > Pelobatidae > Pelobates > Pelobates cultripes. The sequence goes on along the minus strand of OW240920.1, from coordinate 52,308,433 downwards.
CAGGCGCCCCCCACAATTCACTCCAAGTGTATTTCTCCCCCCTCCACTCTTGTCCTTCCCTGTGTCTCTTTCCCCTCTCCCTTCCCCTGCAGCCCCTCCATTTCTCCACCTTTGCAGTCACTCCATTTCTCTCTCTCCCTTCCCCTGCAGACCCTCCATTAATCTCCCCCGTAGACCCTCCATTTCTCCAGTCCCCACTTCCCCTGCACACCCTCCATTTCTCCCACCTTCCCCTACAGACCCTCAATTTCCCCATTCCCCTGCACACCCTCCATTCCCCCCTCCCCAGCAGCCCCTCCATTTCCCCCTTCCCTGCAGACCCTCCATTTCTCCACCCTTCCCCTTGCAGAACCTCCATTTCTCCCCTTCCCCTGCAGATTCCCCATCCCCACCTTCCCTTGCAGAACCTCCATCCCCCACATTCTCTTGCAGAACCTCCATTCCCCCCTTCCCCTGCAGACTCTCCATCCCCCACTTCCTGCAGACTCTCCATCTTCCCTGCAGATCCCCTTCCATTTGCAGACTCTCCCTCCCCCGTCCTGCAGACTCCCCTCCATTGGGCCCTGCGGACTCTCCATCCCCCCACTTCCTGCGGACTCTCCTTCCCACTTCCCCTGCGGACTCTCTTCCCAGCTTCCGTTGCAGACTCTCCCTCCCCACTTCCCTGCAGACTCTCCTTCCCCTTCCCGGACTCTCCCTCCCCCTTCCTGCAGACTCTCCCTCCCCCTTCCCTCTCTCCTCCCCTTCCTACCAGACCTCCATTCCTTCCTTCCAGACAGACTCTCCATTCCCTCCCTTCCGCTGCAGACTCTCCATTCCCCCCCCTTCCGCTGCAGACTCTCCATTCCCCTCCTTACTTGTTTGCCACAATCGGGGTACCTGTCTGAGTCTGACAGGAAGTGCTCTCTCAGTGAGCACTTCCTGTCAGACCGCTTGGCCGCGCTGCACACAGCGGCAGCATAGCACATTGCTCCCCTCCTGCAGGTTAGCCTGCGACCGCGGGCCCCGGCCGATGCTGCCTCGCACCAGCCCTAAAGGTCTCCTGCGGCACTTTGATCAGCTTGTCTACCACAATAAAAAAACAGTGTCCAGAGCACCTTCAACAAACTTTGGCTGAGCTCCACACCCTTGAAACGAAACTATCCAAATATCCAAATGCCAAAACACTATAAAAAAAGAGTTCATGGCAGCGGATTCAGCCAAAGCACTCCAATGGACTAAACAGCTCTATTATGAGAAGTCCAACAAAGCAGATACCCTACTAGCTCATAAACTCAAAAGTAGAGCAGATCACAAACGCATAGACAGAATCAACTCCCCAGATGGCCAAACCCAAGACTTACCCGAGCGTATAGTTAAAATCTTCCAAGACAACTTCTCATCTCTTTATGTTCATAACCCACAAACACGCCTTGACCCAGAGGAGGCCGCACACCAGATTGATAACTATCTAAAAACAATTAATTTACCAACACTCTCTCCGGCAGGAGCCAACAAACTGATAACACTGATAAAGCCAGAAGAAATAGCTAACACATTTAAAACACTCAAACCAAACAAATGTCTTGGCCGGATGGGTTTTCAGGACTTTATTACAAAATGTTTGCCCCACACTGATACCACACTTATGCAATCAATGGCAAAACGACTTAACCCCTTCCTTCCCAAATTCATACACCCTGATCAAGTTGGGTTCATACCAACGAGACAAGCCAACAACACTACACCCTGTTCAAAATTATTATGATCTTTTGCTTGAGGATGCTCCAAAGGTTCTCAATAGGATTGAGGTCAGGGGAGGATGGAGGCCACACCATGACTTTCTCTCCTTTTATCCCCATAGCAGCCATTGATGCAGAGGTATTCTTTTGCAGCATGAGATGGTGCATTGTCATGCATGAAGATGATTTTATTACGGAAAGTATAGTTCTCCCTTCTGTATCAGGGAAGAAAATGGTCAGTAAAACTCCACATACTTTGCAGAGGTCATCTTTACACCTTTGGGGACCCAAAAGGGGCTGACCAGCTCTCTTCCCATGATTCCGGCCCAAAACATGACTCCGCCACCACCTTGCTGACGTTGCAGCCTTGTTGGAACAGGGTGGCCATCCACCAACCATCCACTACTCCATCCATCTGGACCATCCAGGGTTGCACGGCACTAGTCAGTGAACAGGAATGTTTGAAAATTAGTCTTCATGTATTTTTCTGCCCAATGAAGCAGTTTCTGCTTGTGAGCATTGGTTAGTGGTGGCCGAATAGAAGGTTTATGCACAGTTACAAGACTCTGGAGGACTCTACACCATGATGTCCGTGGTACTGCAGAGACACCAGCAGCTTCAAATATCTGTTTGCTGCTCTGTATTGGTATTTTAGCAGCTTCTCTCTTGATCCGATGCATGGATCTGGCAGAAATCTTCCTCAACGTGCCTTTATCTGCACCGGTTCGGTGAGCCCAATTTAAGGAAAAACTACTAAAGGAGGGTGTTCCACATTATTAAGCAGAGCACCATTTTCATGCAATATGGACAAGAAAAAGGATCTCTCTGCTGTCGAAAAGAGTGAAATAGTGAAATAGTTCAATGCCTTGGACGAGGTATGAAAACATTAGATATTTCACGAAAACTTAAGCGTGATCATCGCACTATTAAGAGATTTGTGGCTGATTCAGAGCACAGATGGATTTGAGCTCCCACCAGGCTACTTCCGTGGTAGTGCTGGCATAAGGGCTGAGTACAGCTGGTCTCTGACCACCTCGCAACCCACCAATTCAGCATAACAGTCCCCCACACAGCTGTGGTGAGGCACCTGGACATAGACAACTTTTCCCCGTACTCAGGTGTAATAACCATTTATTGTGGGTGGGCTGTACTACTAATTGTGTTTTATGGGTGGATTGCTGGACTAACCAGGGCACTGACCGGCAGATACCCTGTTAGTCTGTTTGGAAAAGGGGAGAGATGTGATGAGACCAATCTCGCCACTGTGCATTGGAGGAGCCTGGTTGCCCACCTGCTGCCTTAAGACTATGGCCCCATGTTGAAACGCTTGATTTTCCCCTGCAAAGACACGAAAACTGGGTCATTCGGTGCATGCCCTGTTTGGGCGGTGATACCCCAGATAGCTATGCCATGGAGCCCATTTGTATAATTAAAAACTATGGGAAAGACTTTGGCTTCATGGCAATTGAACTGTATGTGTGTGATCTGAGCGCCATTCAGTAATAATGTGCACTTGGATCTGAGCTATCTGGGGATATGTTGAATGTACCTGTTTTATGCAATGGCTGCACAGATATATTTTTATGTATTTTATTGTCTTTTGCTGCAATGTGTTCAATTGAGTTTTGCCTCTGTCCCTGGAGATAATTGGATTACTTCCCAATTATCTCCAGGATAGAAGACTCTGTGGAACTGATGTTGGGCAGAAAAGCCATGCTTCATTTGGTCACAAAGGACTACAATCTATCTTTTGAATCACTGGACCAATTTATATGATTTTGACGTATGTTAGTATTTGGAGTATGCTGATTCTGAAGATTTTATATGAATGTGATGCATACTTTTAAACTTATGAATAATGAGGAAAAACTGTATTTTTCTGCCTGTGATAATTACATTACCCATTGTGTAAGGTAATTGTATCACAGGCAGAGGGGAGGATTTTGTGTGGGAGTGTCTGAGTGTATTGTATGTGTTTATTGGTTGTTTTCCAAAACACTGTGGGTGGTACTAATGTGTATATAAGAACAATAAACCCACAGCTCTGTCTGTTCCTGCTTGACCCTCAAAACGGAGCCTTGTCTCGTTCTTGGGGGGGGATTTATTGTATGCTGTTCCAGTTCGACTGCTAGAAGTGTAAACCTATTCGTATGGTTTTTCCTATTCGGCTGTTTACAGCATTCGTATGTTTGAGAGCATTAGTATGCTTCTCCGGTTCGGTGGATTGGTGTCTACAGTAGCTGCCTGTATATCTGGAAGGGAATATCTCCTAAACAGCTGTTAACCCCTTTTATGCCTGGGGGTGCCGTTACACACCCCTAGATTCATTTAAACATACTCCATACAAAAACATGCTTACATTCAAACACTGCTCAGTGTGGGGGGGGGGGAGGAATGCCAAAAATAGGACCCGCCCCAGGTGCCAAATGCTCTAGGTATGCCCTTGATTGGAACCCATACACACAACTTATTTGAAGGGACACTATAGTCACTAAAACAACTTTAGCTTAATGGAGGAATTTTGGTGTAAAGATCATGCCCCTGTATCTTACAGCTCAATCCACTGCCATATAGGAATTAGCTCACTTTGTTTATACAGCTCTACTCACACCTCTCTGCACGTGACTTGCACAGCTTTGCTAAACACTTCCTGTAAAGAGTCAGCTAATGTTTATACTTCCTTTATTGCAAATCCTGTTTAATTTCTTATCTCCTTATCTCCTGTGGTTAAAGCTCAATTCAAATTGTGGCTTTAATTGTGGCTGTAGTGGTTATGATAGCCCTGAGGTCCTCCTAAAGCTAGCCTTCACCAAATCCAGCCCTAAATCCGTTGTGACAAATATCACTTTTTTAAATATACTTTATTCTTCCACTTAATATCATAACATTGCAGAAAACAAAGAAAAAAAGAACTGCAGGACACTGTGTCAGGTCATCTACCAATGGTGTTTTGTCCACCCTATTGTTATTTAATCCCTTCAGCGCTTTGTGGTTATACATTATTAATGAAATAAAAGTCTAGCTGATGGTTGTTTATCTCCACAAATCTGTAATGCAATATATATTTTTATTTGCACCACAGATTTTTGGAGATAAACAACCATCAGCTAGACTTTTATTCCATTCCGAACTGCAATTCATCTTGCGCTGGTCGATGTAATAGATATAGAATATATAAAAACATAAGTATAAACGTTTTACTTCTCTCCCTGTTTTTCCTTCTGTTGATTACTTTTTCTTACTTGATCTATGACCCAAATGGCAGAAAAATCATTCTATAAGTGTACTGCAAAATAGATACATTATATTTACATTATGCATCTATTTTGTAGTACACTGGCTGCCCCATTTTGCACTGTTTTGGGTTGTCTACACATTTCCCAAATCATTTTTTCGTTACCGAAATTCTGTTGAGCCGAAACTGGTCAAAATTCAGCCATCTTGAAAAAGTTTTTCATTTTGGAAAACATTCAGGTTAACCTGAATTTTCTCACCATACACAAGTCTGCCAGCAGATAACTAACAGGAATTTGTTTTGACAATTCACTTCCATGTAAATGTGCATCATCTCTTATGGGATAATTTTAGCTGTTCTAATTTTAATTTGATTCTTCATTTCTAATTAAGCTTATAACCATAAGAATTGTCAAGATGAAGATATGAGGGGCACTTGCCCTTCTTTAAATTTCAAAGAGATCTTCTATTTGCCCAGGGACGGTTATACTGTAACTAGCAGTGACCTCTATAGTGTCTTTATAAGCAGTTACCGAAGCAGACTACTGGGGTGTGATGCTGAATCCTTGCTCTCTGGTAAATTAAGAAGCATGGAGACCATAAGGAAGACTTCTGCAATGGTCTATGCTGGCAGAGGCAGAGATACATTCTTTTACTGAAGCACCAAGGAGGTGGGGTGTATTAATATTAAGAACCAAACGCTTTATAGTGCGGTTATGTCCTTGTACATATAGTATGCCAATATGGAATGTTCCACTTATTTAACTTTGGCATCTCTACACACCCGTACAGTAAGTAATTGAGTGGGTTATTCCAGTTAGAAATGTAATCCTTAGAGAAAACATAGTTATGATTTAATTATTTATTACTGCCATTTATACAACACCAACATATTTTTCTTCTTTACCACACTCAACTTCTACTTTTTACATGTACTAGGTTATACTACTGCTAAACAGTTGTGTCAAGTCATATTATGTATACAATATTCCAGTTTTATGGTATGTCACCAAAGACCTAATGCTCCCATGGTTGATAAACCAGACATATGATATCTATATTGTATATAACCCAAATTGTCTATTACACATGTTACTTTATAAATATATTTTCAAAAAACAGTAAAATTCATGCAATCACGTAAGAATAATGTATAACATAATTAATGCAATGTTGAGGTGCACATGTGGTATACTTTCAAGTCATACCTTACATAAGTACTTATTATGAACCTGTGCCCCTTCGTCCTATTATTTGGATGTGGAGGGGACCAAAAAAAGCTGCCCACGTGGTCAATGCTAGTCAACTCTGCCATCCATGAAGCACTTTGACAGTACTCTGCAAAACAGGTGGGTTGTACTCTCGAGCATCAATACAATACTCATGTGCCAAGCTGAAACGTCTCCTTTTCTCCACTTTGGGCATACCTTCAGTAACGTTTCAGCAGTTATATGCATTGCATCAATGACATATTCCTTCTCTTGCATCACTAATAATTCTGTTCTGTGCACCGTCCTACTTTCACGTTACCTACGGATATTGCTTTCTATGAAAATAACTTTGCAGTAAAGATTAAGTGCTGTCTATCAAAAGATTGAAAAGAGAATTGGAATGTTTCAATGAATTACATTTGACCTAGAAACATGTGGTCCTGTTAATAATAATTTAAATGTGTCAAAACAAATATTATTTGGCAGAAAGACCATATTTTACGAAAAAATAATGTAGAAAGAAAAAGCAAAGATCAAAAGTTATTAATTCCTTTCTAAATCGATATGGTCTCCACCATGAGAAAACATTAACTGGTACAATCACCTGCCAGCGCTGTACTGTGTGTCTGTGATTTGCACAACAAATAGAGTAAAAGGTGCGGTCTGATCAAACTTTTATTTTAGCCGGCAATGCTTGAGAAAAAAAAAAGCAACATTTAATAGTCCAGAATCCACTGGATTTGTGTATGTTCTATATTGTACAGAACTGCCTTCTAATTGCATATTTTGTGTGGGTATTATGGGAAAATGCATTTATTGTTTTAAAATCATTATGGTTTTGTTTCAAGAATGCATCCCAGACTGCTGCTAGTTTCCTTATTAGCGCTTTTATCCAGAGAATTTACAGGGATACTACAGGCACCCAGACCACTTCAGCTCATTAAAGTGGTCTTGGTGCAATGTCCTATCCCTTAACCCTACAGTCACAATTATTGCAGTTTCTGAGAAACTGCAATAATTACCTGCTAGGGTTAACTCTATCAGACAGCCACTATAGGGACTTTTGGTCGCCTTAATGACGCTGGACGTTTTCACACTATGCATGAGGACTTCCAGTGTCACCGGAATACCCATAGGAAAGCACTGTTTAATGCTTTCTATGGACATTTTGAATGCGCGCGCGGCACTCGCATATCCAGCTCCGCTGACGTCGGACGGGGGAGCTGACATTGGCGGGGGAGGAGAGGTCACCAGCGCCGAGGGAACCCGGCGCTGGATTAGGTAAGCTGCTGAAGGGACCCTGAGAGTGGGGCACCCTCAGGGCACTATAGTGGTCCTTTAACACATAAATACCCACCATAACAGGATAATCATCCTTTAAACTTCTTACTATGGTCCACAGTGTACTCCACTACTGGGAATCTCCGTACCGATAGGATATAATAGGATTAAATATCCCTCAACAGCAGCATACATTAGAGTGAAGTAATTTAGGAAGACAAACAGCTATTGGCTGTTATATAGTCTTTCAAAGAGTGCAACTCTCTAACTTCCAAACCACTGATGTCAATTATAGCTGTTTTCCCACCCATACTAACCTCCTACTCTGTTTACGCACTCGACAGACAATATATATATTGGATGGATGGATGGATGGATGGATGGGTAGAAGTTTGATAAACGCCATTTTGGTAAAATCGCTACTAGTTCCATTTGAGACCGTGAAATAAAGAAAAAAGTTTAAAAGTTTAATTTTGTTCTTGCCGAGTTTCTTTCTTGTTTTACTGATGTCTTTATTTATTTTGTTTTTTTCTCGCAATTTGGAATTGGGTACTCCTGCAACAATTAGATAATTAGTGTTTAACATGTATTATGGATTATGCTATGGTAAAACTGATTAAAGATACATAAAGGTTTTGGCCATGCACACAAGAGAAACAACCAGTCCCCCTAGCAGGTCCCCCTATCCCTCTGTCCCCGTGAGTACCTATGCATTATGGCAAAGCTTTTATGCAGTATTTGTTAAATAGCAAGTGGTTTGTAACTTTGATATATTGTACAACACTACAGAGAATATAGCAAAATAGATAAAAGTAAAATTGCAGTAAGGGAGCCTAATCTCTACGGTTTGCATTTCTATAGATAATTTGGAGAGTTCATAGTAAGTGAAAGATGAAAAACATGCTCCACTTTCTCCTTCTTCAATGCAATGTGTGCCTTGACTTGTGCTTCAACTGGATAGTCATTTTTATTAAACTGGTACAAGAAAATGTATTTTCATGTGAAAAAGGCTTACACGTTACCTGTGATTGTCAATGTGTTATTCAGTATTGTAATTCCTTAGGCTGTACTTAATAAGGAAGATGACATCATAAACTCATGAAACAAGAACCAGAACATCTACAAGCCCACAATGAAATCCATAAAGAAATTGTAAACCGACAAAGTCATGACATAAATACTGCAGAAAACCTGTTTGAATTGAGGAGGGAAGCCCATACACACAAAGGAATAAAAACAGAAACAATTGTGGCCTTTTACATGATAACATGAATATTCTCTTGTTGCACTGCAAAAGACAAAATCAAACAACAAATAATATGTTCTAGCATACACAAAAGTCAGCTACAACTATACAGTGTTGTACTAATAACACAATAAAATTAAAGGACCACTATAGACACCCAGACCACTTTAGCTCAATGAAGTGGTCTGGGTGCCAGGTCCATCTAGGGTTAACCCTGCAGCTGAAAACAGAGCAGTTTCAGAGAAACTACCATGTTTACACTGAGGGTTAATCCAGCCTCTAGTGGCTGTCTCATTGACAGCCGCTACAGGCGATTCCGCGATTCTCACTGTGAAAATCACAGCGAGAAGATGCTGACGTCCATAGGAAAGCATTGAGTAATGTGTTTTCAAAGATAGCTTCCTAGTACCACTACAAATATGGTAAGGTGCAGTTGTTATGGTGCATGTTTTTAAAAATATACCGACATTAATCATATGTATAATTTGGGATTTCCAAGAACATTTTACTAATGTTTATGAAACTCCATCCAGTTTAATAAGCAAAAGCTCTTAATATACAATACAAAATAATGTATTTTCTTGTAATATCTGTACCCAACAGGTTGCTAAAATTTGATATGAACACTTGATACGCAAAAAAATTCCCCACAGCCTTATTACACCACAATCACTCGCATGAACAACAAAGTGTAAGGCTTTTGGTATAGAATACCAACTAATTAGTCATTTATAGTTAGACTCTTAAGACCTATTTTGCTATTATGTTAATGCATTCTGTCCAAGGGTTTCTACACTTATAACTGGTACATTTTACCCCAAATCTCTGGAAAGTAAGGAAGTCATAAGCAAATCTGGATCACTGTACAATAATGCAAAGAACAAATTCTCTTTGAGACTTTAACAATATCACCAGAGGAGGTATGTAATAGTAATTCACATACAGTACAGGTGACTCATGATAATACTAAATGAATGCTTACTAATGCAAGGAATCAAAACAACAAAATGAGTGAGTTAGGGGCAATAGCATATATGACAAACGCTCCTTTCCACACAAACTCCTAGAGGAGTGTGGAAGCTGGCCTCCTGCCCACTGGCTATGGTCCAGGTCTGAGACCCTATTTGGGAGTTACCCTGCCCAGCAGCCATTAGCAGATTTCCCTCGGTGTAACTGGTTCGGCACTTTTCCTTCCCATGAATGGAACCAAACACTAGCTCCTTGGCGACTGTTCTCATGAACAAATCCATGAATGGTCCTCAGCGGTACTTAGTCGCGACCGCTATGGAACTAATATCTGCATGATGACTTTGCGGTTCCCGGTCACCTCAGCGGTACTTACCCGCGAATGTTATGGAACGGTTTTCAGCTAGGTGACCTTGCGGTTCCCGGGCAACTTGGTCCGGGGTTTTGAACAACTTTGTGACTAGCCTGGAGAGTGCTTTTTGGAGGGTAGGTGCCTGAAACTAAGCGGAACAAACGCTCTCTAAGAGCCAGGCAAAGCACCTCGTATTTCACAAAAGCTTCCAAAAGTTGACCAGTTAAAGCACCAAATGCTCTGGAACTATTTTGGGCTAGGACCATGGGTGCGGTCGGTCAGAACTTTGCCCCGGTGGCGTTTCCCCTACACTACATGGATCTGAGCGCTATTTGGACAACTTGAGTGCTCATATCAGGGGATGTAGGACATGTGGGGTTATTGTATGTTTTTATTATGTTTTGGGGTACTTTTATGTTTGGCTCTCTGTTCCTGGGATATAATTAACTTACTGGTCTTTAACTCAATTATCTCCCAGGCCCAGAGATTCTTGGGAGGGGCTTTATTGTATTGAGCATAAAAGGTTGAGTTCGACTTATTAAAAGCAGTTGTACTCCCAGAACTATGTGTCGTCTAGTTACCAGGAGGGGAGAGGACTATTCACTATTCAACAGGTGAAAGTCCTTGTAAGAACTATAGCTCCCAGGACTATATGTCGTCCAGAAGAACCCTATTCAAGCCACGTCGGCTGGGGCAGAAGCGCTGAGGTTTTCCCTGCTTCCAGCTAGGAAGCAATTGTTGATGGAGGCAACCAGTCAGGGTACAGGGAGCTCCGCGACAGCATACACTAAGCAATATGAGATAATAGGCAATAGCAAAAAAAAGGTGTAATGAGTACACATTATTTAGGAAGGATAGAAAAAGCAGGAATGATGTTGAGATACGTTTGAATGTCAGCCAGGAGTTAAAGCCAAATCTCAAGCATGTGGAAGTGATGAGGAAAATGTGGAAGCGTTATGGGTAAATATCTGCTTGGGGCAAAAGAGAGTAAATTAATTATTGGTTGGGATATGTTATAAACCACCTAATGTTAATATTGATGAGGAAGGACAGCTATTTGAGCAAATTGGAAAAGCTGAACATCTAAGTAAAACATTAATTATTGGAGATTTTAATTACCTGGACATAAATTGCGATAGAATGACTAGTAGTTCAGCAAAGAGAATTAGGTTTTTGAACTTGTTAAATGACACATGAAAGTCACGTTTCAGTGTTTGCCCATGACACAAAACTCTGTAAAGTACTAAGATGTTAGCAAGATACAACTCTGCTGCAGCGGGATTTAGATAGATTGGGGGATTAGACACTCAAATGGCAGATGAAATGTAATGAAGAAAAATGCAAACTTATGCACTTCGGGGTAAAGAATTCACAAGCAACCCAGTCAGGTATTGTCATATATAAAAAGGGATGCCTTTTTATAAATCACTGGTAAGACCACATCTTGAATATGCTGTGCAATTTGGGGCATCTGATCTAAAGAAGGATTATTATGGCACTAGAAAAATTGCTGAGTTGGGCTACAAAATTAAAGGACCACTATAGTGCCAGGAAAACATACTCGTTTTCCTGGCACTATAGTGCCCTGACTGTGCCCCCACCCGTAGGGTCCCCCTCCCGCCAGTCTCTGGGGAGAGGAAGGGGTTAAAATCTTACCTTTCTCCAGTGCCGGGCGGGGAGCTCTCCTCCTCCTCTCCTCCTCCATAGCGACGTCATCGGCTGAATGCGCATGCGCGGCAGGAGCCGTGTGTGCATTCAGCCAGTCCATAGGAAAGCATTCACAATGCTTTCCTATGGACGCTGGCGTCTCCTCACTGTGAGAAAATCACAGTGAGAAGCGAAGAAGCCCTCTAGCGGCTGTCAATGAGACAGCCACTAGAGGCTGGATTAACCCTATTATAAACATAGCAGTTTCTCTGAAACTGCTATGTTTAGGGAAAAAAAGGGTTAATCCTAGCTGGACCTGGCACCCAGACCACTTCATTAAGCTGAAGTGGTCTGGGTGCCTATAGTGGTCCTTTAATAAAAAGGAATGTAACATTTTAGTTGTGAAGAAAGGTTAACAAACAAATCACTTTAGTTTAGAACAATAGCTCTTCAGAGGGGATATGGTAGTATTATACAAATATATTCAGGGCCAATAAAAACCATTGTCTGGATATCTATTCATAAACAGGAATATATATAGGACACAAGGTCACAGGTTTAGACTGGAAGAAATTAGATTTAGTCTAAAGCAAAGGAAAGGAAATTTTAGCCTAAAGAAGTGACAGAGCTGCACAGCAATAAAACTCACAGTAAGGTGTATTTAAATACCAATAAATGTGTTTAGTAAACAGTCTGTGTAAATAAGACATTGTGGAGGTAACTAGATATACAAACGGACATGCAAGTTAAGGAGTATTTTCAATAAAGTCATTTAAAGGGTTAATAAATTTTTTGGCTAAAAGCCCCATTCAAATCAACATGCTTTTTAACAGGAACTGTCACATGAACATTTCTGAAATGAAATACATAATAGTCAAATAATCACTCAAATTATTTGCAAGCTTCCTACAGCTTTGAAAACTATGTCATGCATAGTTATAGCATTGTGACATTTTCAATAGGCTCTCAGAATATAATTAGCCTACTTCCAAAGCCATATGGAACCTTTATTCAAAGTTATACCGTATAGAGGGAAAATAGCACTATTCCCTGTCAGTATATTTTTTTCTTCTTATTTTATTTTGGAGTATAAAACTAATATTACAGCCAGTCTGACAGATATGTATCTCGGTGGGGTATGTAACATTAGCTGCTAATCTCAAAGTACTGAGTACTACCGACACTCTTTATAAAATGTCAACTCATGCATGCTCTAGGTCAGGGGTAGGCAACCTACGGCACTAGTGTCTTTGCACGGCACTCAAGGATGCTAGAGCCAAACAGGCTCTGGCCTATCAGGAGTCCCAGTGAAACTTCCGATATCTGCTAATACGAAAAGGTGGTGAAAGACAACCCTCGATTTATGCATTGCAGTACATAGCGTAAGTGATCTCAGGTTACTTCCTACCAGCACTTGTGAATGAGAATCCACACTGTGGTAGAGCAGCCCACAGCGGATATTGCAGCTCCTGCCCTTCACCTGTACCTGGCCAGCCTGGTCTCCACTGGAACCTAGGGAATCCACCCACACTGCTAGATATACACAGAAATGCAGAATAATCCTCCCCTCATACAAATAATACGAATAGCCCACAAACATACACACAATCCGCACAAACGTAACCCGCTAACAATCCACATACATGTACACAACCCCACATGCAGCCTCTCACATGCAATACCCCAAACAGCCCCACACATACACACACTACCAAACACACAATGTGACATATCCATCCACACACACACACAATTCCACAAGCAGCCCCCATACACACCCCACATTCATATGTATCATACACAATACCACAAACTACTCAAGAACATATACAATATAATAGCTCATATACACACAAATACAACGATACAAAGCAATTACAGTATAAATAACACAAGCAGAATATGGCAGTATACACACCTCAATTTAAAAAAATAGTACCGGCACGCTAAAGGACATCACAATCCTATATCGGCACAATGCTGCTAAAAGGTTGCCTACCCCTGCTCTAGGCTCATTTCCATATACACATTACTATAAGTAAAACTTTGTGCCTGTTGAGTCTGTTCTGTACATGCAATCAGACTTTTTTTTTTTTTTCAGGAAAATAATAATTGGGTGAACAGTATTTAGTTCAATTGGCTGAATTTCAGTACCAAAATATATTCAGGATGGTCATTCAGACAGCCAAAACAGTAGGAAAAAACTGGGACTATGGCTGTGCAGACATGGAAAAATGGCTACTGCTAGAATATTGCCTTGTCTAATGGCCACTCAGTATCAGCCATTTTTGCAATGCCAATTCAGTGTTACCAAAAATATATTATTATATATCTGGGTTAAAACAAAAAAAAGGAAAAAACTTTGTTTTTAGTTTTAGAATGATTGTAATATTTTTGCTATCTTGTATTAAAGAAAAATAAATAGCAGGAGTTATATCAAGTTCAAGATAGATTATCAAAAAATGAAAGGAAAAAGTGAATGGGAAATTAAACACCAACTCACCCTTAGACCCTGAAAAGAACAAAGCTTTCCCACAATGTAGTGTCACTGACTATGTGTTCTGTTTGCATTTTATGTTTTTTCTTTTAAAGCAGAGGTTTTTAGTTGGATAAAAAGAGGATTTTTTCCAAAAACCAAAAGGGTGGAGCAGGTAATTGTGTCATCATTTGCTCACTTTTTCATCTTTGATAATTTTTTTATTTTTTTTTAAATCCCCTGTTTCCAAATTAAATTACTCCTGCTGTAGCTTATCTCCTTTTTTTCTTTTTACATATGCCTTTCATTGTAGTGTTTTGTTTTTTGCCCTGCCTGTCAGTTTTGCAGTGTGGCTATGCCCCGGGAGGTATCTTACATGAGGCAAACAAGGCATCTTCCTTGGGCGGCACTTTGCAGGGGGCTGCAAAAAAAGCCACCCCCAAACGCCCAGGCAGATCTCTTGCTTTCCTCGTGTCCTGGGGGCTCAAGAGCTGGCCATTTTTGAGCCCCCCCCCCGAGGCTGGCAGCAGGCAGCGAGGGAGCATACTCACCTGAGCTCTTCCTGCGCTGCTTAATAAAGCCTGGAGCTGGAATATGACATCAGACCAGCTCCCGGCGCGCGAGAGAGCTAAACAGGAAAATCAGAGCTCCCTTACCGCCTACTCTGCCTGTCCGCCCCCTGCCTGCCCGCACAGCAGCCCTACTGGACAGATAAGTAATTCACTGCAGCTCTCCCAGGGAGCCTGGGTGGATTTAAAATAATAATAATAAAAAAAAAAAAATGTGAGGATTGGTGGTAATGTCTGTGTGTGTGTGTGTGTCTGTGAGTAAATGTGTGTGTGTATCTGTGAGTGAATGTGTGTGTGTGTCTGTGTGTGTCTAAGTGAATGTGTGTGTGGGTCTGTGAGTGAGTGTGTGTGAGTGAATGTGTATGTGTCGGTCAGTGAGTGTGTGCGTCTATTAGTGCGTGTGTCTGTCAGTGAGAGTGTGCATCTGTCAGTGTGTGTCCGAGTAATAGCGTGTGTCTGTCTATTAGTGTGTCAAATCAGTGAGTGTGTGTTTGTCATTGTTTGTCAGTGTATATGAGAGTGTGTGTCTGTCAATGAGTGCATACATCTATCAGTGAGTGTGTGCGTCTGTCAGTCAAAGTACAGCCTTGGCAGGGAGGGGTGGGGAAAATTTGAATTTGGGGGGAGGGCCCAAGCACCATCCTGCCTGCACAAATCCTAAATACACCACTGGCTATGCCTGCTACCTGTGTACATGCAATTCGCATAAGTTGCTTTTTCCACACTGAAGGGGGGTCACTGGATATGTGGAAAAGCTTTGTGCTTCTCAGGATGGAAGGAATGACTAGGTGGTCAATTGCCCATACCCACTCACTGTTTCCTTAGAAGTCCTTCAGTAAGCAAAAAAAAAAAAAAAGGGGCCCTGTCAGCTTCTCCTAACAGCGTCTGTGGAGGTAACCGGCACTACAAGACTCAGTCAGGCAGGGCAAAACCACAGTAAAGGGAATGTAAAAAAGAGGGGGCACAAATAATCTGTCCCGAAGTAGAAATAGATTTTTTTTTTTTTTAATCTGTAAAACAATTCTAAAATAATGAACAACAATAGGCAAGATAAACTTTTTTTGTTAATTATTTTTCTGTTTTTTTTTTCTTACCATTTTACTGTTCGTTGAACCTGCCACTGTGGACTACAGGCACTATTGCCCCTTCTCTGCCTAAGGGTGGTGGTAATAGCAGTAGAAGAGGTAGCACTGGTGGTGGGTTGTGACACCTGCACAGTATCATATATAGCATTAGTAAATCTGCTGCCTGCTCTTGTACTCTCACAATTTGCACTTTGCATTTCAACCTTCTTAGAGGCACTCAAATGGTCCCAAATTTTGCTTATTTAGTGCGATACCCTAGCCCCCACCCTTTGCCTTGCATCTGCTGAAGATGAAGGTGGATTTGCATCGGTGGCAGTGGAAGCGGTCACAACACTAACCTGTACACTAGAATTTGGTTGATTAATGTTAGGGGAAATGTTGAAGGTGCCGGCACAGGTAATGATGATGGTGGTGGTGGTAGTGATAACAAACATTGACAGTGTGTAGGCTACTTGTGTAAGTGGTAGAAGGTGCTGCCTTTGGATGAGATCATTCTACAGCAGATACATATGAATTTGGAGATGGTCAACAAGTTGCAGGAGGTGAGTGCGCACTTGCCACTGGAGAAAATATTGGGCTGCTACATGTTCTCTCCTGTCTTTTCTCTTTTAATTAATCTGGCTTATCATATTTATAGTTTCGTAGCTGCTGGGACAGAGACAAACATATGTCTGCTGTTGTAAGGGGAAACAAAATTATCATCACCAATTTAATCAACGCCACCACCAGGGCTGCCATCAGAAATTTTGGGGCCCTGACAAAGCACAAGGTCTGGGCCCCTGCCCCCCTCCATCCCGGGCCCGCCCACGGTTGTCACCCCCTGATGGCGGCCCTGATGGCGGCCCCCTTAGTGTATGCAGAGTGTGTGTGTATTAGTGTATGCAGTGTGTGTGGTGTGTTGTGTTAGTGTATGCAGAGTGTGTGTGTTGTGTTAATGTATGCAGAGTGTGTGTGTATTAGTGTATGCAGAGTGTGTGTTGTGTTAGTGTATGCAGTGTGTGTGTTGTGTTGGTGTATGCAGTGTGTGTGTGTGTGTTGTGTTAGTGTATATTAAATTAATTAAATGTTTCTCCCCCCTCCCTGCTTCTTACCCGTGTCCTGGGAGGGGGGAGATTCCACCCCGGCTCCCTGTTACCGCAGAGGGGGCCCAGCACACTGCCTTTACTCTTCTCCTCTCTTTTAATAACTCTCGCGTTGCCATGGTAACCGGGTCTCGCAGGAGTTATTAGAAGAGAGTAGAAGCTGTGTGCTGGGCTCCCTCTGCGGTAACAGGGAGTCAGGGGCACACATAGATAGCGATATTCGCTATTTATGTGTGCAGAGAAAGAAAATGGCATCATGGTTGTCACCCCCTGATGGCGGCCCTGGCCACCACCACCAAGAACAGACATTCGGGATAGTACTTTGGTAATCCACTAAAAGGCCTCACTAAAAAGAGGCTCTGATGGTATCCACAAAAGTAGCCTCTACTGTGCTCTCCTTCAGTTTAGGAGGAAAGTGGTGGGGAGTGCTAAAAATTATAAAACATGCTGTTCAACACACTCCAGCTAATGCCTATGTAGGTGTAAAAAAAATAATAATTTGTTTCAGCATGTTTTGCACAAGCCTAGTCTACTTTAAGAAGGAATCTCATGTAAGGAAACACGGCAGCCATTTGTGACAGACATTGATTTCTGTCTTTCATGCAATACAGCACTTGCCAAAGTTCTGTATTGCACTAAATGCATAGATTGCCACGATCTAACACAGTTATGAGCAAATTTCACTGCATATTAAAGATAATAAAGGATTTCAAAGAATTTAAAGACACGGTGATGAGATTACTTCAGAGATCATTTCGTTTTGCCCAAACTCTGTGCTTCTGTATTTGTGTGCCTCACAAATGGTGGGGTGCCAGATTCCTCCCCCAGAATTTGAGTTCTCCCTTTTAACTCTCTAGCCACCATCTTCTGACCTATGTTATATGTCCACTCAACCGCTAATAGCAGTCTCCATTTAATGCAGTTACCCATACAACACTCAGAGATAGTTAGAATATAAAGATATCCGTACAATACTCAAAGCTACGTACAATACACAGAACTGAGTACAATACAAGGATTCCCAAAAAAAACACAGAGCCAGGATCCCTGAAATGGCTTACACGGAGCTGCAATACAGAGGTACCCACACAGTACAATGGCTTAATGCTCCATTTTTGTCTAACTCTAGCTTTCCAGCCCTCTCTTAGCTCCCACATTCCTGATCTCATCTTCAGTTGTGCTATGACAACGTTAGCTCTGTTATAAAACTTGTCATCTACCCCTGACATAGTGTTCTTAAAACAGCAGGTTTCTGATAGATTCTTCATTACGTTTGCAGCTGACAATATGATTAATTTCGGTCGCTTCGAGTTTAGTTCATGATCTGCTGGAACTTCTTTTTTTCAGTAGAATCGCAGACTGGCCCAAATTCGGCTGATTCTTCCAATACCAATTCTCCAAGTCTATGCTCAGTCTTCTGTGGGTGACTGTAGTTGCAACCAGAAAACATAACGCATAGCTACGTAACTAGGGGTATCTTCTCCTTCCTGTTCCTGCATGAAACTACCTGAGATGATGTATCTCCATGATGACTATGTCTATCTAGATCTAGTAAGATAGATCAATAGATAGAGGGGTATCTAGATAGATAGAAAGATAGAAAACAGACATCAAATGGGTGGTCTAGCACCAGAGCTGTATGTACAAATGCTGCTTAGCAATAAAAACAACTAAGACGTTTGCAATGAGTATAAATAAAACTAAAATTAGATGAGTAACAGTGGATGTTATTACTGCAGGATCACGTCTAGCTTTTCCAAGAAGTTCTGCTAGTCCTAAAACAATATCTGTGCTAAACCAGCTCATAGTAGCATTAATATAATGACAAACCGTCTAAATAAAAAAAAATCTAATAAAACAAGTGAGGAAATACAGACAAAATAAAGGTTCTCGCATGAACATGCTAAAATTCCTGTTAAGAAACACGATAATTAACACTAAATGCACCAAAGCTAAACTCAGCATGTGAATAAATAAGCCTAGAAATTACTTTTTATTGAGCCTTTAAAAGTAAAGTAATTAGTTCTTTGTAGATATTCGAGATCAAGTCTTTGGTGTTTTTGCATTTGGATCAGAATAAGTACTACATTAAAGTGACATTTTTTTTTTACCATGATAACAAAAAGGGAATATTTATTTAATTGTAAGTTGCGATGTCGTTATCATGGTCACATACAGTATATATGGCACCAACATATTCTGAAGCGCTTCACAATACTACTACGGGAATACGAATGAGCAAATAAATGCTAAACAAATTACCACGAAGAGAAACAAGAGGTGAAAAAAGCTCTGCTCAAACAAACGTATTTACAGCATTAGTTAGTATATGCTCCCTTACAAAGTGGCAATGGACAAATTTAGCTATTCAACAATATGATAGGCCTCACTATAGTCAAAAAAAAATCTCTATAGGCAGCACTAAATTATACAAAAATTACCAAACCTAGTAAATTAGCAGAATAAAAAGGAAAAGAAAAAGAATATACCGTGGTACATTCTTTTTCTTTTTATAGCCAAATGTAACCCCTTAAGGACGGAGCCAAATGTACAGGTTGTGAACGAAACAAAATGTAAACAAAACCTGGCATTTGCGCTACAAGTCTGTCCAACTGTAATTCACCTCTTTCATATTAAATAGACCCACCCTTATTATATATCATTTTATTCAGGGGAAACAGGGCTTTCATTTAATATCAAATATTTAGCTATGAAACATAATTTAATATGAAAAAATTGGGAGAAAATAAGATTTTGTTAGATTTTTTTAGTTCTATACGACATTTTAACAGTCAATGTCATAATACTGTTTGCTTTTACTGCAATAAAATACACATATTTGTATTCCACAAAGTCTCACGTGTGAAACAGTACCCCCTATGTACAGGTTTTATGGCGTTTTGGGAAGTTACAGGGTCAAATATAGCACGTTACATTTGAAATTGAAATTCGCCAGATTGGTTACGTTGCCTTTGGGAAATTTGGGGAAATTTACACCCATAATGGCATATCATTTGCAATAGTAGACAACCCAAGGTATTGCAAATGGGGTATGTCCAGTCTTTTTTAGTAGCCATTTGGTCACAAACACTGGCCAAAGTTAGTGTTAGTATTTGTTTGTGTGTGAAAAATGCAAAAAACGCCAATTTTGGCCAGTGTTTGTGACTAAGTGGCTACTAAAAAAGACTGGACATACCCCATTTGCAATACCTTGGGTTGTCTACTATTGCAAATGGTATGCCATCATAGGGGTAATTTTCATTCTTGGGCTACCATAGGGTCTCAAAGGCAACGTAACCAATCTGGCGAATTTTAATGTGAAAAAAATGAAACACAAGCCTTATATTTGACGATGTAACTTTTGAAAACACCATAAAACCTGTACATGAGGGGTACTGTTGTACTCGGGAGACTTCGCTGAACACAAATATTTGTGTTTCAAAACAGTAAAAAGTATCACAGCAATAATATCGTCCGTGTAAGTGCATGAAAAAGGCAAAAAACTTCACTTTTACTGGCGATATCATCGTTGTAATACATTTTACTGTTTTGAAACACTAATATTTGTGTTCAGCGAAGTCTCCCGAGTAGAACAGTACCCCCCATGTACAGGTTTTATGGTGTCTTGGAAAGTTATAGGGTTAAATATAGTGCTAGCAAATTAAATTCCCTTTACTTTTGGCATGGGTTGTCAGGCAGGTCCCGCTAATTGTAATTAATTAAGATGCCTAATTATGTAAAAATATTACATAAATATATATGTAGAATTAATATATGTATATATATATATATATATATACAGGGAGTGCAGAATTATTAGGCAAATGAGTATTTTGACCACATCATCCTCTTTATGCTTGTTGTCTTACTCCAAGCTGTATAGGCTCAAAAGCCTACTACCAATTAAGCATATTAGGTGATGTGCATCTCTGTAATGAGAAGGGGTGTGGTCTAATGACATCAACACCCTATATCAGGTGTGCATAATTATTAGGCAACTTCCTTTCCTTTGGCAAAATGGGTCAAAGAAGGACTTGACAGGCTCAGAAAAGTCAAAAATAGTGAGATATCTTGCAGAGGGATGCAGCACTCTTAAAATTGCAAAGCTTCTGAAGCGTGATCATCGAACAATCAGCGTTTCATTCAAAATAGTCAACAGGGTCGCAAGAAGCGTGTGGAAAAACCAAGCAAAATAACTGCCCATGAACTGAGAAAAGTCAAGCGTGCAGCTGCCACGATGCCACTTGCCACCAGTTTGGCCATATTTCAGAGCTGCAACATCACTGGAGTGCCCAAAAGCACAAGGTGTGCAATACTCAGAGACATGGCCAAGGTAAGAAAGGCTGAAAGACGACCACCACTGAACAAGACACACAAGCTGAAGCGTCAAGACTGGGCCAAGAAATATCTCAAGACTGATTTTTCTAAGGTTTTATGGACTGATGAAATGAGAGTGAGTCTTGATGGGCCAGATGGATGGGCCCGTGGCTGGATTGGTAAAGGGCAGAGAGCTCCAGTCCGACTCAGGCGCCAGCAAGGTGGAGGTGGAGTACTGGTTTGGGCTGGTATCATCAAAGATGAGCTTGTGGGGCCTTTTCGGGTTGAGGATGGAGTCAAGCTCAACTCCCAGTCCTACTGCCAGTTCCTGGAGACACCTTCTTCAAGCAGTGGTACAGGAAGAAGTCTGCATCCTTCAAGAAAAACATGATTTTCATGCAGGACAATGCTCCATCACACGCGTCCAAGTACTCCACAGCATGGCTGGCAAGAAAGGGTATAAAAGAAGAAAATCTAATGACATAGCCTCCTTGTTCACCTGATCTGAACCCCATTGAGAACCTGTGGTCCATCATCAAATGTGAGATTTACAAGGAGGGAAAACAGTACACCTCTCTGAACGGTGTCTGGGAGGCTGTGGTTGCTGCTGCACGCAATGTTGATGGTGAACAGATCAAAACACTGACAGAATCCATGGATGGCAGGCTTTTGAGTGTCCTTGCAAAGAAAGGTGGCTATATTGATCACTGATTTGTTTTTGTTTTGTTTTTTGAATGTCAGAAATTTATATTTGTGAATGTTGAGATGTTATATTGGTTTCACTGGTAATAATAAATAATTGAAATGGGTATATATTTGTTTTTTGTTAAGTTGCCTAATAATTATGCACAGTAGTAGTCACCTGCACACACAGATATCCCCCTAACATAGCTAAAACTAAAAACAAACTAAAAACTACTTCCAAAAATATTCAGCTTTGATATTAATGAGTTTTTGGGGACATTGAGAACATGGTTGTTGTTCAATAATAAAATTAATCCTCAAAAATACAACTTGCCTAATAATTCTTCACTCCCTGTATATATGTATGTGAATATATATATATATATATATATATATATATATATATATAATTTTTTTTAAATATTTTTATTTATATATAGGTATATATAGTGATATATACGTATATATTTATGTATGTAGATATATATATTATTTCGTTCTATGTGTATTTTGATATAAATATATATATTAATATCACAATACAGTTAGAATGAAATAACACACATCTATATATTTTTTAATTAATTTTTTTAAATTATTTTTTTAATTTTATTTTTTAACGTATTTACATATTTAATTTTTTTATATTATATATAAATATATATATAACAATAATTATATATATATTTAATCAGTATCAGTCTACATGTAATTTGATATTAATATATATATATAATTATATATATTAATAGTAAAATACACCTAGACAGTGTATGTGTGTGTATGTATGTATAAACTTAGATCACATATATAATATATATATATGATCTAAGTATATATATATTTTTTTTACACTTATTTAACTTTTTTTTAATTTTATTTCCAGCCAGCAGGGGGACCACCTGTCATTACAGGCACCCACCCTGCTGGCAATGCAGGAGGCAGCTATCTCGGCCATGTGATTGTGAGGTCCTTGCAAGGACCTCACTCTCCCATGGCCGGGGGGGCTGCCAGGGGGTCGGACGTGCCGCGGGGGGCTCCCTGGGAGTCCCCCCAACCGCGATCGCCGGCGGGGGATCGCCGGCGACCGGGTAAGTAATGAAAGACCGGAGGGCGTACTATTACGCCCGGTGGCGTTTAGAGCCGCCTAAAATAGGGCGTAATAGTACGCCCTCCGGTCTTAAGGGGTTAAACCAGAATTACGTGGCAAAAAAACTTTTTTTTTAGGCCAGCTAATTTGGCCTATAATATCTAATCAAAGACACATAGAATGTGTCAGCGGATAAGAACCATTCGGCCCATCTTCTCTGCCCAATTTTCTAAATACTTTCATTAGTCCCTGGCCTTATCTTATAGTTAGGATAGCCTTATGCCTATCCCACGCATGCATAAACTCCCTCACTGTATTAACCTCTACGACTTCAGCTGGAAGGCTAATCCAGTACTAAACTTACTGCTTAGTGGATAAACCCCAGGTGTTTTTGTAGCTTTGTGTGTAATCATTTTAAGCATGACAAAGAACCAGGTTTGCCTTTTGTGCAGAGATGTTTGACAGATGTTTCCATGAGCTTTTCAAAAATGACTTTAAAACTATAATTCAATATTTGTCCTCTCGTTCTGCAAGCCTGCCTTTTCAGCAGTTCACATCTCATCTTAAATTAGAGACACCATTAACTGTGATGAGTTTTCAAACAAAACAAAAGATAACATAAAATATTTAAGAGAAAGAGTCTCGTTGTCCTGGTGTTTTGTGAACAAGAACTACTAGATCAGGAGCGCATGACTGTTCTAGATGCTACAATAATTCCAGTGTAAAAAATAAATAAAATGGGATAAGACAGATGGCTTGTGAAAAAGAAGAAAAAAAACTCTCTCTTCAACTGGAACCGAATTGTAAATATTTATAGTTCTTTGGATCAGAAAGGTGATGACACAAGTAAACCGGCAAAGGATAAGACAAAACACCTGTTTCTGGGAAATCTGGAAAGACATTCATGTCTGTTGTAGACTTTTTTCGCAATCAGAATGCAGAACATTATATGGTTTTTTAAATGTTCTTGCATGCAGGAAATATGCTGCCCATATTCCAGCTATTCAAGGAACACTCTAGGGGTAGGAATACAAATGTGCATTCCTGACCCTGTAGCGTTAAAAACACCATGTAGGTGGCCGCTGCGCCCCTTGCCTCCCTTAAATCGGTAAACTTACATTTATTTTAGTGCTGCTGGCGATGGCTCCACCCCCGATCCACCTCCTTGGCTGAGATCATCCTATAAGAAAGCATTGGATTGTCAATTCTGATGATCTCAGCCATGGAAATGCGTTGGCCAATCAGCATCTCTTCATCGAGTTGCATTGAATCAATGCATCTGTATGAGAAACGTTCAGCACCTCAATGCAGAGTGTGGAGATGTTGAATGCCAGTGCTGCACATTCACTGACCCTGAAAGCACTACTAGTGGCGGTCCGAATAACCGCCGCTGGAGGTGTCCATAGGGAGCAATGTAAACACTGCTTTTTCTTGGAAAAGGTAGTGTTTACAACAAAATGCCTGCAAAGGCATACTATACACACACTAGAACAACTACATTAAGCTGTAGTTGTTCTGGTGACTCTAGTGTCCCTGTAAAGTTCCCAAATGTCTCAGTTCAAAATGAACATTCTCAATTTAAGGCCTATTCCAGTCCCTACAGTCCCTACAGTCCCAGGTTTTTAGTTTGACACCCTGTTTTGGAAACAATGGAGGAAAGCCCTTATATATTGCAGCAGAGACTTTACATGAACATGCTTTGAGAGGCAAAGGTTTAATCCGAGATATTTCTTCCCAAATGAAAGAATTGGGCACGGACAGCCCTGGCTGTGAGGCTCAAAGGGCTCCCAGTCACATTTCCAGATGAGGATGACATGTCTCCTTATAAGCCACCACATGTCACCAGCGGCAAATTATATAACTGTGAGGCACCCCACCCAACCCTATTTCATTTTTCCGAGGTATGCATCATATGCTTCAATGAAATGTACTGCTTTCGATAAATCTATAAAAAAAAAAAAAAAAAAGAACCTTGTAGATGAACTGGTCAATTAATTGTTATCTCAGACTAAAATTGTTGTTTTCTAAAATCACAGGTCATTCAAATGGTTATGGTGCAAGGAGTCTGAGTTTTATTAGCACTTATAGCAATGAATAAGAGATTAATAGGTAATTCAGTTCTGTATATTTTTACGTCACTAGTTAAAGAAAAGTATGTGAATTTTGAATTTATGTTTCTAACTTTTAGAAATTAGTGTAACAAATAGATTGTCACACTGCAATCCTTCTATCTGATTTTAGAAAGGGAACAGCTCCTATGAAGGAAAATCTCATAAATCTATTCAGCTGGAATCAGACTATAAACATTAAATATTTATAGACCATTGGACTAGTTTGGGGGTGGCATAAGCAAGCTGGAATGGATGAGTAAAAACACCTGTTCTAGGATCTCTGCAGGGATTTTAACGTCAGTAGAAAAAGTGCATGTTAGTGTTAAGAATTCTAGCAAACCTTGAGTGAACTTGTTTTCATCAATGAATTATCACTGTACATTGCAAACAATTCTTTTCATAACTCCAATTTACAATTTAAGGTAACGAGATGAGAATGGTGAGAATATTTGCAAATTCTCCACTGAATATCTATTCATGGTAGCTGTAACACCAAACGTTTGTTTGTTAAATGCCAACAGGGCTAATTCCTTATTCATTTAAAATTTAGGCCAAAATAGATAAATTAAAAAATAATATTAAAATTAAAGAAATCATATTTTCAGTTTGACAATTCTAATTTAAAATGTAACATTTACTTTGAATTTATGGCAATTCTTATTTAATAAATAACATCCAATTATTAAAAATGTGCCGATAAGCTACTGCTCCTACTGTTATGCTTGAAAATATGCACGAGGATTGCTATTGGGGCACCACAACCTTATTTGTCTTTATCTCTATGCACAATAAAAATAAAGAATATAAAAAAATAATAACATCTATATGTATATTTGTCTCTGGAGCCGACATGCACCATGCTTTATTACTGCGGCCAATTCATGCAGGATATTTAAGTCTAATGATAAACACTGTAAGTACTAACTGTATGACTGCCCTTTTCCTACCCATAGATAAGAAATGCTCACAGAGAGTGCACTGTGTTCATGGACACATGGGGAAGATTGATAAGATGTATCATATAAGTATGTTTCTACCTGGACCTTTCTACTAATGAGAATAAAGAAGGATAATATGATGTATTTATTAATCGATAGCATAACAGATGGATGAGAGGACATGAAAAACGAATAAATGCACATTTTATTACGTTAAAAGGTACAAAAATATTTTTTAATTTTCATCCAGAAAACCCTAAAGAGATTTTTATTTTTATTTTTTTTACTACACAAGGTGGTGATCAGAATTTTTCAACTCAGGTCAAAGCAGTCAAGCTGGAAAATTACACTTACAATTCCATTGCCTTTTATCCACAATTTTTGGTTTAGTGAATAACTGACCGTGATCATTTTATTACAAAAGGGGGCAGGAGACTCATAGGGGACTGAGAATAGCATCTGGACACTCTTTTACAATTTAATAACAGTAGGCAGGGTTTCTGAAGAGTTCGGGGGATACACATCTCGATAAACACCAGAGCCAGCAGAGGCACCTGCTAATAGGAAGTGCAGGTCTTGCTGCCTAGGATATAGTTATCTCATAAGCACAATTTAATAAAACATGTCAACAAGTACACTATATTGCGCCCACAAATTAGTTTATTGGTTAACTATCTTGTGGGCACAATCGGATAAATCTCTCAAACGTGATATAAAAGCAAGCTTAAAAAAATGTCCCCTGGCAAATTAATCATTTTTTGTCTCTCTAGAGCTTAAATGGACATTAGAGGGTCAGGAACACAAACATGTATTCCTGACCCTAGTGTTAAAAACAGCATTTGCTTCCCCCCTCACCCCCCACCCCACCATTGCTCCCTCACTAAATATAGCAGAATCTTAACTTTTTTGCAGTCTGCTGCTGCTGGTTCTGCCCCTGATCTCCCTCCTTGCCCAACACCATCAGAAGTTATGATCGGAGCCAGAGCTAAGCACAATGATTTCACATAGGAAAGAATTGGTTTGGCAAAAACTGTGAAGGATTCAGATCAGGGGCAGAGCCAGCACAAGCCAAACACAGCCTTGGCCAATCAGCATTGAATCAATGCATCTCTATGAGGAAAGTTCAGTGTATCCATGCAGAAGGTGGAGACACTGAATGTCAGTGCTACACAGTGTGCAAGCACTGCCCCAGGAAGCACCTCTAGTACCCATCTGAGGAGTGACTAGTGGAGGTATCCCTAAGCTGTAATGTAAACATTGCATTTTCTCGGGGGAAAAGACAAAACAGTGTTTACCTGCAAAAAGCCTAAAGGGAATGATTATGCTCACCAGAACAGATACAATAAGCTGTAGTAGATCTGGTGACTATAGTGTCCTTTAAGCAGGGTTCCGGTTCAGCTGTCAAGGTAATTTACCCTCAAACTATCAGACAAAAGAATCCCACAGAAGTGCAAACTACAGATTGTACATTGTGGAATGGACAGATGAGAACAAAATGGCAGCACCCAGATATTAAAATCTGGCACAAGGAAGAAAAAAATATTTAATATAAAAGCGAGACGAAAGGGGGAAGTTAAGATACCCTTGGCATGGTGAAAGAAAAGGTGAAAGAAAACAATGACCATGCCACTTTAAGCATCAATGTTAAAGGATCACTATAGGGTCGGGAACACAAACATGTATTCCTGACCCTTTAGTGTTAAAACCACCATCTAGCCCCCCTGGGCCCCTCATGCCTCCATAAATATAGCAAAATCTTACTGTATTCAAGCCTGAAACTGTAACTCTACATGCTGTTTGCCTAAAAAAAAAAAAAAGAAAACAAGCAGTCTGCTGACATCATCATAAGTGGTAGCCTGATCCAATCACAATGCTTCCCTATTGGATTGGCTCAGACTGACAAAGAAGTAGATTAGGGGCAGAGCCAGCATGATTCTAACACAGCCCTGGCCAATCAGCATCTCCTCATAGAGATTAATTGAATCAATGAATCTCTATGAGGAAAGTTCAGTGTCTGCATGCAGAGGGAGGAGATACTGAATGTTTGGATGCATTTTAGGCAGCCATGACCCAGGAAGGATCTCTAACAGCCATCTGAGGAGTGGCCAGTGAAGTTATCACTCGGCTGTAATGTAAAACACTGCATTTTCTCTGAAAAGACAGTGTTTACAGCAAAAGGCCTGAAGGTAATGATTCTACTCCCCAGAACAAATTCAATAAGCTGTAGTTGTTCTGGTGACTATACTGTCACTTTAATTAGTTGAGCATTATAAATCTGAAAATCAAATAATCACAATATTAGTCAATATTTTAGCTCACTTTTGTGTGATTTAAAAATAAGAAAAACATTTTTAAACTACACCAATCTTATGACAAATCAATGATAACAAATTCATGAGGATTGTATAGTCATAAGAGCCAACAGTCTAAATAGTTGTTTTCTCCATCCACTTTAAAACAGTCATTATGTCAAGGATGTCCACATCCAGTATGGAAAACAGGCAAATATCTGGCCATTACATCTGCTGACATACATTTTCTAAACCACTAAACCTGCATTTACATTCAGGGTAGTATTCAGGGTATAAACAAAACAAATGGGAGACTGAGCAGGTAGCTTTTTTGATTTTTAACAATGCAGACTTAAATAACAGGTCTCCAGCAGACCCTCCCTCCCAGACCCTCCCACCTCCTGGACAGCATCCATGTTGAAGCTGCCTTCAACATGGATGCTGTCCAGGAAGTAGGAGGGTCTGGGAGGGAGGGTCTGCTGGAGATTGGCCGGGATGTGTCAGCTGACCGGAGTTCGCCGCGAACGGTTCGTGGCGAACCATGGCGAACCGTTTGCGAGAAGTTCGCGGACGGTTCGCGTCATCTCTAGTCTTTAGTACCATTGAGGTGGCCACTAAAGTGTAAGATTACGAGCCAATGTTAAGACAAAACAACTCAGCCTTGTTATATTACTGCCATCCACCCTTGTATGTTGACTATTTAGGGTTAAATATGTTTTATGAATTTATAAGAATACCTTTTTCTGAATAATGAAAGATTTTGTCTCAATGCTATTTAGAAATGTATTTTCTCACCTCTTCTGAGTGGAATATATTACTCATTCTTGGGTCCTCTACCTGGAATGTGTTGACGCCACCCCCCAACTTGGGAGTCACAGTCCTGAGTGCTCACATCACAACTGCGACTACTACTGCCTTCACTTTCCATATCACTTCTAGCTCCCCTTTCAGTCCCTAATATTTGTCCACCTTCTCATATTCCTTCTTCCTGATGTTATAGTCAATGGGTATTGCCACATCCATCATGACTGCAGTCTTCCATTCCTGGTCAGCCACCACAATGTCAGGTTGATTTACTTACTTGACTGTCTGGATCTGGAAGTCCCATGGGATCTTAGCCCCGTCATTTTCAATTACCCTTTGTGGTACCTCACATCTGGACCTAGGAAGATCCAGCCCATATACTGAACAGATATTTTGGTACATAATCCCAGCAATTTGAAGAGGGGAAGAGGGGAACAGAGAGGGGGAGAGAGAGGGGGAAAGAGAGAGGGGGAAAGAGAGAGGGAGAGAGAGCATGTGTAATATATATATATATATATACACACACACACACACACACACACACACACACACACACACATTTACCCTAGTAATTGTTGGAAAAGGGTCTTCGAATGATGCATACTCTTACAAACCTGGTTCAGGGAGAGGGGTTAGGTGTGTTTGCTTTTCAGTAAATTAGGCAGTTGTATTGAGTGGGGTTAATAAACCATCTCCACCACAAAAACATGTCAGTTTCCCCTTAAATCATACTTTCTATGTGGCTTCTGTTCTGTTCCCCAACCACATGATATTCCCTTTCTCTATATTATCATGCTCCTACCATCACTTCGTCACAATTTCCCCTGCTCATTGCTTTAGCTCATGAATCTATTATTCATTCTCGGTGTATATTTTTAGACGATAGAGTCTATTCACAGTAGCATGTCATGCAAGAAAGATATATAATCTTTGTATAAATTGTATGATAATCTACACCCACTGAAAATCACTTTTTTTTTTTTTAAAACCACTTATTACATACCTACCCCTCAGCTGGGTTTATTCACTGAACAGTTAATTGAAGTTAACGAAAATCCAGCTTTGCTAAATGTTAAAGGTAATGTATGTTAAAGTACCTGAATTGGAAATTTTTAGCTATGGCCAATGAACAGTTTATATGCAAATGCATTTATGTGAAGATAAGCCTTGATTTTATCCTGTGATTATCCACGCATTGGATTGATCAAAGATAAATAAAAACAAAATAAATCGGTTTACAATAAACACAGGTTGAATGACAAGATGATTTTATATGTTTTGACTACATATTAATTATACATCTGAGTTAATTGATAGCTATTCAGCATCCAACAGAGAATCAGTAAACAAATGATCACGGTAAACAGAACGTAATGAGAAGTCATCAAGAAAATTACAAGTGACAGTTTGTCTATTTTTTGTCCATTTCTGTCTATTTCTGTTTCTCCAGTTCTGAACATTCTTCCAAGAAGGCAATGCTGGTTAAGGGAACAGTGCTGAAGTGATTTAAGTGTGAAGAGTGTGTTCTTTTTTTAAATTTTATTTAAAAAGTGCAGATTTCAATACTAATTGGCACTTTTATAAGTTAACTTTGTTACCTCACCGCCACCTGTGGATGTCAGTCAGATGACCAGTTATGTTACTTCCTGGTTGTTTAGCTCAGTGCAGCTAAACCAAAAAAGGGAGGCAATATCTCAGAGCACCTGCCTTGCTAAGACTTCTCATTGAGCTGGGAAGTCTGTGATTGGACAGCCACAGAAAGTCTGGGCAGGGTTAGAAATGGAGGGCTTGCAAAGAATGCAGTCAAGGTATCTGAAACTATTGAAAGCTGTTTTTAGATATAGCACCAATGGAAAAAAGGGGCAACATCTACTAAACATGGATTTTTATTTTATTTAGGCAGTACAGTGTCCCTTTAAATGTAGTTTAGATGCTGGTTGGACCATGCTAATATGGTACAATGCTCAAGACAAACATTTACAGAAAAGTATTATTTAACTAAATTAAAGGGACAGTCTAATGCCCCAAACCACTACATCTTAACTACATCTTCAGGAAGAGGGTGCATATTTTTACTAATCTATAGGTCTGTAAGCAATTCTGCTAGTACAAGATATAGACATTGTTTTGTGCACTTTTGTTTTAGTTAGCAATTATATATTTAAAAATTAGTTAATGTATAATGACCCAAGGGTTTCTTTAAAAACTATATAGGAAATTGTAGTAGAATATTTTAAGGTCACATTTGGCCTGTCTACCTTCATCGGGATAGCTGCGTCATAAGACTAGAGTTGATTGAGGTATGAATAGGCCCTTAATCCTGAAACGCTACTTCAGTTAGGAGCTCTTTTTACGCCCTCACTGATATGGATTGGAATGGACAAACCGCTTATTTCTTGGAAATAAAAGGTGTCTAATTGGTAAAGATATATAATCTAAATTAGAAAGAAAGTTTACTGGCCAACAACAGGAAAAAAAAAAACAGAACACCAATTACTGCAAATTGCAGCCTACAATGTTGCTAGTGTAAGCTACATTCAAAGATACAAATCATTTGTAAATGATGAGCCCTCCGCTAACACACTACAGTTAGAGCTTTACTAAGCGGGATGCATTTGGTCCAGCAATAACCTGCATCATTATCAAAACTTTTCTAGCTATAGGCTTGCTATAACTAAATTTAACCCCTTAAGGACCAAACTTCTGGAATAAAAGGGAAACATGACATGTCACACATGTCATGTGTCCTTAAGGGGTTAAACTATTTAAATTGTGTATCAAAAGACATTCTAAAACGTAACAAAAGTAATAACCTTGTTTTTGTGTATGTATATCTGTACATGTGGTGACTTAACAGATGCAAAACTTTGGTTAAAAACAGCTAGGATTTAAAAAAAAAAAATAATAATTCTAAGTTTTTTTTTCAACACAGCATGGTGTGTACAACAATAGTACAACATTGAGGTCTATGCATTTTTTTCTACACCTAACACTTCTTGATGGTGGTAGCAAAACTATATATGACAAAAAAGTCCCACCTTGTCCCCTCATCCTAAAAATAGTGAGTGGGGAACAATAAAACTAAATATTTGTAAATACAAAATTTAAAAACTTACCATCTGATGTCTTCTTTTTTACCTAAACACCTTAAGTTACTTACTTTATTCCAGCGCCGGTCTTCCTCGGCGCTGGTGACCTCTACTCCCCCACCGACGTCAGCTCCCGAGGGGAGCGGAATGCGCATGCACGGCAAGAGCCACGCGCGCATTCAAACAGTACATACAGGGACTGCAGAATTATTAGGCAAGTTGTATTTTTGAGGATTAATTTTATTATTGAACAACAACCATGTTCTCAATGAACCCAAAAAACTCATTAATATCAAAGCTGAATATTTTTGGAAGTAGTTTTTAGTTTGTTTTTAGTTTTAGCTATGTTAGGGGGATATCTGTGTGTGCAGGTGACTATTACTTTGCATAATTATTAGGCAAATTAACAAAAAACAAATATATACCCATTTCAATTATTTATTATTACCAGTGAAACCAATATAACATCTCAACATTCACAAATATACATTTCTGACATTCAAAAACAAAACAAAAACAAATCAGTGACCAATATAGCCACCTTTCTTTGCAAGGACACTCAAAAGCCTGCCATCCATGGATTCTGTCAGTGTTTTGATCTGTTCACCATCAACATTGCGTGCAGCAGCAACCACAGCCTCCCAGACACTGTTCAGAGAGGTGTACTGTTTTCTCTCCTTGTAAATCTCACATTTGATGATGGACCACAGGTTCTCAATGGGGTTCAGATCAGGTGAACAAGGAGGCCATGTCATTAGATTTTCTTCTTTTATACCCTTTCTTGCCAGCCACGCTGTGGAGTACTTGGACGCGTGTGATGGAGCATTGTCCTGCATGAAAATCATGTTTTTCTTGAAGGATGCAGACTTCTTCCTGTACCACTGCTTAAAGAAGGTGTCTTCCAGGAGCTGGCAGTAGGACTGGGAGTTGAGCTTGACTCCATCCTCAACCCAAAAAGGCCCCACAAGCTCATCTTTGATGATACCAGCCCAAACCAGTACTCCACCTCCACCTTGCTGGCGCCTGAGTCGGACTGGAGCTCTCTGCCCTTTACCAATCCAGCCACGGGCCCATCCATCTGGCCCATCAAGACTCACTCTCATTTCATCAGTCCATAAAACCTTAGAAAAAATCAGTCTTGAGATATTTCTTGGCCCAGTCTTGACGTTTCAGCTTGTGTGTCTTGTTCAGTGGTGGTCGTCTTTCAGCCTTTCTTACCTTGGCCATGTCTCTGAGTATTGCACACCTTGTGCTTTTGGGCACTCCAGTGATGTTGCAGCTCTGAAATATGGCCAAACTGGTGGCAAGTGGCATCGTGGCAGCTGCACGCTTGACTTTTCTCAGTTCATGGGCAGTTATTTTGCGCCTTGGTTTTTCCACACGCTTCTTGCGACCCTGTTGACTATTTTGAATGAAACGCTTGATTGTTCGATGATCACGCTTCAGAAGCTTTGCAATTTTAAGAGTGCTGCATCCCTCTGCAAGATATCTCACTATTTTTGACTTTTCTGAGCCTGTCAAGTCCTTCTTTTGACCCATTTTGCCAAAGGAAAGGAAGTTGCCTAATAATTATGCACACCTGATATAGGGTGTTGATGTCATTAGACCACACCCCTTCTCATTACAGAGATGCACATCACCTAATATGCTTAATTGGTAGTAGGCTTTCGAGCCTATACAGCTTGGAGTAAGACAACATGCATAAAGAGGATGATGTGGTCAAAATACTCATTTGCCTAATAATTCTGCACTCCCTGTAGAAAAGCATTTCTCAATGCTTTCCTATGGACGTTATACATGCTGAATGCGATTTTCGCATCCAGCATCGCAGACGCGCCTCTAGCAGCTGTCAGGAAGACCGCCACTAGAGGCTGGATTAACCCTGCTATGTAAACATAGCAGTTTCTCAGAAACTGCTATGTTTACATCTGAAGGGTTAAAACCTGGGGGACCTGGCGCCCAGACCACTTCATTGAGCTGAAGTAGTCTGGGTGACTATAGTGTCCCTTTAAGCTAACCAATAAGTGCTCTGATGGGTAAATAGGGAGCCTTACCTGATTGTTGACCTGTATGGCTCACTATTTACCTAGCAGAGCACTCTTATTGATTGGCTTAAACCAACGAATCGGAGCGCTCTGAGTCAAATTACAGGGCATGGGAAGGCTTTATAAGCCTGTCCCCACCTTGCGGAGCTCAGTCTGCGCGGTGCCCTCTCTGGGTGAAGATTATTTTTTTTAAGCGTCAAGATTTTTATTTATTTTTCTGCGTGTTTATTTTTCATTTTTTTTTATGTGCTCAGGTCTTTTTTTTTAATTTTATTAGTTCGACTGGCTTAATGGATTTTAATTTGGCCTTTTTGGGGGCTGAAAAAAGGTTTTAGAAAAAAATAAGACATCAAATGATTTTTTTTTCTTTTATTATTATTTACAGGTATTTAGTTTTATTGTCCCTCACACTATTTTTTAGGGTGAGGGGGGTAGGTAGGGCTTATTTTTTTTTTTTGGATGGAGGGGATGACTAGGGGCTTGGGGACCCCTAGTCATCTGTGGGCAGGGGGGTAATTTTTCATTCATCCCCTACCAGTCGCCCATGGGTGGGGGCCAGGGGGAGGACAATAGGTCCTCTCTCCATTGTCTTTTAGGGCCCCCACCCGTCGCTCATGTTTGGAGGTAATGACAATAGGTGCCCCCTATTGTCTTCAAGGGCCCCCACCCGCCGCTAATGGCTGGGGGCTGCATGGAAAGACCTTAGGTCCATCCCCCCACTGTCTTTTAGGGACCCACCTGCCGCTCATGGTTGGCGGCTGAGTAGGAGGATAATGGGTCCCCACCATTGTCTTTTAGGGCACCCGCTGCTCATGGGTGGAGGCTGGGGGGGTACCCTATGTCCCTTGTTGAATTAAGTAGCCCCCACTCATGGGTGGGGAATTGGGGAAGACACTATGTCCCCCCCCCCTCTAGTTAATAGATGCCCCACTATGGGGCCATTTATAAGAGGGGCGGGGCTTTTTTTTTTTACAACATTGTTTAGTAGACATGTCCCTACTCACGGCATAGCGAGTAGGAGCAGACTATTTACCAATACTAAGTAATCTTTACTTAGTATTAGCAGTGTTGGCTGAAAGACCAATCTTGGTCTTTCAACCTTTTGCTAGATAGCTCCATAATTCACACGGTATTAGGGAGTTATCTACTAAGCGGCTGCAAGATGCAGCTGCAGCACGGATCAGAATGTCATTCATTCTAATGATATATTGAACTGACCTAAAAGTACCGAATGTTGACCTAACATGAATGAACAAACTGTTCTCATTCTGTAGTTTCCCCGGCGTTCTGTCTAAATGACAGGACGTACGGGGATAGTGAAAGCAGGCAACGCAAGATCACGGAGGAAAGGGTGAGTATCATGGGAAGATTTCTCTGACCCACAGGAAGTAGGTCAGAGCTGGTGAGGCGTAGGAAATATACATAAGACAAAATAGTCCCTACTTTTGTCTTATGTTTTATTTAAAGAAAATTAGATTAGGTGGGAAGAAAAGAAGAACCGATCCCGAGAGAAGAAGAATAGAGAAAGCGATTGGGGAAAGGTAAGATTTTTCTATAAAATTTTATATCTTAGGATGTATATTTGATTTCTTCTTCTTCCTATTATTTACAAAGCACGTTTATGTTAAATTCATGGTCATGTGGCCTTCATAAACAATGGGGGTCATTGAGTAAACAGTGAACGTTAAAACAAGCTGAAAATAAAGGCTTAAATTACCAATCTATGACCATAGCAACGAAAGAGGATGCTTCCAAATCAGCTATTTCTGGCCTACATTTGGCAATTCTTTTCCCAGTAGGTCAGTTTAGTAAATAAATCCCCATGGCTGAGGAAAAACAAGGAAAATTGGAATGTGGCCAAAATTTTACTACATAGCATTGGAGGCCAAACATAATGTGAAATAAGAGAGAACCATTTTTTCATTACAGAATCATTATACAGATGGCATGTATCAACAGCACAATACATAAATATACAAGATTAATAACAACAACGCTGTGGGCATTTATTGTCAAAGGAATTATTCCAAACACCATAACCAATTCAGTAATTTAAAGCGGCCATGATGCCTAGAGTATATGTGTCGTATTGCTATAAAAACGCTGCACATAAGGAAATTAATCCATCTGCTGCCAGAGGTGTAAGTTTACCTCTGGCAACA
This sequence comes from Pelobates cultripes, assembly GCA_933207985.1. Classification (NCBI taxonomy): domain Eukaryota; kingdom Metazoa; phylum Chordata; class Amphibia; order Anura; family Pelobatidae; genus Pelobates; species Pelobates cultripes. The sequence continues at coordinate 52,272,032 of OW240920.1, read as the reverse complement.
TCATTGGGGGGTTATTAGCCAGCCAGGAGCAACATGTTTTGCAGGTTAAGCCTTCAGGAACACATTGCATGTTAGATGATGAGAGGATTATAATATATTGGTTTTCTCTTATAAACTAGTACGTTTTACATACTTCACAAAATTACTTCCCCCCCCCCCCATGATGTAAGGCTTGTTCTGCAATTTATTAACCTTAAATTTAGCCAAAACAGGCAACAATTAATGGAATCGCAAGCTATAACCATCCTCACTCGCAGCTACACACATTACACACCAAGCATAATAGGAGTTGCCATCCACAACCAAACTAAAGGCCAGCTGTTGTTTACTTCTGCTAATGACAGCAAATCTACATGGCCATTTTATCAGATCCTTACTAGAGCAATTCAATGAAATAGGAGAAATGTCAGTAATGGTACCTTGCTTTTTATAGTGAATGCACCAAATTTAGCTCCTTGTCCCAGAATAACTGCTGCCTCATGCAAACAGCTGGATCTCAACATTATTGTATGTTAAACAAAACGTTTTTTTTTTAAGAGACAGATGGATTTGCTGCACATTGTGAGGATCTGACAAGTGAAAACATTTTTTTTTCCATTTGAGATGTATTGGTGCATAACAGCAACTATTAACAAAACACTCAGAATTATATTATTTTTTCTCACAATACTTTTGAAAGAATTAACTACTTCAGAGCTAGAATAAAAAAAAATCCCCCAACATATTAATGCATTGCATAAGTTCAGAAAATTAGTAGATCTCTCTTGAATTATTCTATGCCGTGGAATACTGTTTTGGAGAGGGTTCTAATTCCACACAGAAGAGAACTCTTACAACGTAGCAATTACCCCCCATAGGTGCAGACATAAAGTGATCTTGTAACTTCTGGAGTGTGTCAGTGCTAGCTGTGGCCTGAATGCAGCATTGCAGCTATATATAAACACACAATACAAGTAGGAAGCATAATATGATTTGCTGTGGCTGCTGCAGAGGGATAATGTAATAAGTGAAGGATAAGATAGATACTTACTTTCCAGCACAGAGTCCAGGAGGGAGGCAGCCTGCTGGAGGCTGTAATACATTGCCATCTCCACCGCAGAGATCCGGACAGTGTCTGGAGGTGCCATACCTGTCCTGGGTCAGTGAGGCTGGGCAGGGTCAGAGCTGGGCTGCCCCCATGCAATGTCGCAGTATCTCATGTGGGATAGGACAGGGTACTCCTGGTAGGGTCACCTTCTAGATCCAGCAGGCAGCAGGACGTTGAACAGGGACAAGCCTAGAGAGACGTGGGCAGAGCAGCTGCTCTCTATAGGAGGGAGGAGTAAGGGATTTTAGGGTAAAGCAGCACTCTGGAGGGTGGGAGAGATGAAAAGGATGCAAGTGATTAAAGCTAAAAAAAAAAAAATCTAGAAGATCTGAGCTCAGAAATAGAAAGTGAAGAGCAATTAGATACAGGCAGGACCAGCACAGGGTGGAGAGGTGCAGACTGTAAATATTGCAGGAATTCACCAAACCTATGCAGTGGGTGTCAGCCACTTGTGGCACCTGTCCCAGGCAAACACAGCTTCACAGTGAGTGGACCATCCCAGCTCTCCTGCTATCCGGGCTTAGGGACCTGTGATTGAGCATCTTCTTGGCGAAAGGATGCAGAGAGACTGCAGAGGTGGCCGTGCCAAGCTGTATATCCCAATCACAAGTAACTGTCTGATCTCAGCTGCAGATCTGTTTCTGCAGGAAGCAGCATAACTAGATACAAGTAAGATCACTGGATCTCTCCACAGTTTGTGGACCAAACCATCCTAGAAAAAAAATGCAAAAACAATTGCACAGCAGTCACTGTCAGCAGCAAATTCTGATATTGAAAGCAAGAGCAAAACAGTCTCCAGACTAGAGTTTCACATCATCTGATGAATGTCATGTGCAGCAGAGAGCTCAGGTTTGCAGGCATCCACCTCTCCCCTCCCCATGTAATGTTATCAGAGCAGTCACTGTCTTGCCCCAAGACCTGTATGAGTTTTCACTTTCCAAGCTAACAGAGCCCTGATAACAGAGACTGATTGCTGGGCTATATTACTTCTTCATGGAAAACAAATGGTTTGTGTCAAGGACATTAGACAACCAGGTCTCCAATTAATGGGATAGATCAATACAGTCCCTGTTAATTAGCACTAAAATACACTAATGTCTAAAATATACTTTTTAACCCATTCCTAACGAAGGCCACGTAAAAGGTTTCGTGATTACAAGGAGATTGCCTTACCCTAAACCTGAAAGGGTTAATATTAGGTAAAAATATCTCTATAGGGATGTTTTGGGGCTTTTTATTTTTCCTGCAGGAAATATAAGATCCCCATATATCTGTAGAGGACACAAATCTATATATTCACACATTCCTTAACATTAGAAATTCAGTAGAAAGTTTCAATGTGACCAACTAAAACATAACCCTTTCACTGCCATGCTATGTTACAAAACAGACATATGACATTATTTAAAAGATGGAGCACCTAGCTAGCACTTAAGACAAAGCAAGAATCCCATAAACTGTAACGATGAGGGAATATCTGTTTTTTTTCCAATCAATAGAATCAACATACATTCACAGTATGACTTAATTTAGCGCCTCCCTATTTTGATGGAGCCTGTTTTACCAATTCAGCCGAAAAAATGCATGAATACAAATAATAAAAAACATATTTAATATGTTTAATTGAAGAACGTCACGTTTTAAAATATTTTAAAAGGAAGCAAGTGCAATAAAAATATTTTGACTTCATACTTTCCCTTTAAACTATTGCGTTTACAAAAATGACAATCAAGGACTTAAAAGGCATTAAAGGGATTGCATCTTAATGTAGTGGTTTTGGTGCATAGAAATTGCCACTTTTCATTGGAAAGAAAGCATGTCTCTGGTAGCTGACACATAGACAGCCACTAGAGCAGGGGTTGGCAACATTCAGTCCTTCCAGATATGAAATGCATCTCCCATAATGCTCCTACAGCTACAATTCTGGTAAAACAAAGGAAAATGTAGTCTACAACATCTGGAGGGCCGAAGGTTGCCTACCCTTATCTAGATTACAAAAGTGATTGAAGGAGCCACACTCAATCCCAGCAGCCACTCGGTGCTCTGGAGTAGGACCAGCAATCCCACAACGATAAGGCAACAAAGAAAATCCTCAGGCACTCAAGGTATTAAAGCTGCAGGCAGTTTTAATGAAACAAAAATGAACAGCAATGTTTCGACCTGCTAAAAGGTCTTTTTCAAGCTAACACCACAAAGCAAACACGAGTGTATATATAGCCAACAGTGCAAAAAAAAGGTCAAACACGAATTCACTTAAGTGAATAGTGTACGAATAAATAACACAAAACATACAAATTACACAAAATATCTATAAATGCAATAATCCATGACTTACCTCTGTGTGTCAAAGGAGGGAGAGACAAAATATTATTAAGATCGAGTGAAATAAAGTAAAATTAAATAAGAATAAAAAACAAACGCTTCGAGGCACCAAAAAAATCACTTCGGTTAAATGGAATGCAAGAAAGAGTTTCCTGTTCTCTGGAACTCTTTTCTCTTTGTATACAGACTTTTGTGTTCCATTTATATTTCATATGCCTGATTTCGGCGGCACGCATGGTAATCCCCGTTCGGCAGATTGCCTGGGGACGCATGCGCAAGACCATTGGAGGTTTGTATGCATGAACATCCAGTGCCGTTCGTACATATGATTGTACGAACGGTTTTTGCTCTTTGCTAGATTACACCTTTTTTTTTACATTGCACTTGTGCCGTTCCAGTGTATGGGCATCCTTTATGCGTTCCAGTGAACAGGAAACGCTTTCTTGCATTCCACTTAACCGGAAGTGATTCTTTGGTGCCTCGAGAAGCTTTCTTTTTTTTTTTTACTTTATTTCACTAGATCTTAATATTATTTTGTCTCTCCCTCCTTTGACACACAGAGTTAAGTCATGGATTAATGTATTTATAGATATTGTGTTAATTATTTAGGTTAATGATTTTCACTTAAGTGAATTAGTGTTTGACCTTTTTTTTGCACTGTTTGCCATATATATATACATACATACATACACACACGCGCACACACACACGTTTGCTTTGTGGTGTTTGCTTGAAAAAGACCTCTCAGCAGGTTGAAACGTTGCTGTTCTTTTTTGTTTCATTAAAACTGCCTGCGGCTTCAACACCTTGAGTGCCTGGGGAATTTCTTTGTTGCCCTTGCTCTAGAGGCACTTCCTTATGAAGACAAAAACCAGGGGTGTTGCCAAGGTTGTAGGAAAAGCCTACAGAATGCTCTCCCCAGCTGTTCTGACTATAGCCTCCGATCCAGTACTAGCACAATATTTAGCATACCACAATACACAAGTAAAGTGACTCAATCCTCATTTTCCTACAGAGCACCGCAATTATGGAATAACCTCAGGGACACAGTCAAATCTTCATTCAGTCTAAACTCGTTTAAGAGATTTATGGCGATATACCTCAATACAGAATGCACCTGTCATGGTTGAATAAATGTATTACCGGTTATGTGTTACATTTATATATGTGTGTGTGTATATATAGTTTGTATATTGTATTTTTTTTATATTGTATTCTATTGTAACAATGCAATGATTTGAGGACCCAGGACATACTTGAAAACAAGAGAAATCTCAATGTATCCTTCCTGGTAAAATATTTTATAAATAAAAATAAATCTGCAGCTTTCAGTGAGATGTGCTTATGTGTGGTGGACCTGGCTGCACCAAACTTTAATACTCTTTTTTTTTTTTTTCTTAAATCAAATAATCTCTCAAGTTTACAGAAACCATTGATTTGCACAGTAGCTTTTGTTTTTTTTTCCCAAAATGAAGCTACTTGTATATGTGCCTGCAGTGTGCTCTAGCTCTTTCTATGGAAATCAGACAGAACAACTCCACAAACAATGTTCCACAAACCTCTGCAGCCCTATGCAAACCATAAAATTCCCAATCTCTATAGACAATATTACAATAAACACTATATCAACTAGATTTGCAACAGGAAAGTGACATTTCCAAGTATAGTCTTTTAAATTTTTTTTGTATATTTAATATATATCTTAATATGTTTAAATAGGCAAACAGCAGCCTAGAGTTTATCGTTATCTTTTATTTACAAATCTGTGCACTAACTCATCGAGTTTCATACTATACAGTTGTAATCAAAATTATTCAATCCCCCTAAATAGAATCAGTCATAACAGCACAAATATGCAAAACATGTATTCTCACACACCCCTGATGCAACTAATCAAGGGCTTTCATTAGTTGCACCAGGTGTGCTTGAGCTAGAACACTTGAAATACTTGAGCTGGCTAGGGATTTGTAACCTCAAGTCTGACTGCATGTTAGAAATATGGCTAAATCAAAAGAATGGTCCACAAAGGTAAGAGAAGAGATTATCGCCCATCACAAACAAAGAACTGGATAGAAAGATAGCGAAGGCACTCAAAATCATATAAATAAGCCACAGAAGTTGTGGGATTCTGTTCTGTGGAGCGATGAAACAATACCGGAACTTTTCAGCCCAATGGATCAGTGGTATGTCTGGAAGAATGAAGCATATGCTGAAAATAACTGTCTACAATTAAGCGTGGTGGTGGCTCGATGATGCTCTGGTGCTGCTGCAAGTATGAAGTATCAGGAAATCCTAGGAGAAATCATGCAGTCTGTGAGGAAGCTGAAGCTTGGGCATCATTGAACCTTCCAACAAGACAATGATCCCAAGCATACTTCAAAGGCTTGGTTACGGAAGTAGTCCTGGAAAAGTTCTGCAGTGGCCATCACGGTCATCTGACTTGAACCCCATGGAAAATCTCTGTGATTTAAAGGAGCACAAACATGTATTCCTGCCCATATAGTGTTAAAACCACTATCTAGCCCCCTTGGCCTCCCTAAAGATAGTAAAATCTTACTTGTATTCAAGTCTGAAGCTGCTGCCTCTGCCTGTGAACTTCCTCTGACATCAGCAGAAGTGGTGGCCTGATCCAATCACAATGCTTCCCCATAGGATTGGCTATGACTGAGAAGGAGGCAGATCAGGGGCAGAGACAGCACAATTCAAACACAGCCCTGGACAATCAGCATCTCCTCATAGTGATAAATTGAATCAATGAATCTCTATGAGGAAAGTTCAGTGTCTGCATGCAGATGGAGGAGACACTGAATGTTTGTATGCATTTTAGGCAGCCATGACCCAAGAATGATCTCTAACAGCCATCTGAGGAGTGGCCAGTGAAGTTATCACTAGGCTGTAATGTAAACACTGCATTTTCTCTGAAAAGACAGTGTTTACAGCAAAAAGCCTGAAGGTAATGATTCTACTCACCAGCACAAATTCAATAAGCTGTAGTTGTTCTGGTGACTATAGTGTCCCTTTAAAGAAGACAGTTGCAGCACAAAAACCCATAAAATATTCCTGAACTGCAGGTCATTGCTCATGAGCAATAGGCTAAGATTCCTCAAAAACGCTGCCCAAAGTGGTTATCTGGCTATGCATCTCGTTTGCAGCAAGTCATAACAGCAAAACGGTGCTCTACTAAATATGCTTGCCCTAAAGGAGTTGAATAATTTTGTTTGATACTGGCGAAGATATTCTAAATTGTATTTTCAGTTGAATTTGGGGAAACCGCTTAAAGCAGGGCTGTCCAACCTGCGGCCCCCCAGATGTTGCTGAACTACAACTCCCATGATTCCCGGGCTATCTTTTTAATTGAAAGAATCATGGGAGTTGTAGTTCAGCAACATCTGGAAGGCCGCAGGTTGTACAGCCTTGGCTTAAAGCATTAGTTAGTCTATTTCAATTGCTTTTCTTTGATTTATTCATTGTAAACAGATAAAAGTTTTTAAATTTTGCCAATAAACCTGATTTTCAATGGGGGATGAGTCATTTTGATTACAACTGTTAGTGTATTATTGTACGTAATAATCAAATAAAAAAAATTCTAAAAATTTAGATTAAGATGGTAAAATGTATTAAATATTCTTTAATTTCAGGATTTGTTGATCTTGCGTTATATGAACCGATATATATAGTTAATACAATGTTAAACTAAAATCTGCACACCAGTCAAGCCATAAGACTTGCTTTTCCCATATATCTGCATATAATCATAAATTTGCAGTGATGTTACTACTGCAAAGGATTCTGGGTGGGCATATGCAAATTTATATATTATATATATATATATAACACATACACATACATACATACACACCCCGATGATTTTACACAAGAGCAAGATTAAAATTCCATTAGTGCATGCGTTTTGTACCAAATTGCCTTCATTTTTTTTTGTAAACTTTATTCACAGAATGAATAAGCATGACCATGTTTTTCTGACAGTTGCCCACGGTAAAGCAGCCAACATGGTTCTAAATTTGACATTAGGGACTAATCCTCTTCTAGTACACTATTGTGGATTATTGCAAGGATCTAATTGGCACTACTTAATGTTCTATTCTGGATTTATACACTGAATAATCAATATACACTGTGTAGTTGGCATTCAGTTGTCAGCTTTATTGACTACTTCATCATCCAATGCAGATCTATAACATTCCATAACCAAACAGGAGGGATTTTCATCAGAGCCTCTTTATAATGTCTAAAACAGTGTGCCCTAAAATATTAAAAATAATGCTGAAATTGAACTCAAATATGAATACTCAAATTAGTTGTGGTTTTTGTAGTAGTAGTTTCTGGGAGAATTGTTTGTTAAAACTCAGCTGCCATTTTTTGCCCAGCTCTTTAATTTTGCAGTCCAGAAGAATTACTGTAGCAGTAGGTAAGAACAAAATAAAATTATTTGTTCTTGTATATCGAAAAAGTATGTTTTTAATGGCTGTAGGCAGGGCTGGTCTGGGAACAAAAAGCACCCCTGGAAAAAAAAATGCTATACCAGCCCGATAATGCTTCACACCAGTATAGTGTGCAGATATAGAGGCGGAAAAAAATGAAAACTAAAAATTGGTACTCTAACTTCAAAGAAAGCACCCATAGGGCTTCACAATAAACAAAAGAGCAAATTTATGTTTAGCAGACGTGCATTTGCATATAATCAATGTTTCAGCCCAACTACCTTGACACATTAGGAAAAGCTTGTTAACCTCCCTGGCGCTCTGATGATCTCAGACCGCCAGGGAGATTATCCTGGTTCTGCCAGGCGATGCTTACAGGGAAAGGGAACCCAGAAGACGGATGCCAGCATAGAGCAGAGGACATTGCGGGAGGACACCAGGGGCTCGTAGGGACAATGTAAGTGATACTACAGTGTAATCCCGAGAATGGCTCGGGTTACCGCTTTTGGTACTGAAATTTAACCCCGAGACACACTCGGGATTACTGCCATGGGGGTTAATGGGACGGAAATGGTGAAGGTTTGTGTTTGCACAGCGGTTATATATATATATAAAAAAAAAAAAAAGTAAATGTGATGATTATATGCTTTCCCTGTTGAGCATATTTGGAAAAATGCAGTGCTGCACAATTTAGCAACTCCTCATACAGATGCACTGAATAAATGCATATCTATGGAGAGCTTACAGCGCCTCCAGACATAGTGTGGAGACACTCAACGTAGGCACTGCACACTGTGCAGCATTGGACTAAAATGCACCAATAGTGGCTGTCTGCCACTAGAGGTCTTCTTAGGCAGCAATGTAAACACGGCCTTTTGTCCGAAAAGACAGCATTTACAGTGCTCAGGCGGTAGGACAGGCTATAGACAACAGAACCCCTACATTAAACTGTAGTGGTTCTGGTGACTATAGGTCCCTTTAATAAGAGGTCTTTCTCGCACTTTAATATCAACTCTTCGGCATACACTACTGTGCTGAAGAACTGAGAACACGTTCTCCCCCCACTGAAAAAAAAAATGCATCTTCACCCATTTCTCTTAACCTGCCTTTTGAATTTCTTGCCCCCTTTTGTGTCTCTTATCCCTTCTTTTGATTGTCTTACCTGCTTTAGTGTATCTTATACCCCTCATGTGTCTCTTGCAATCCCCCTTAATGTATATTTTACTTCATCCCAGACCTTTTGTTATTCCTCTTTTTCCCCTTCCCCAACTCCTCTGTATGACTCTTTGCCCTAGCTCTTTGGTATTTCTCCCCTTTTCCAGCCCATCTGTGTCTCGTCCCAGCACCTCTGCATATCTCTTTCCTCGCCCCAGCACCTCTGCGTGTCTCTTTCCTCGTCCCAGCACCTCTGCGTGTCTCTTTCCTCGTCCCAGCACCTCTGCGTGTCTCTTTCCTCGTCCCAGCACCTCTGCGTGTCTCTTTCCTCATCCCAGCACCTCTGCGTGTCTCTTTCCTCATCCCAGCACCTCTGCGAGTCTCTTTCCTCGCCCCAGCACCTTTGTATGTCTCCCTCCTCTCCTATATGTCTTTATTTCCCCATGCCCCTCCGTGGCTTGGCCATGCTATGTGGAGTGACTGGTAGGAATGGAGAGCTTCCCCTCCTGTCTGTTACACTGTGCATGAGCCGTGCGTTTCCCGGGCCAGTGTGCCCTAGGCAGCCGTGCACTGGCTGCAAAAGTATGCTGGCCCACCAGGAATTTTCCTGGAGGGCCAGTCAGGTCCGACTGTAAGTGTCAAAGGAGTCATTCGACAGTAACCTTTAGTTCATACAACATTGGTACATAAATGTATATTGTTTCATTTTATCCAAAGACTGCTGATGGCGATAAAATGTTGCTATAGCAATGGTCACTTGCTCGTTAACATTTTTAGTTTCCTTCGTAATTTCCTCTATCCTCAACTCAAAGGTATATATTCAGGTCCCCATTGGCTAATCCAAGTTAATGCTTTCTTTATTGTATGTTAAATATAGCTTGCCTTTTACACCTTAAAGGAGGTTCCTCCACACCCTTACTTAAATGAGTATTTTGCATCAACCAGCATGATCATCTCCCGGTCTACCTTTGCTCCATGAAGCAGCGGTCTCTAAATCCTAATTAATCAGAAGCAGCTCTTACCAAACCAAATACCATGCAGGTTATCAATAGCATCTAACATTTGCCACGCATCTAGAATTCTGCTCCAAATTTGTTCAAGCCATTGAAATTATACATTATCTTGGCAGATACAATATACTTTCAGACAATAAGAATTTAAAGATGGCATCTCCGCAGATCAAGGGTTACCAAGACAATAAACAAGAGAGATGTTTACATATATAGCATTAGAAAAATACTCAGAGGCATTAGTACATTAAACATTTTCAATAGTAAATAATGATTCCAGTTTTCCTTTGAAATTGTTAGTGAAAATGTTATAACCGAATATTTCAGTCTACTCGAAAATATGGATAAAACATGTTCCACATGATGTAATTTTAACTTTATGGGCATAAGGAGTGGCCCATGATGGATCAGATTTAACGTTAATGCTATTGCTTAATGTGTATTTAGAAGAGGAAAGCTTTACAAAACTGCCAATTTGTGTTCCAGTTCTTCATATTTATATTATTGAAAGAAATGAAAAAGAACGGTAATTCACTAAACTGTGAATTGTAGCAAACAAATCTAAATAGCAACTTTAAAGGGACACTATAGTCACTAGAACAACTACAGCTTATTGCATTTGTTCTGCTGAGTAGAATGATTTCCCTTCCGGCCTTTTGCTTTTTTTCAGAGTTAATGCAGTGTTAACATTGCAGCCTAGTAATAAATCCACTGGTTACTCTTTAGATAGCTGCTTCCTTGGGCAGTGCTGCAGAGTAAGCAGCAATGCCATTCAATGTCTTCACCCTCTGTATGCAGACACTGAACCTTCCTCATAGAGATGCATTGATTCAATTCATGTCGATGAGGAGATGCTGATTGGACAGGGCTGTGTTTGAATTGTGCTGATCTGCCTCCTTGACAGTCTTGGCCAATCCTGTGGTGTAGCACTGTGATTGGCTCAGAATAACACTTCTGATGATGTCAACAGACATGCGCAGTTCACAGGCTAACGGGCAGAGCCAAGAGCTGCAGACTTGAATACAAGTAATATTTTACTATATTTAGGGAGGCCAGATGGTATTTTTAACACTATAGGGTCAGGAATACGTTTGTGTTCCTGACCCTATAGTGTTCCTTTAAGGCACACAGCTGACTTGTAGAAATTCTCCAACACAGCTACAGGAAATATATAAAATAAAAAAAAATTAGGAAATTGATTTATTATATAGGAGACCGGAAAGCGAGCCAAATATGAAAAAAAACATAGAAAGAGAAGGGTAGAACCGGTAAAAACATATGATCTTTCTAAATAAATTCTTAATAAGTTGGAAGAGAGGCATAGAATAGTGTAACCGCTTTTAAAGGGATACTGTAGTCACCAAAACGTAAGCTTAATGAAGCAGTTTTGGTGTACAGATACCAAGTTTCACTGCTCAATTCTCTGCCATTTAGGAGTTAAATCACTTTGTTTATGCAGTCCTAGTCACACCTCCTTACATGTGTCTTATGTAGCCTTCCTAAACACTTCCTGTAAAGAGTCATTTAATGTTTACATTTCCTTTATTGCAAATTCTTTTCAATTATTTAATTTATTTTTTTAGAATATTAACAAAGAGAATGTTACCTGCACTCTGGCCTAAATCCCTATGTATATTTAAACAAAATGGAGGCTCTTTTGTTTTATTCCAATGGCCATTTGAATATAAGCTCACCTGCCCAGTCAAGGCAAGCCCCAAAAAGTGAGTCCAACTCTAGCCATTAGATTTGTTGATATCAGCCAAAAATCTCCAATGAGACCGGAAGGGGTATTTTATAAAGCCTTTCACATTTAACTCTTTATAGGGCTTCTACACATACAATAAACTTTGCTGGTATCAGACAGTGTAATATGCTTATTATATGCTTTTTATTAAATTTTTTTCAATTGTAGAAGTTTCGTGTTTTTGCACAGGCTATGACATATCTTCAACGGTCTCATGATTATTATTATTACTGGCATTTATATAGCGCCAACAGATTCCTTAGCGCTTATCGTTTATTCACCACCTGGACAAATCCAGATATTGTTTACACGATACATCAATTTCTGGATTTTGCATAACAATTTCAGCCAGCCACTACATTAACAAAAACAAAACAAAACAAGCTAGCCAGCTGCCACGTTAACAAAAGTGAAAAAAATCAAATATAAGACTATGGAGGTCAGTATGATCCCATATTATTAAAACGGTGGATGGGTTCTATTTAGTGACTAGGCACAATGGCTGCTCAGTCGCAAGTTTATAGTTATAGTGAGCAGCCACTGGCTTTTCACTCTTAAGTATGTATACCCCCATTATTGGTATGAGAGGTGGGGGCATGAGGGAGGTTTCACCTAGCAATATTAACTGCACTGTTTTATATTGTCACTTTTTAAAATGTGGTGGCTGGCCAGTGCTTGCATATGCCTGACCTTCACAACACTGGCACATAAAACTTCAAATTATCTTTCTTTTGCAAAAAACAAGATTAACAATAACGCTGTATACATTTAATCCTGATTCAGTAAAAAAAAAATCAGTGATTCATCTATAATTAGAATCATATACTTTATATGGGGTTTGAATATGAAAAGAATAGATTTTAAACCGGATACTTCGGACCAAATTATACAGATTTGGCTGGACTGACTATTTTTTTTTACCAGAATTGGCATTGGTAGATATGAGAATTGCCATTCCAGTTGGATATTTGGCAATTTTCACCAAATTTTGTCCAGGGTTTAGCGAATAACCTTGTGTGTGTCTTGTTATACAACAATTATTCACTGCACGTTAAATGATGTAAAAAATACTACCAAACATTTTTCTTATTGAAAATGTTATAAAAGACCAGAACAACCTAAATAAAATAAACTGTATAGTACTTTTTTTATTGCAACAAATATCTGTATAAAATGAATTCAAAAAATGGGATACAATTTTAAATCAGGTTTTATGAATGAACAAGCAATTTAAAAAAAATTGAGAAATGCAACATATTACAGAGCAAAAAAAAAAAAAAGTTATTTATAATTTGGTAAGAACTGCAGTAGTAAATACAGTGGCTTTGTGATCTAGTTGTCAAATAGCATATATTCTCTGTAACAAACATCCAGTGTTATGTTGCCTTAATAAACACTACTAATAAATACACTTTAGTATAACTTTTAAAACACATTCAACAAAATATAAGGTCAGTTTTGTTTTAATGTTCAACATCCTACCTGATTATCAAAGCACACGATAATTGAAAGAACATATTGTTGTAATATGTGTAGACCAATATCAGATTGAGTGTTTTGTTTTGCTTTTTTTGCAGAGCGAGTTACTCTGCAAACGGGCAATTTAAACAGATCCAAATATGTGTTGTTGTATATGTTAGAAAAAGCAGACACATTCCTACATGCTTGCTTATGCATAAAATTCTGCATATTGATGCATCATACCAGTTAGTCTGTATCACAATTTGTTATATACAAGCTATACTTTGGAGAATATTAAAAACAAATCTGTACAATACTTGCCAAAATATTTTGGCACTGAAGAATACACATTCAGATTAACGATCCTGTCCCCACTTCACCATCAACACCTTTCACAAAATACTTACGCGCATCGGGAATATTATAATATTGTTTTACATAGAGTCTCGAAATGCAAACTTACAAAACAAGCAATACCATACATACACCAAGCAACATTTTTTTTTAAAAATTTTTTTAAACCGTATGTTATATTCTTCCAGAATTGTTTTTTTTTTTTTTTTTTTACAAATTTTTCATTTGTTGCAATTTAACAAAATTCCTGATGTATTCAATGTACAATTAGTTTTTCTTTCTTTTTTGGAGTTTAAGAGATACATATACAATTACAGAGATTTTAAAACTATTTGAAATGCATATAATGTTGCTCTATTACAATACTTTTGTGTTGAAATGCACATAACGTTGCTCTATTACACTGTGCATTTGTTGTGCTCGAATGTAGTCACATGTTAATGCAATTTGTATCCTTAAATAGGCTGGATTAAAGGTCCAAATACAAATGTTATCAAAACATTGTGCTCAACATGCTGGTAAACACATTTCATAAGAAGGGGCAAGGAATCAGAGGAATCAGCACCAGATTTGGCTTATCTATCAAATTATATGTACAATTAGTTAAGTAGTTAATTACATTTGAGGCCAAATTCCAACTGATATGTTAATTACAGCAGGTTATACCAGCCTTGCTGCATGCAAGTATGTGCACCTATACTGACAATTTATTCAAGTAAAAATCAGGGCGGCAAAATGTGGTAACATGTTCAACTGATTAAGGATTTCACATGAGAGACTAGCAGGAGCAAAAGTGACAAATTGTAATTAGCAAGGCAAAAGTACTACATACACAAATCGTCTGTCATACAAACACATTAAAGTGCAAAACTTAAAACATGTAATTATCGGTGTCTATTTACTCAACAGTAATAGCAACGACTTGGGAACTAACCAGCCAAATTTCAGCTGAATAGTAAAGTTGGCAAACGCCCCTCTTTCCCCTCAACTCTACTAATTTGACATTAATATGCAAGTTGGTGTTGCAGCTCTCGGTTTAGTGTACAAAACCCCTATATTTAGATATTCAATAAATAATATACTTGGCATTTGAAAGTTTTACACAAAATATTAAATTTGGAATGATTTTGAAATGTAAAATATTACCTGTTATTTATAAGTGTCATAATAAAAATAATGACAAAATTAGTGTTGGTCATTCATAGTGACTTTTGCACATCCAATCAACTGTATGCATCCCTCTGGTGTTATTTCCCTCTCCCCATTCTATTTAATACCTTGTAGAAAAATATACCTTATGTTTTGTTTGTTTTTTTAAAATAAATAGCATTTACAACTTTACACAATGCCATCAAAATAAACCAAATGCCCTCGTTTACAGTTTTGGCAGAATTTGTAGGCGTTTACCCCTTAAAATTATTTCCAATTAAAGCCATTCCATTATAACGCTGTGTTTTGATATGATCCGTGCCAGAATATCACAACAAACTTCAAGCAGTTTCATAAAAATGAAGGCAGTAAAATGTCAGTAAAATTGGTAAATTCTTTATCAAAAATAGCATGTGCATAAAATAGTAAAATGACTTATTCTTAAAAAATAAAAAGTCGATTATTAAGAAGCAGTAGTTTCAATATGAAATGTTTTGCAGGAATCTCTGTAGTTTAAAAAAAAAAAAAAAAAGTAAAAATGTATAAATGTATTGAAGGCAAATATACACAGGTTTAATGAATTAAAATGTATTAGTGCCCTGAAAATAGTAAGATTAGTTTTTTTCAAGTGAAGCAGATTTACACAACTTTAGAAACCAAATTTATGAAAATATATTTGTTAAACTGTAATGAGAACTATGAAAAGGCGTATAATCTGTAAGAAAACGATGCGATATCGGATGAGTAATATGATTTAGACAATATAGTAAGAGAATCATTGTCTACTTGCAACTGCGGATGATTCGGTAAAGGTTTGTTCAAAATAGCACTTATGAGCGTTACTGAATGCAGCACATGCACCAAGCTGTATTGGCAGGATACTCATTCTGATAAACTGCATTGATTGCGCATCCATTAGTTCTTGAAGCTTGTTAAGCTAAAGAAGACCATAAAAATTGTCCATCAGTATATGCTGCTGATGTCCATCTCTGCCTGGTTTTACTGCTTCCACATGCAAGTTAGTGTAAAAAATTAGTATCTTCATCTTATCACAGAAGAGTGTCTCCATATTGATCTGCACTCTCTATTCCAATGTTCTTCCTGAAATAATCATGTCTGTGTTTTTTAGTGGTTGAGGTTGCGCTGTGCAATGGTACTGGTCATTCACAAAGCTTGGAGTTTAATAGCAGTGTGCTAGATTTGTATTCTAGAGTCTTAAATCCAGAGAGATACCCATTCTCCACATTCTTATAGGATACCAGTACTGGTAACTGGAATTGCAACTTCTGAAAAACAAATACAGTGTTAAAAGAGGAAGGAAGTCTAAAAAAAACAACAAAAAAACAACAACAAAAAAACAATAGAAAGTCATAGCCACTAAAAACAAAAAAAACAAAAAAAACGTGCGGGCCACGAATGTGAATACCTACAAACTGAACGGGACAAAAAAAAAGCAGTGAAAGGATTTATGCTGCTTGAAATTAAGGCAGATTATGCTGATTTAGTGATGGGGCAGAAGGCAATTGTCATGCTAACTAATAAAATGGCCTTTTCTTAAGGAAGTCTAAAATCAAATGTAGGCAGATAGAACCAGAGGAAAGGGAGAACACTATAACAAAAAGGGTGCAAGATGTTTAATGTTCAAATAGTAAACTTTGTTTATTCTTGATATCTTTGGAAACATCTATAAAAAAATAAATAAAAAAAAATAAAAAAATACATGTATTATTGTACGTCCTGCAGATATCTATTTTGGCTGATAATGGCCTCGCTTTTAACATGCTTTCCAAACGATCTAGTACAGTTAGGAAAACATTTCAAATTATTTATCTACAGAGGTCAGTGAAGTAGATGGGAATTTTTGCAGATAAATCATTTGCAAAGTTTTCTTACAGTATTGAATCTTTTGGAAGGCTTATTGAATCAAGGCCAATGTTCAATAAATAATATGGTGAGATTTTGTATGTAAACTAGATACGGATATTGATAAAGTGAGGGGTGTCGAAAATATTAACCATGTTCTCGTTCTTTTTTCAAACACTCATACATTTTCAATAAGGGAACATATCATTACAATGTATTTTATACGGTCTTGCTAAGTTTAGTCGACCTTTGTAATGATGCAGGTGACAAGGTGAAACTGTGTATATGCGGTATCTCTGGCTCAATGACACCTATCGGTTGATGAAAGGTACCTCTGAAGTCTGAGAATGATATGGAGCGGTTAATGTCATCAATCTAGCAGGGTAAAACCCCTATATCAGGGATGTGTGTGGTACAGCGCTACGGAATTTGTTGGCGTTATATAAATAATAAAATAATAATAATAAACTATGATTAACTACATTACTTCGATGTATTTGAGTACAATAATACACTTTGATGATAGATTCCCTTTACACATTTAAATGTCAAGTACATAACAGTTTTAGGAATTAATATTTGCTCATGTAGAGCTTGGAACAAACCAATGCATTAGTACATAAATCAGGGCACATTTGCTCACTGGAATCACAATGGCAATAGGTTATAGATAGATTGTTCTACAGATGCAATTAGAATCTTCGTTTTGATTGTTCAATTTATTCTGAAGTTTTCAAAGTAACTTGAAATCAAGAATTCTGGTAAAGATGTAATACTTTAACAATGGTTCTGATTGCAAAAACTACTATGGATATGTAGTTAAATCTATGGGCTTGTTACATGTTTGATAAAGTACAGTAGAGATGTCGCGAACCGTCCGCGAACTTCTCGCGAACGGTTCGCCACGAGCTGTTCGCGGCGAACTCCGGTCAGCTGACACGTCCCGGCCAATCTCCAGCAGACCCTCCCAACATGGATGCTGTCCAGGAAGTAGGATGGTCTGGGAGGGAGGGTCTGCTGGAGATTGGTGGGATGTGTCAGCTGACCGGAGTTCGCCGTGAACCGTGGCGAACCGTTCGCGACATCTCTAAAGTACAGTCAAAATATTGTAAATAAAGTACAAAATGATAAAATTTGACTCTAAGGGTCGGAATAATTAGTATTACATCTTTGATTTAAAAAAAAAAAAAAAAAAAACAAGCAATTTTTAACAAGGAAATAAGCTACCAAATTCTGGTTCAGACTATAAACAAATTTTGCATGCATTAGAGTTTCACTAATTACGGAGAACTCGCTTTAACTTTTTTTTCCCTCCAGAAAACACACTTTTGTGATGCTCACTTGCTTTAGACAAGTTCTTATATTGAAATTAATAGAGAGAAAGCATAGTACCATATAGGTTATGCAAACATATGGTTTATATTCAAATTATGAAGAAAATCTAAAAATGCATCACAGTTTTCCGGAGATGATAACTACTTCCCAGTTTTTAAAGGGATTGACTATATTCAATAATCTGCATGAACTCTCCGTAAACCAAGGGGATATTTATCAAAGTGTGTAGAAATGTTACATTTGAACGGTAATAAATATTTTGAATATATTACAGTGTTCAAAAAGTGATCTAAAAGGGGAGTTTTTCCCTTTAGTAGATTCACCAGATTCGCCAAATTAGTTGAAAAAAAGAGAAGTAAAACAGACCACTTCTCCGTAGGAAAACAATGGTAGAAACATTAATAAAATCTATTGCGCATTAAACAATAAAAATGCTATACATTCATAAATGAGTTCTAAAGAAGCAACCCATGGAAAAGGAAAAAACAAACAAACGAAAAACTACAGATTAAATAAATTGCTCAAAAAATTTGGCAAAATTTTTGATGGAAAATTGTCAGCAACAGTTTGATAAATCTTCCCCATTGATTCCAGTTTCAATTTTTTACTTAAATTAACAGAAGATCTTTTTGTGAATTATTTTGACCAACGGACACTTGTTCACATCACTCACAGACGTTTGGTAGCTTTAGTTTGGTTAATTATCAGCTGCATGTTTACAGTTCCCATCTTGTGGTCTGAAAATGATGGAAGCTGTAGTGGCACGTCAATAAAAACCCATAGGTTAGTCTTCCCTCCATTGGCATAACCAACCAAAGCAAAAAATAAATTAAAGAAATACTCCTGATTTATTGGCTTTGATTTTTGAACTGATAACACTAAGACCACAACTATGTACCTCTTATAGTACATTAGACTCATCTGAAAATGTTCTTAAAAGGAGTGGCCTGACCGTCCAAGGGGCAGATTCTGAACCATTTCGAGTGCTGTTAATTTTCTTCTGTAGTAGCAAGGCAAATAAGAAATATCAACAGTTCACAAAGAAGATACGGCTTACGTGATACATAAACTGGGATATTGATCCAACACATTTTACACATCAAGTGTAAACCAGATTATTCAAATGGATACCATGTGCACGTATTTGTGTGTACAACCTCCCCGCACAAGTGTCATTTCAATATAAAGTGATATATTGATTACATATTGATGGACTCTGTTGGAGTCTGTAATGGTTGTTGTGCTTGGAGTAGAACTTTAAAGCAAAAACTGTCTCATTTCTATTTACTTACCAATGTATACATATGTCTCATATAGCAACTTACCATTGAAGACTGAATCGGTAATGGGTGCTCACAACATTTTATATAATAATCACATAGATCTTTTTATGCAAATTTACACATTTTGACGATTCCTTCTGCCTCCAAAAACTGTGTCACGAACTGTCTTGGGACTCATTTCAAAGAGTGTTTTTATAGTAGTTTGGTTTTTATAGGATTACAGGGAATGTAAGCATTATATTGCATTAAATGCCTGTTGGTGCCTCTACAGGAGGCAGCTGTGACATCATTGTAAACTTATATTAAAAAATACACTAAAGTGAAAATATATACAGACTGATTTACATAAAAAACCAAGAGAACAAAACATACAAAAAAGTAGCAACTACGCCAACTGCCAGATTAATAAATATTCATAAAACAGATGCGACTGAAAGTGGAAAAAGCAAAAAGGTCTGCAAGAAGCGGAGAAGAGAAGAACGATAGTTAGGAAAAAGCAGTTCACCTTAGTTGTTCCAAGGAAAAGCGTGATTGCTTGAGGTTTGAGAGAGCATGAAGATAGTAGATGTTCCTGAGGAAGGCAAGCGATTTGTTTCCTGGTTCAAAGCAGCCCAAAAAGTCAGGAGAATTAGCAGAAATAAGGAAGACATAAGACAGTAAATTAGAGGGTTTAGTGTATTAATTCAATAACGAAGATATTGTAAAGACAAGAGGATCACAATACAATGCCAAAGCAAGCAGTTGAAAAGAGGGCTCAGGAAATGTGCCAGAAATAATGTATTGTTAATAAGGTTAGCAATATTAAGTGGTACTCCAGAAGAAGAAAAAAAAAAAAAAAAAAAGGTTCTAAACGAAAATAAAAATGATCTATATTATCTATCAATAAATAAAGTAGTCAAAAAATATTTTGCCAGTAGGTGCCATCTTTTCTCGATTAATAAAAATATACTGCCCAAATTACTGACTGAGTAAAAGGTACTCTCCAGAGTTACAAATAAATGCATTTATTTCTAATTCTGGAGTGTTACAGAGTCTCCTCCATTGTAATCCAAAGGCACTGCTTTGCCCAATAGAATGTTTTATTAAAATACATCTGCAATGGAAAAAATGGACATTGGCACTATGTAAAATGTACTAGACAAATGGCCATCAAAAACTTTGTGTGACACACAAAGTCCTCCTTTGACACATAACAGAGCAGCTCTGTCCCACAGTATTGAGAGGCAAAGTGTTACAAAAGTGCATGTTAAAAAAAATTTCTATGGTGTTTAAAGAGAAACTTCACTTCCCATAAAAAATAAATAGGCAATATTTAGCAGATATACCTCCAATGAAAATATGCATTGGATATGTATCTAAAAACAGCTTGCAAAAGCTGCTGGTCTGTTGTTGTCTGAAACCTTTGCAAGCCCTCCCCTTCTATCCCCGCCCAGACTTTTACTGGCTGTCCAATCACAGGCTTCCTAAATCAGAAGGCAGCAGGTGCTCCAGCATTTACCTGCCTCTTAAGTTAAGTTCCACTGACCTAAACAACCAAGGAGCAACAGACCTGACTTCCTGATTGGCAGCCAGAGGGATATAACAAGTTTAATTTATAAATGTGACAATTTCTATCGAAATCTCCCCTTTCTGGAAAATAAGAAGAAAAAAAGACAAAAGACAATCTCCTAACACATACAACACTTTATCAAGTTGAAGCGCTTTAAGAGTCTGGAGAGTCTTTTAGCCCATATGTAAGTGCTTCATCAGCATAGGATAACCCTGATAAACCCCCTGCTGGAACGCCTGTCATCAGATTCCCATTCACCCTGTATAGACAGGCCTGTTGGCAGAACTATGATTGGACAACTACTATGTTTACACTACTTGGGAAAAATGAGGAGTATAAAATGAAGGCTTATGTGAGAGAAATCTTACTATAAACAAACAAAAAAACAAACCAAAATAAAATCATCTTACCTTTGAATTTGCAGATTTAATATTTTTGATAATTATTAAAACAATCTCTGGGTAAAGGCTGCTTAAAATCAGAAGAATTATTGCAAGCCAGACAGACACGGAAGTCAGCATGTGAGAAAATACAAAATACATTCTTTGTTGTTTGAGGAATGGCCTGAAAGGGATTAAGAAAATGCAAATTAAGAATATTCCAGTTCGGCAGCCCAGTTTGTCTGTGTATAGCTTTGTAATTAGTTTACAATCTAGTGCAGGAACCTGGATGAATTAAGTATGCTCTTCATTTGAATCTAGTAAAGTAGGTTTCATAGAAGGTACATCAAAATCAGTTAAATATATCTTTAACATATACTCAGTGGTTGCTTTATAAATGTAACTTGTATTTATATTTACCCTCTCATTTGCCTCCAGAACAACCCAAATTATTTCTACCATAAAAAAGTAGGTGCTGGGAAGATTCCATAATAATTTTGGTTGAAAAAGATTGGTATTACGAGATCAACACAGAGGAGAAATCTGTGGATATATGTGGTTTATGTCAATTCTGACTTACCATTTCTATGCGTGGTCATCATTAACATGGTGTTTGTTGCACACAGAACTTCCCACATCTATTTCTGAAATGTGGGACTTACGGAACATGACAACCACCAAACGTTAATTAAATCTCACTAATACAAGAATCTTCCTCACGTTAATGTTTGACTGTGGTTTTCGTTTACAAGAGGGTGTACTTGATAAAAAAAAAAAGCTAATTTGTGCATGCAGACAAGTTTACGTTTCTTTTCATCATGTGTCGGGTGACAAGTCTGTTTAATAAATTAGGATATTAAATGGACTATTTGAGCTTGATAACATTATTAAAATTAAGTTGTTTGTTCTGAAACATATTCTGTTTAAAGTTAATAGTCAAGGGGTTATTTTATATTTTTGCCATTCTTTCTGAAAATCCTGTAATGAACTGTCAAAATGTTGACTTCAATAGTGGCAAAACTTCTTTTTGTGCATATAACACTGAACAGCTGGATCACATTAGGGTTATCTGAACTATCAACGTTGTTACATTATGACTGAGCAAGAAGTAAGATATAGCTATAAACTTTCAAAACCTACCCAGCATTAACTTCAAAATATCACACCTTAGAAATAGAGCTTAAAGAGTAAACTATACAACTGCCTTATGGACAAATTGACGGCACAGGTAAGGAACACTCCATAGTTTTAAAACAGATTTGGGAACCCTGGTATGGGAGTTTGTTCATGGACTGGACTGTTAACTGTCTGAAGCTTTCAAAGATTGGGTGCCGGGGCCCCTCCCCCCAGTCTGTTTCCCGCTCCATAACTCATCATCTTTTTTTCCCTATTGGCTGGGTACGACCTTTCAGAACGATTAACTTTAAAGGCAACCATTTTTTTTCTTCTTTATTCTTCTATTCTCTTTCTTTTGTTTTTTTCTGGATCTTTCTGTCGCTTTTCCTCTTTATAGACTCCTTTACGAGCCCTATTATCCAATTCTATCTCCATAGAAATACAAAGCTATTTAGGTTCCCGTTGCTGGGGATCTATTTATAACCCGTATATAACGGACTGCAATGGATATTCTACTAATAAGGTGTAGTCTATGGTAGAAGGTGTAAGGAGCATAATTTCACTATATCTTCAAACGTAAACATTTTTTAATAAAAAGTAAACTATATCTTCAAACGAAAAAAAATAAAAGAAAAAGTAAACTGTAACAGATTTTCTTTGGAGCATGTTTCATATGCTTCTCCATACTATACTCATGGTATACTCACCAAATTATTCCTCCCCAAAAGATTGAGAAAATTACATAGAATGCCAGTGAACCCCAAATAACCAAATGGTTCAACCATGTCCAGTAGCGAGTATCTAGTGCAAGCTAAAAAAAAAAAAAAAGATATAAAAATAAATCAAAATATGAAAAGATTCCATTAGGTTTTAGATTGAGTAATGATATGCATCCGTTAAAACACTTTGCTGACGAAATACCTCTAGTTATTATTATTGGAAAAGCTTTTTAAAAGGATTTAATATTTTTGGGATACAATTTTTTAAGATAGGTTTCAAAAAATCTAAATAAATATCAAAGTATTTTTCATCAAATCTAATGCACACCTCAATTTTTTTAAACCTGCAAGCTAAAAAATGTTTTTGCGGTCAAACGTAATGTGCATTTATATAAGAAGATACTACTATACAACATGAAAATGTTTATTGCCATATACCATAGCAACATTGATGGGATTTCAATTTTAGTGTTACATGTCAATCTAGTCCTTCTTAAGCCCCCTTTCAGGAACAAAATTTGCCTGTGTGAACTAGCGGGAGTGCAATTCGTCTGAAAATTTAGAATTTTGCCCAGAATGGAATGCGCCATCCAATCTAATGCGCATTCACATTTTGGAAACTTTTTTCAAAAAAGTGCACATTAGATTTGTGTAAATATGGTATTTTGAATACCCTAAAAGATGTAACTGTTTATTAATTTAATCAGCTTTGATTTATTAGTCCCCTCCACCTCCCCATAAACTACTTTAGGAAATCCGATTTATAGAAGTTTGTGAAAACAGAGACTTGAGCACAATAATATAAAAGATGTAAAGTTTTGATTTACATTAAAAAAGCAAATTCTTGCTTTATGTCTATATATTAATTTTGGTTTTGTATGAAAGGGTTCTCCATTGTAAACAATTCCAGCTTTGTAAGTTAAATGATACCTGCTTCTGTTTGCTTCTAGAATTTCTTAAATCAGATTTTTAGATATCCCCCATACTATGTCACCAACAATATCACTCAGTTTTATTAGCTTCAATTTGTTCCAAAGTGCCACTGTCACATTCATACAGTATAGGTCTTCATTACATTTCAGAGATTTACGATAATGTGTATAGGAAGTTTGTTGACTCTCAAAAAGCCTTTTATTGGTAAGAATTGATAATATACTTGGCATTGAAAATATTTGATTTTGCGTTCCAATGCCATTTACAGTGGATATAATCTTGATAACATCGGAAAAAAACAAAAACAAAAAAAACCTTTCCTCAACCTTGGGAATCAGGTGGTGGCCGCAAAATAAAGAATTGGTGGTGGAGAGATCACAGTTAACCTCCCCCTGTGCCCTTACAAGATAGTGTCCTCTCTGTGCCCCCACCTATTGCCAGGAGGTGGGGCTATGATTAACATAAATTGAGGGGGGCTATAGTCCCCACCATCCACCCATCCATTGAGTGAATGATGGGAGCTCTAACAAAATAAATAAGAATAGTGTAATCAGTTTTTAGGTACTCTGTTATTGATGAGAATTATTTGTCATTAATTGCATAAATCCCTCTGAGGAAGTAATTTTTACTGAAAATCATATAAACAGACTTCTCTACACCTTTTGAATCAGTAAGTCAAATTATATCCTTCTACAAGTAAATCCATGTATATATTCTTTTTCACTTAATTTGTAAAGTGTTCTGGATAAGACTACCATATCAAAACAGCAAATAAAGACCCGATTATAGCAAAGGCATACTATATTAAAATCTTTAGAAAAACAAAAAACTATTTGCTTTTGTGTAATAACAGTAAGTAAATTAAACTTGCACAGCCTTTCTAGTGTGGGAGGACTACATTAATGCAATACTATGACTGAATTACATTAAAAAAAACCTAATTAGTGAAACTATTTACTTACCTTTAATGTAACTGTAAACACTAATGTAGTGAATACGATCGACCCAAATGACCAGTTTCCAAATACCTAAAAACAGAACAGCCCAGATTAGTCTATAGTTACTATTTTGCACATGGCATGTTAAAGAAATGGTGTTGTTTGATCAACTAGTGGGAAACCGACACTAAACAATTAATCGTTTGTGAATTTAAAGAAATACAAACGTGAAGGAAAGGTTTGATAAGCCGTGGCAAAAACTAAGGAAAGAAACGGCTAGAAACGGTTAGATACAAAATCCTACTTGCCATTTTCTAAAACCAGAACACATGATATTAGAAGTCAAGCTATGGTACCTGCCTTGGCTACATATCACAATATGTGAATGTAGTCTACCATAAATACATAATGGATTATTAAGAACTTACATTTATAAGTGAATTTGTCACTTGTTCAGTGTTTGTTTTACTAGAGTCATCCATCTTTATGGGCATTGCAGAATTATTCACCCTAAAATATACTGTACTCTCTAGTGGATACTGTTGTATCATGGCAGGTTCTGAAATATGGGTAGTGAGTTAGGATAGTTAGTGAATATTTATTTGAATATTTGAAAGAAAATGCACAAAGAAGTGTTTGCAGGGGTAAAATAGTGCCAGATTAATCTTGAATATCTTCAAAACATCTACATGTTTCGAAAAATGTTTGGATAAAATGCTTTTTTTTTTTTTTTCGGAAATTTAATTAGAAAGTCTTAGAAAACAAGATAAATTCATTTTAACAAGCCAGACTGGATTATGGCAGTGCTAAAACCATAAAACCAAGCTAGGAAGGTTATCACTCAATAGACCTCAATGGCATCATTGTGGATAAGCACAGATACTTCCGTTAACCCATCTCTTGATTCCAGAAGAGATTTGTAGAGGAGATAAATCAAGAGGGCTATTGTCAAGCTCGTTCAGATTATGCTTAACCAAAAAGAATAATATATGATGGAAATATAATATGCTTTATGTCTCTTAAATCACAAAGTTTTTGAAGTTTGTAAAACATGGAAAAAGAGAAAAATAATTACCACAATACATTTAAAAAGAGTAGATATTTGAATTAGTATTTTACATTAAAGGAAGTCTTAGATATCCCTGCAGTTTGACAAATGTAAGCATTACCGTTTAATGGAAATGGTAATGTTTACATTTGTCAGTCAATGTTTCCCCTAGTGGCTGTCAGACAACAACTAAAGGCAATTCCTTCTAAAATGTTTTCAGGTTTTTAATGCTTTAACATTCACGGCCATGACTACTGGTGCAGCACATTGACTGGTGTGAATATGCAGTACTACCCTCAGTGCTTCCATAAGGAGAAGAAGTGAATTTGCCTGAGGTCCTCCTAATGATAAAGGTAAACCAGAACACTCAACGAGACCAGAATTCCGCCTTACAAGAGAAGAGTGTCTCTTTATTATTTTCTTTTGTAAAGTTTAATATCGCAAACCATTTTAGACAAAGTTCAAAGAGCTTAGGTCACACTTTTCAATTAAAGGAATACTATAGGGTCAGGAACCAAACTTATCTTATTTCCAGCATCGGGCAGATTCGCCGGGCGATGGCCCTGCCCATGTCCGCCTCCTTGGCAGACCTCATCAGAATTGATGATCTCAGCTAGTTACAATGCTTTCCCATAATAAATCATTGGATTGGATGAGAGTGTCAATTCTCATGATCTCCACTTAAAAGGCGGGCCGGAGACCGAGTCAAACGCCCTGTCCAATCAGCATCTCCTCATACAGATGCATTGAATCACTACATCTCTTATTATTATTGCCATTGATATAGCGCCAACAGATTCCGTAGCACTTTACAATATTATGAGAGGGGGGATTTAACTATAAATAGGACAATTACAAGAAAACTTACAGGAACGATAGGTTGAAGAGGACCCTGCTCCAATAAGCTTACAGTATAAAGGAGGTGGGGTATAAAACACATTAAGACAAGAAAAAAGCAATCAAATAAGGTGGGAGTGAAGCAGAGCTGGAGGAGAGAGAGTAGAGTGCTGCCCTTTAAGAGAGAGCAAGAGACCGTATGTAAGGTAGAGGTTACTCTGGGAGGCCAGTAGCTTTCCTAAAGAGATGGTTTTTAAGGCACTTCCTAAACGATTGAAGACTAGGGGAGAGTCTGATGGCGGTAGTAAGGTTATTCCATAGAAAGGGAGCCGCCTGCGAGAAGTCCTGCAAGCGTGAGTTGATCGTACAGGTGAGGGCAGCAGACAGGAGAAGGTCACGGGCAGAGCGGAGAGACCGAGAAGGGGCAAACCTATGGATCTGTGAAGAGATATAAGAGAGGCTAGAATTGTTCAGTGCTTTATAGCACTTTGGTTAGCACCAAATTTGGTTAGCACTTTGAATTGACTCCTATAGGATACAGGAAGCCAATGTAAGGACTGACAGAGGGGTGAGGTGTGAGAGGACCGACTAGAGAGTAAAAATCAGTCTGGCGGCAGCATTCATTACAGACTGTAGCAGGGCAACACAGCTTTTGGGAAGACCAATTAGGAGAGGGTTACAATAATCCATGCATGAAATTACTAGAGCATGGATAAGCTCCTTGGTAGCATCGTGTGTAAGAAAGGAGGGGGGGGGAGGTGGGCTATGTTTTTAAGATGGAATCTACAGGGTTTGGCAACATACTGGATGTGAGGCCAGAATCAAGTATAACGCCAAGACAGCGTGGTTGCAAGGATGGACTTATGTGGATACCACTAACTTGAAGGGAGAGCGAAATAGGAGGATCAGTATTAGGAGGAGGAAAGACAAGCTCAGTTTTAGAGAGATTGGGTTTCAGAAAGTGGGAGGACATCCAGTCAGAGATGGATGAAAGGCAAGCAGTGACACGTTGCAGGATGGCAGTGTAGAGGTCCGGGGAGGAAAAATATCTGTGTGTCATCAGCGTACAGGTGGTAGTGGAATCCAAATGAGGTAATAAGTTTGCCAAGAGAGGCAGTATAAAGAGAAAATAGAAAGGGACCAAGGACCGAGCCTTGGGGGACTCCGAGACAGGACGAGGGGGAGAAGGTATCGTTAGAAAAGGAGACGCTGAATGAGAATTGGGAGAGATAAGAGGAAAACCATGAGAGGACAGAGTCACAGAGACCGAACGATTGAAGAGTTTGAAGAAGGAAAGCATGGTGTCAAAGGCAGCAGAGAGGTCAAGAAGAATTAGCATGGAGTAGTGGCCTTTGGCTTTAGCTGCGATCAGGTAGTTCGTAACTTTGATAAGAGCAGTCTCAGTAGAGTGGAGAGGGCGGAAGCCAGATTGAAGAGGATCAAGGAAAGAGTTGGAATTGAGGAAGTGAGACATACGGGCAAAGACAAGTGTTTCCAGAAGCTTTGAGGAGGAAGGTAGCAGGGATATGGGACGATAGTTATAGGGGGAGGACGGGTCAAGAGATGTTTTTTTCAGGATAGGTGCTACAGTGGCATGAGGTCAGCAGGGACAATGCCAGAAGAGAGAGAGCAGTTGAAGATGTGTGTTAAGGAAATGTTCAGTGTTTCCATGCAGAGGGTGGAGACACAAAGTCAGTGCTGCCCCATTTGAGCAGTGGTCACTTGAGGTGCTCCTGTACAGTAATGTAAACTCAGAGAAAAGGCGGTGTTTACATTTAAAACCCTGCAGGAATAGGCTATAGACACCAGAACAACTACATTAAGCTGTACTTAATAGTAAACTAGCAGTTTATTACAAATGTCTCAACTACAAAGCTAGTATTGTATTAGGAGGAGCTTTGATGTTTGTATAAAACACTTATATAAAATATGCAATAGAGATGCAAGTTAATTTAATATTAAAGTAACTGTTTCTAATGTTTCCTTCCCCAACAATAGCACGATTAGCCTGTAGACAACCCTGCTTAAAAAGATTAAAGATCAGAATTAGGACAGCATAAAGCAGCTATAAATAGTTATTTGTATTAATTTAGAAAAAATAAAATGATAAAAGTAATTCCATTTGGATTGCAATTATGGCACCACCATTAAATTTGGCAGATTATATGCAATTTATCAGTAATTTTAAATATTGTGTTTGAACCTTCCAAGTATATATATATATTTTAATGCACTTTATTTTGTTTTGTTAAAGGCAGCGCTTTACCTGTCTAAGACATGACAGAAACAAGGGCAGCAGTAAGTTAAATACTAATGACTATACTGTATGTGTCATATACATGAACTACATAAAACATAAGGTCAATGAATGATGCTTACCAAACTCTGTCAAGATCTGGATGCAGATATTAAAATAGGAAGTGAAATGTAAAGGTTTTTTTTTTTTTTTTTTTTTATGCACAGAACAAAATATATATTTATTTTTAAATATACATACAAAATAAGATGATTTAAAAATATATGACCTTATTTTATTTTTTTTCACATCAGAAATTGGTCTTTCATTAATGCCTCTATCTCAAGAGGCATTAAAAGGTTTCTCATTGAGCAGCATTTTATGATAATTATCATGATGGATCAGACACCTGTCTTTAAGTTTAGATTGTACAGTTATTAAAATGTGTTAATCTATAACTAGCAATGTTTGGCATACATTTACATATCACAAGGTGGCTGCAAAGGGGATACTTGATCCTCATGTACACAGTAGTACAGGCTAATAAATTGTGTTTTTGGTCTGAAATGTAAGTATACAATATAATGCATTTCTTACCTGCCCATTGCCATCCAATGAAGGATTTTGAAAAAGTAAGTAAACGCCAAAGAAAAATAGTAATCCTTGGAATGCTCCCAGCAAGGTCCAGTATAGGAAAGGCAACCACTGCAGCATTGCATTATCAGATATCCTCCTGCCGCAAGATTAATATTCATTAGCACAAAATGTAATAAAAACGAAATAAAAGCATTCAGCTGAGAAGGTTGCCTGTCGACCAACTCGCTTCCTTCTTAATCTCAAACTTGATGCAAATTGCAATCCAAAAACAGCTGCCACAGGAGGAGGGCATCAGGCTTTCTATAGGCTACTGCCCAAGAAAGTATCACCATAAAACAAGTTAAGTTTCACTTTGCATAATTCACCCAATTCAATCATACAAGCATGGTGTAGATGTAGAACTGGTTTAGAACCTTTCTCTCAAGTAGACGTTTTACCATCTTGCTCTCCAGCCATATTTTACCCTTTCCATCTAATTCAACTTTATTACATCATTAAGATCAACTTTTTCCTAATCCCGTGGGATTCAGATATTGATTTATGATCCTCCATAGACCTCAGTGTTGTACTCTCGTGCATGTACAAGAGTACAGGATTGACACAACTTCTGGCAAATGAGGCGCCAGGAGCTGAAGAAACCTGGAAGACTAAAATGGCGGGGGCTGTGAGGGACAGCTTGAGTTAAGTAAAACTGATCTTCCACTGCACCCTGCAGCCACCGGACCCACTCCAAATCCGTCACTTTTAGCTTTCTTTGGGACATATTTAAAGATCTGCTTTAAATACACTGTGCAGTAAAGGAAGTTTAAAATGAGATTTTTCACGTTGGAAAATACCAAAATTTATGGCAAGCAGACCTGCAACTGCACTTTGATAAGAGGACGTGGCAAACGGCACTTATGGCACATAGGGATAAGGCTCTATGCACTTCTCACTTAGAGCCAATGATGAAGATTTATTTCCGGTAGTACATGGTACCGGCGAGATTAGCAAAAATATACCCCGGCACGTCAGATGCATGCTGGAGATGCGGGAGGGATACAGGCACAAAGTATCACATATGGTGGACGTGCACTCGTATTAAGCCATTTTGGAAAATGGTATAAGACACACTCACGGTAATGTGCCAGTCAAATATCACATTGACACTAGAAAGGGCTCTCTTGTTTCTCAACATAGGGGGCAATACCAGGGAGGATAACATTTTGATATACCACACACTAATAACCGCACTCACAATCTTGGCAAGGGCCTGGAAATCCTCAGAGGTTCCCTCCAAACATACCCTCATATGCCAGGTGACATTGAAACTAGACTATGAGAACATAGCCAGGAAACAATCCATATCGCAACACACGATGCAAACTTACATTGACAAATTCGAAACGTACATTAGTACTTTACCACCGAACGTGGTGGATCCATAACTGGGTTTGCATTGACTGGGCGACGCATCATCTGATACTACACTCACAACAGCAGATGGAGAGTTGCTATATACTTTAGGATGAAAAGGGCACAGGATTACGGAGATGATTCTCCACAGACCACTACCTGTACAGCCCAGAAACTTCAGAGATAGATAGACCAATAAATTAGAGACCAAAAGTCCCTCTATATCGCACTTTTACTAAATACCCACCATTGTACAAAGTTCTATGTGTTACCTGTTCATGTTGTACATAGTTAAAGGAGCACGTGGGGTGTTAACGCATCGTGAAACACAGCTCATGGAAGCAAAGCACAAATCACACACTTGCGACACATGACCGTACAGCTCTTGCGAGCCCCCGCGGGGAGATAGAGCACATTGACCTCTCTCCATGAGCCATAGTTGGGCGTCGGCAAGATTCTGCTAACTACCTGACCAGCATTAACGCGAACCCAAGAGCAGGGTATTGCGTACACAAAATGGGCTTAAGAACCTAGAGAGTTGTACATAAGTTTTACAGGGGAATACAATATACTGAATAAGTGTTACTTGTGTTAAGGAGGGACGAGGTCCCCTAGGAAGAAACTGAAGGATGTGTAACCCCTATTACCTCTCGTTACCCCTCTCTTGGGAGATGGGAGAAAATACCAGGCCGGACAATACACCCTTCCAAACCCTCCCCATGCTTATGGCGTGGAACCCACCGCTTAGAACACGACTCCGCCAAATACAGAATAACGCAGATAGACAGGTAAACCATGCCTACAAAGTAAGATACAGAGATAGACACACAAGACAGTAAGCGGCCAAACCCACCACTGCCTGGTGCAAAGGCACCCTGAGCTGATGGTTGAAAATTTGATATGTGCTTTATCCCCCCCCCCCCATCCATCCTTCCTTTCTGTACCCCAAAAAAACAATAAAAAATTGTCAAATTGAAAAAATTTGATTTCTCTTTACAGTAAGTGTGTAGGGAGGCTGTGTGAGCCTCAGCAAAGTAATTTAACTCCTAAATGGCAGAGAATTGAGCAACGAGACTGCAATGGCATGATCTATACACCAAAAACACTTAATTATGTTAAACTTGTCTGGGTGCTTAGAGTTAACGTCTATAGTAAGCGACATAGCTAAATGGTTTCAAACAGAGATTGCCTATGTGGTTACTGTAACAGACGTTTTGCCATACTTACATATATAATTTTGGATTTGAGTTGAGGGTTTCTGTGTTGATGTGCTGTTCCAAAAGGCTGTATGCCAGAATGGGCATGGATGTAAAGCATATGTTGTACATGGTCAAATAAGCAGCATCATAAAGTGGCTACAATACAAAGAAAAAAGTAAAATGTACATGTACGATAAAAGAGCAGGATAAAACATTGACTATACTGGTTTGTAAAAAAACAACACCATTGTCTGTGAAGCAGCTAGACTAAATATGCAGGTGCTATTGCATAAGTCACTTTTCTTTTTTTTTTTTTTATGGCAGCAGAATGGTCAAGGTAAGAATAATATGAAAGGCGTAAAGGTCTAGCATAGGGGCTTGACAGCACTCCCACGTCCTGTTCCCTCACCCGAGAGGTCACCTAGACTGGGAAAATAGGGGGTAACCCAAAAATATACATAAATATAGAATTAAACCTAAAGGGACCACAATCATAGAAAGTGAAAGGTCTTAGAAAAAAAACAAAAACTTTATTAAAGGACCACTATAGGCACCCAGACCACTTCAGCTTAATGAAGTGGTCTGGGTGCCAGGTCCAGCTAGGTTTAACCCTTTTTTCTATAAACCTAGCAGTTTCAGAGAAACTGCTATATTTATAAATGGGTTAATCCAGCCTCTAGTGGCTGTCTCATTGACAGCCGCTAGAGGCGCTTACGTGCTTCTCACTGTGATTTTCACAGTGAGAAGACGCCAGCGTCCATAGGAAAGCATTGAGAATGCTTTCCTATGGACTGGCTGAATGTGCGCGGCTCTTGCCGGGCATGCAGCCGAGGAGGAGTAGAGTCCCCCACCCGGCGCTGGAGAAAGAGGTAAGTTTAACCCCTTCCTCTCCATCCAGCCCGGCGGGAGGGGGACCCTGAGGGTGGAGGCACCCTCAGGGCACTATAGTGGTCCTTTAATTACTCTTTAAAATACTGAGGTAAAGCACATATAAATGTAGCCTAATGAAAAGAGGCAGAAAAAATAGGAGAGGTACTATATGCCTAAAAAAAAAAATAGTATTACACAGTACCACAGCTGATCAAAAGGATACAAATGTAGCAAAATAGGACTAAACAGCAAAAAAACAGCAGCATCCTGAACCTACCTAGATGCTGTTAATATCTATTGGAGATAAACATAAATCTGGCTAAATAAAGCCTAGTATAAGAACAATAGTCCAATAGCAGAACAGATAATTATCCAGAGGTTCACTAAACAATGAATTGAGGTAAAGGTGCAAACTGAAAGATAAGGAGAAAGGGTAGGATAAAAACAGGAAAGGTATATAAACAATTCCCCAAGAGAAATAACAACTCGTAGCAGTAAAGTAATAAAACAGTACTGCAGACTAAACCTCCAGCAGTCAAAATAAAGTCAAACCTCTCTAAACTCTGGATGTTATGAAGGTCTAATAGTTAGACATCCCTAGCCTCCAAACCCTATATTTCAAATAAACACCTTCGTGGGTGTTCTATGATGATACTGGATCTAAGGTGAAGACATTGAAGTCCACCTCAGTAACAGAAAATAAAAAAAGTAACAAAAAGTGTATTAGTGCTTAAGTGCTCCATAAAGGAGATAAGTATGAAAATCCATGGCTATGATATGAATAGGTATGAATGTGGGCAGGTGGACCACACGCAAGTTCATTCATCATTGTGCGCTCTTGAAAAGGCTTTTTTTATTGAGAATAATAGGCAAAAACTGGACAGCTAAACGGTTTAGGGACATTCATTCAAAAAGAAGTCGGACACAACTAATTGGGCTTGCAGATAAGGCACAAATTAATCAATCAACCCGAGATCAATGGGGAACATCTGAAATTAGGTTTGAAAGATTCACAATGTTTTCTAGGCAGGTAATGAAAATGGTTGCCCTTTAGAATAAAGAATTCATATGTTGCAAGAACAAATCATTTAAACCATCAAAGTAGTTCCCTTGGGATTCCAAATTCACAGATTAAGTAATTTAACTTCTGCAGCATATGAATTCTACCTACTGTAAGACGGCACATTTCATACCATACCAAGAGTAAAATTGCACAGTGTGGTCTAGCTATGAAAATAAAAAAATAAATAAAATTAAAAAGTGGTCCAGAATTTTACAAGACAATAGCACAATCCACAGAAAACTGTAAACTAGCTACTGGAGATTGCAGAACTGTGACATGTGACAGCTCCACTAAAGATTGTTAGTAAATGTTCTGACTGTAAGTCAGGATGCTTAGTGTTTCAGGGCAAAGTTTAATCTTGAAACATGGCTGAAGGCAACACCCAAGTTTCCTGGTAAAACTTTGCTTATGCTTTACCGAATGCATGTTATTACAAATTAAACAGTGCACGCCCTCGCCCTAAGTGTAATGACATTGAATCCTTGTGATGTGCAGCTGTAAGCGAGTGCACCCCACCCTATAACACAGAGAATGCAAAAACCTACATGACGAAACTAGATCACGCTCACGATTCACGCATTTGCTTCCTGATCTGATCTGTTACAGTTCTTTGTCAGCATGCAGCCATTGAATAGAAAGGTTTATTAGAGGACAACTGTCACATCTACACTATTTTTTTCAACATAATAAACATTTCATCAAGTTTTAAACGGAAATAAAAACAAACAAACAAAAAACCCAGAGAGAAATGTATGCCTACCTTTAGTATCAGATAGGATCCTTCAGCCATATATATACACCTTGGATCAGACTATGTTTGAAAACAGTCACTATGGTCTTCCCTGCTTCTGTGCAGAGAGTGATGCAGTGAAGATTATAGAGACGGTCAGTTTTCTAACACTGTCTGCCCCAAGGAGCATGTATATGGGGGTAGTACCCTGTTAAATACTAAAGGTAGGGATGTTTTTGTTAGTTTTTTTTTTTTTTTTAAGTAAGTATAGGTAAAAAAATATTTACTTTCAAAACATGATGAAAGGATTATTATATTAAAAATAGTTTTGATGCAACTGATGCTTATTTGGCACCAAATGGTTGGTTCTCGAGCTGTGTCTCAGGAAGTTACTTTAGAAAAACAGTGGGTTCTACAGCTTATATCCCATCATAAATAGATATACATAATGGAAACATGGACTTAATTATACTTTATGCAGTTCTAATAAAAATCAGCTTCCTCCGCATACCATTTTGTGTGTTGCTAATCACATGCCCGTTGTAACATACGGGGGATTACTGTGAAAGGTGCAGAGTACTCAGAGTGGTCCAGGAACATTTTATTTACACAGATTGATTATTAAACATATTTCTTGTAGTTTAACCCCTTAAGGACCAAACTTCTGGAATAAAAGGGAATCATGACATGTCACATGTCGTGTGTCCGTAAGGGGTTATAGACATTTCTGTGAGTATTATTGCTGTGTAGCTCTGTTATACACTCAATCACACCAACAATAGGGTGCACCTATAAAAGCTATACAGAGGGATTAGGGTCCAAAAAGGGACTGTCCCTCCTAAATAGGGACACTTGGAAGGTATGGGGCTTTACTGTCTAGGATATCAGACAGATCTAATTAATAATTAAGCTTTGAAATCTACAATGTTATGTGGTGAGTAACACCCCCAACAAACACTTGTTTTTTAGTTTTGCAAGTATTAGCCCCTTTTTGTTTTTGTTAACTGAATTTAAAATAGTTTTTATTAATTTTTAGTGATACGTTCGTTTTCTTCCATGCATAAAACAAATTAAATCACATCTGGCACAGGGGTAATGATGACCAAAAAACATTTATAGTTTTAATTTGTTACATACCTGTTGTGAAAATCCACAAAAGAATTGGTACAAAAACTGTGGTAGAATGAAGCATAGATTCTGAAAGAGAGGCAAAAGGCAGCAGTAACTAGACTGAAAATAATCTGGTAATTAGAAGTAAGTGGAGAGACTGATGTGGGCATAACTACAATTAAAAAAAATTGTAACAAAAGACTAAGCATTTTATGCATGTGTATGAAAAAAAATTACAGTTTCATTTAGTCTAATATAGTTTTATAGAGGCACTCGTATTACTATCCACCTAAAATAAATAATAATTTGGTATGCAAAAAATTAGCCTGGTAACAAAATGTAACCAATATCTTTTATGATATCTGTAAATAACCATCAAAAAAAAATACAGGATAAACGCAGTGATTATGGGTTATCTACAGCTTGATTCCATTGTTTTTTTTACCTTATAAAAGAAATACTGTACAAGGTGCGCAATTCTCACATAATACAAATGGCCATGAACCAAAAGAAGTTTTCTTAAGTGTTTAAATTTTGGCACTGCATAATCACTATTTCTTGCAGCTTGCCGTCCCTCTCTCCCTTTAATACCTATTTACAAAAAACAAAAAACAAATAAAAACACAAATATTATTTGAAGTTTAAATATTGTAGCTGGTAGGAAGAAGCAAATTGTTAGTACATTTCAAAACCATATACACAAGACAGAATTGTGTACAGTGGAACCTCGGAACTCGAATGGTCCCTTAGTTGAAGAATTCTGTAGTCGAACAAAAATTCAAAAAACAAATGTCTCGGTACACAAAGGATTCTCGGTACTCGAACAAATCATTCCTCAAACATGTTCAATTATAAAGCTACGTCTCACTTTAGACACATTTTATATGCCAGAAGAACAGTAACCTATCGCCATCCGATCAATAGTATTTCTTCTCCTTTCCACTTACGCCGTCAGTTCTCATCATTACAGGTAAAGTTAAATTTTTTCCTTTTTATTTACTGTACACTATGTTTATAATTTTTTTTATATGATTTTATGCATTATTAAACTGTAACATTTCTGTTAAAATGATGTAATTTTGTGGGTCTGGAACAGATAAATCAACTTTTCATTAATTCTTATGGGAAATGTTGATTCGGTTCGCTTACAAATCGGAACTCGAACAGCCTTCTGGAAAGGATTAAGTTCGAGTTCCGAGGTTCCACTGTATATGCAAGAGCAACCCATCATTGCACCAAGTTACTTAAAGGACCACTCCACACGGGAAAAAAAACCAAAAACCTGAAGACCCCCCACAGTTAGTAGATATACTCCCAATGAATAAATTAATGTATATTTTTATGTATGTATTCATTAGGGGTACAGTCTAAAACAGCTTGCAAAAGCTGCAGTTCTTATGACTGCAGCCTTTGTAAGCCCTCCCCTTTTTCACAGGAAGTGACTTTCAGTCACCTCACAGAAAACTGTCCAATCAGAGGCTTCTCATAGAAAAGCCTGTTTCATTCTATTTCAGGTGTCTCTCCTCCCCCCTTATCCTCCCTCTGTCAAAGGCCCCCTCCCCTATCCGTTTCAAACCTTCCCTTATCCCTCCCCTCCCTGTGTCAGACAGCCTCCCTCCTCCTTCATCTCCTCTCCCCGTGTCAGATCCGCCCTTCCCTGACTGCTAACCTTTAGTTGCCAATCTGTGGGTAGAGGATTTAGTTTCCTCTACCCGGACTGATAGGAAGTGTTCTCACTCCCTGTCAGTCTGGGTAGAGGAAACTAAAGACCCTCTACCCACAGATCGGCAACTAAAGGTCAGCAGTGGACGAAAGGGAGGCTCTTACCACGGATAGGAGATGGAAAAGACTCTGCAAGAACCGACAGACAGGAAGGGAGAACTTCCTCTCCTGCCAGTCACCCGGGCAGTTCTTGCAGCCAGTATTGTAAGGCAGACACGCTCTATTAGAAAGTGCCTGTTACTTCTGTTAGCTCAGTGGAGCTAACAGAAGTAGGAAGAGAATCTTCAAACAGCTGGGGAGGCGAAAAGTGCTAATTTCACAATGAAATTGGCATTTTTATAAACTGGGATTTTAAATGGATACTCCACATCCATATAGCTATTCAGCAAGCTGAAGTGCTCTGTGGGTGTGGAGCGCTCCTTTAAGAATAAAACAAGAAAACAAAAATGATGACACACAAATCACTGTAAGCATATGACTAACTAAAATCTATGTATCAATGAGTGCGCTTGTTTCTGGATGTTATGTGAATAAATATTATTTATTATGCCTTTGTAGGACTTTTGCATTAATTTGTATGCTGAACAAAGGATTATTGCATTATTTTACCTCTCTATACACATATGATAATATGCATATGTAATCAGGAACATTACATCATAACTTAATTTGTGTGATTACAACTGGTTCTCTTACCAATGCCAACATGTGCTTCCAAAATCATACTAACATCATTGGCACCATCTCCTACAGATAAGGTGATTGGGTTCCCCTTGGAATTCTTCACCATTTTAACGATCTATCAAGAAAACGTGAAGAATTATTGTGTCTTACAACCATGCAAAGTCGTGGAGAGTATTGGCTGCCAAAATACAAATTATATATACTATAGAGGATATGCCAGGTCAAACAATTCCAAACTTGATTATTCTAACTGCATATTTCATGGTCATCAGCAACACCAGTCAACTGGCCCCCGAGTCGGCTACAATACTGCCATGACCTCAGTTGAGCAGTACAGGTGACATTAGGTGTTACTTTATTTCTCATTAAGATAAGGTATCATAGGAAAAAACTGTATACAAAAGTACCAACGCATGCACTGACAATCATACACAGGGGGCTCAAGAAAAAAAAAGTGTCCTGTACATGCACTTAAATAGTTAAGGTAACAATAACATTTGAAAAGTTAATTTACTGCAAGCCTATAGTGATGCACAAACCAACAAAAAGCCCATCCATGTGATAAGTTATCATTAAAGCATCACTGAGTTGCGACTACACTCAGGCCAAATCTACATACAGTCAAGAGTCTATCAGGCCAATAGCTTCCAAAAATGACTGTCTATTCTGAACTCAAAGTAGCCAAACAATGCAAATGTATCCAAATCGCTATCACAACTTTTTTTTACACTTGCAAATAGCAAGTATTTTCAAATCTTAGGGATATCTCTTGGCTCCTTTAACCTTAAAGGGACACTATAGGGTCAGGAACACAAACATATGTATTCCTGACCATATAGTGTTTAATCCACAATTTAGGTGGCTTGCCACCACTGAGCCCCCTTAGAAAAGTTAACAACTCACCTTATTTCCAGGGCCGCCGACGCTGGGACTGCCCATAGGGAAAGGAGATGCTGAACGGCAGTGCTGCCTACTGTGCATCTGAGGAGTGGCCAGGGGTACAATGTAAACACTACCTTAACTATGAAAAGGCAGTGTTTGCATTAAGGCAATGATTATAGTCACCAGAACAACTACATTAACCTGTAGTTATTCTGGTGACTATAGTGTCCCTTTAAACAAAGAATGGTTTGTGCAAAATGTATGTTCCTAAGCAAGTTCAAATCATTTCCTAATAGTAAACGGATGAAATTGTAGCGTTTTGCCAAACTGATAACATGCAGTCATCTATTTTATTGTATCATTACATCACCCACATTTGCCGTTCTTTTAATCTAATCACAGGGAGATGCTATATTTAGAGCTGCACATGTCATTATCTGAACAGGGCATAATTACATTTTCCAGCTGTACTCACCTGTGCTTTCTGCAGTGGGGCCATTCGACAACACAACACAGCTGTACATTTCTGACAGATCTCCAGGAATATGTTTTTAAAATGGCTGGCGTTGCTATTGGAACTTAAAATTAGAGACAACGTGGAGCCGTCTATGATCAACCCGTATTCTTGGCTTTCTGACCAGCTTCTTCATAAAATGAAATATAAAAAAAAAAAAAAAAAAGAGACAGACGGCAATGTAAACAGAAACAGCTATTAATATAATATAACAGAATTAATAAAATTGCACCATTGGCCTGTTACATGTATAATGGGGTATTATAGATAGGATGTGGGCAGCCAGCTGGCTTTCCTAATCACTCTGAGGTTAATTGAGCACAATTATACTAGACATTATTCTGTAAAGAAATAATCCTGTCACATACAGCCAATGAGATGGCTCAAAGGGAAAACGGATTAGTCTGCGGAATTCCGATGTCTGACTCCACATTTCATCTTTCTGAGTCTCAGAGATGTATTAACATGTTAACATCCATAGAAATGGGTTCTGGATATTGTACTGAATCCTTGGTTGACAGATTTACTTTCACTAAAAAAAATAAGGAAACTGTATTTGTGTTTCACCTCTCTTGGGAACAATACTACTTTGATAAATGCTTGCAAATAAATAAAAACAAACAAAAAAAAACCAAAACAACCCCATCTGGACAGTAATGTAAATAATTTGTTTCACATAAGGAAGATGTAACAGCGTGCATTACTACCACTATAAAAAATATATATATATATAAATAAAAATCCAAAAAGGTGGCAGCACTCACGGAATAAAAATTCTAATCTTTATTTGTTCATATTAAAAATAATAATAATAATTTTTATTAAAAATAAAATAAATGATTATTTTTAATATGAACAAATAAAGATTAGCATTTTTATTCCGTGAGTGCTGCCACCTTTTTGGATAACTAAGCCCAGGCTTAGCACCCGGGAAATAAGGGACCACTGTAGCGTGAGTGCAAGAGATTTTCATATATATATATATATATATATTACTGCTGAAAACAGAGGAGACCATTCTTCTGCAGACCATGTTCTTTGAATCAGTTAAGATGTAACATTATTTACAATTACTACTACTTGCAATAATTAATACTAATAAAATGTTAATTCTGCCATCTTGGTTGCTCCCTTCATGTGATAGAAGAAGACGTTTCCTACCACCATTCACAACAATATCCCACTGTATGCAGCGGCCAGGCTCCCAGAAGCAGCAGCTCACTTGCCATCAGGTCTGATTCAGTAGGAGTCTATCAAGTTTATTCTCTAAAGTGAGAATTCGCCGTGAATTGAAATTTTAGGCCAAGGTAACCAAACTGGAAGGATACACCTCAGTTCGACTATTTTGCCTTAAATTTGAAATTCACTTTGAATTCTCACTTGAATGAATAACCCTGTCTGTTTACTTTTATTTCTAGTCTTGTATCCTCTGTAATATCTATAAAGTACCCTGGACGATATATATTAAATGCTGCTTGTACATCAAACTAAATCCTTCATAGGCTTCACACAAATAGATCATCATCATGAACATCAGCTTGGCAATGCACGGTGTGCATGGTAAAGCAATCTCATCAGAAGCCGTGACCATAACCTACATGCAGTGATAGTTGTTATACAGCCAGACACTTGGGATGTACAGAAAAAAAAGTTGTAAAAGATTTTCTCTGACATTTGGCTAACACATGTGCTTGTTCAGTAATGCCCATATTTACCCAATTACCTTTTAATGCCAGATTTAATTTTCGGTGCATCCTGTACTAGCCTTCTATGATATTCCAGAAGAAGCTCTTGCAAGCGCTCTTCTTTTCGATCATAATTTTCCAGATTTCTGGTGGTCAGTTCCAACAATTCTGTATTGTTTTGGAAGAGCCTGCAAGAATAGCAGGTGGATTTGGCCGTCTCCAGCTTATCGCCTGTTAGCACCCAAACCTTCATCCCTGCCGCATGTAGAGCTTCAATGGTTTCTGCTGCCTGTTCTTGGAGTCTATCAGGGAAAAAAAGAAAATGAATCACAGAGGTCGCAACAAAGAGATCATGTTCTTTTAGTGATAATTGATATTGGCAGTGTGTCCTTCAATGCATTAAGGTTGATCAGCAGATCTCCTTTCAGAATCTGGCATGTGAGTGAATGATTCCATTCTGTTTTATTCATACAGTGAACAAAATAGATAAAATATAAACACTTCAAACAAGGGAACCATTCCTTCTTAGGTAGAAGTGCAGTGGCTAGCATACTAACAGACCAAATGTGTCCTCTTTGCAGGCTACGAATCATTGAGAAAGTAACCATGCCTGTTATTTCACTGCCAGCTGAATCTTTTTTTTTTTATATATATATATATATTTCTTTTGTTATAGATGTACAATTCAAATGGCTCTCGTATTTGCTTTAAATAAATAAGGAATTTAAAAATGTAAATGAAATTGAAAAGTCTCCATGAAGTCAGAGCCCGGTGTGGTGTATCAGTCCAGATGGTAAAAACTACAGGGGCTAGATTCCAATCGCATGATGGTGCTAATTAGTTTAGTTGTTAAGCTACAGTAGCAGTAATATATTATTATTGAAGACAATCTCCAATTACTTTTTTAATTGGCCAAAAAGATAAATTAAGTCATGAAGTCAAAGATGTCAGTTGTAGTGCTGGGCTAATCCAGATGATAATGGTTTTCTCAGATGTTCTATCAGCAAGATTCACAGAGATAGTTAATCTGGCCAAACAGTTTAGTAACATGATATCTCCATTTACAAACAATGACAGTGGAATGACCGGTTCTATAGAGATCACTTTTAATAAGACCCTGTCTACAGATGTCGTCTTTCCACTAAGGTCATTTATTTAATATTTACCCTTATCGACTAGCTTGGTTAGCTGTTCGTGCTTTTATAACAAAGTGGATATCTCTAGGCTCTAACAGCTCAGCTATGACCAAGTGGTGAGGCATATCAAAATAACCTGTCATTGGCAATACAAGTACATTCCAAAGAGCATCAGGAAGCAATAAACGGTTTGTCAGAGCTTTGCGAAATATTTACCATGTCAAGCAGCATTAAACAAACCTAGAAAAACAATGTCAGACATCAGGGCAGATTGGTGTATATTCGATATGAAAACATCAGGTTGAGTGGTGTAAAGTGTGATGCCATTTAACACCCCTTGAATGATGCATTACAGCTCATGGCTTCGAAAATACCTGACTTTAGAGAGCAAACTGAAATGTTTGAGGATGGGCTGGGGCTGATTTTAAGATAAGAAATTTTTTATTTTTTTTTATTTGGAACATACTTTCTCTGTAAAAGTTTCCCAGCTATAAGCTCTA
Organism: Pelobates cultripes; assembly: GCA_933207985.1. NCBI lineage: Eukaryota > Metazoa > Chordata > Amphibia > Anura > Pelobatidae > Pelobates > Pelobates cultripes. Next base: position 52,228,984 of record OW240920.1, on the reverse strand, counting down.
TAAGTAGTAGAGGTAATCAGTTGGCTATTCCTGTTCATTTATTCATTTCATTTATTTCCTTAGAATAATAACTGTTAATTGTGTCTCTTTAGTTCCTGTGGCCTACATTTCCCATAATTTCAATATACGTTGTTAGTCATTATGTTCATCAAATATTAATCTGATCTGTTTTACCGCCATACTGCAACTTGTAGTTTGACAAACTTTCAAAATCACCAGAAAAGAGGGCAACCCATATGAAGAAACAAGCTTTTGTTGGTAGTCACAGTGAATCTATCCCTTTCTCATATGGAAAACTATCTGGGAGCAGTATTAAGTGATGCATTAAGAAGTCAATAATTACCGGTCTTCCACAGCAGTAGCTCCTAGTAATCGCATATCAGTTTCAATGTCATCAAAAGCTTTGGCCAACTTTGTTTCTCTGTCTGTAAGAGCCAATTTTGCCTCATTCAGTTGTTTATCAATTTTGTCAAATTCCTCCTGGTTTAGTTTTTTGAAAGCCACACACAGTGTTCTATACCCATCCTTGAAGAAAAAAAATAAAAATATTAGAAACCCAAATCTGCCATTGTGTTCATTATTTTGCCTTGGTAATAGCATCTATTGCAAGTCAAGTTAACAGTACATTAAGCAAGACTATAGAGAATACTTTATTTACCAAGGGTAGGATACTCCAATAAATATCACAATGCTGTCAAAGAATTTAAAATATAAATGTACATTTTATAGCAAACAGACAAGTGTCAAGCTGTTGAGAAAATAAAGTTCCCTTAATGCTTATAATATGTACTTAAATTTGTTTTGGGCAAAATGTAAAGGGTGTATGTGAGTGCGTGTGTTGTTCAGGGAATATTTGTGTTAGTGCCGCGTTAAATCCAGGCATTTGATGTGAGCAATCTGGGTTCGAGCTGTAGACTGCAGAAATGTCCACCGATCCTTGTGCAAGCATGTCATTAACCAATAAGAATATATCTTAACCTATGTACAGTATGGCAATTATATTGAACTAATGTACTTGTTAAAAATTCTACATGGAATATGAATGGATAACAGTTTGACTTTAATCACACTCATTCTATTCCTTGCATGTTATGAAACCATGGGATACGTACCAAAGCATTCTGCTCCACGTGCACCTTAATCCTTTCAATCTCGCCAGGGGCAACTCTGTCAAACATAGAAGAATCGGCTCCCTTACAGAAGAGGAAAATGTCTCCTGAAATAAAAGATCGAGAGGGGATCGAAAATATGACAGCAACTCGGAATGTTCCATGAGGATCACATGTAAGCACAGCTTTTAACGAGGAAAATGTTCCATAAACACAACTACATATGGTAAAAAGGGCCTGGGTTCTTAATAGTAATTATCAGCTAAACCCTAGCAGTACAGCCTGGAACAGTTTCTAAAAGCTGGGAGATCATTATTCATAAACAGAACTAGATTACACTGAAGTTGCAGAATTTTTCTTGCAATTGAAAATATATGCTAAATATATACATGAACAAAAAAAAAAGGGTAAAAAAAAAAAAAAATATGTACAATTGACATGGTAAACATTAATAGGTAATTGAAACAGATCTTAAGCCACTCACTGATCAATATAGCAGACTACATTTATAAATAGTGCATTTCTCCTTTCTCAATAAAAACTTATTTATAACCTTCAGGTGAGTAAAGATAAAATGTACACCCAGTGCAGGCAAAATCGTCATTAATGATTAAAAGAGAACATTACTACTTCTTAACCCAAATATGGAATCTGGAAATGGACAATTCATCTAAGCAAGCAGTTTCTACACCCCAAGATTGCTTAAGGACAACCACAATCACTAGAATGCAAGTGCACCCTAGAAGATGTGGTTGGCTTCTTATAGCGATTCCTAACATCTATAGTTAGTGTCTTTACAGCTTTGTTGATAACATGGCAGTAAAGCATAAGAATAAATAAAGAATAATTTTATATATATATAAAACTCTAGTGCAATCTATACATTTGCCTGGCACAGCGTATAACAACAAAACAAAACAAAAACAAACCATATCTCTCTCTCATTAACTTTAGTGTAAATAATTATTCTCTGTATCTCTCACATGGCTGAGCAAGACCTAAGAACTACTTAATTGGTGAACATTTAGATTTTTAGGACAGGTGGGAATCAGTAAAGTAGATCCCTAGCTGGGGAAAAATCATCAGGAGAGCTGGGGTTAAAATTTTTGCCATCATGACTTCAGGGCGTTTGTTCAAACTCACAGCATCTAGTTTAATTTTACCTGTCATGACTATCCGTTCATAAACCACTACGTTATTATACTTACAGATTTTTTTAGAATAACATGAAATCCTCAATATCTAATCGTCCAGGTAGCATGGTTTAGAGCAAAACTTTCTATTTTTAGTATTTCAGAGAAAAGGCAGTGTTTACATTACTGCCTAGAAACACCTCTAATGGCAGTCACTCAGACAATGTGCAGCACTGACGTTCAGCATCTCCACACTCTGCATGGAGGTGCTGAACGTTCCTCGTAGAGGAAATGCCGATTGGCGCAGGGCTGTGTTTTGTAGTGCATGCGCAATAGCCTCTTAATGCTTTCCTATGGAAAGGTGAGTAAACTCATATTTAAACTTTGCTTACGGGGGTGCCAGAGGCCTAAACAGCACTGTTAGAACTATAGTAATAGAGGTTTGTATTCCTGACACTATAGTGTTTAAATATATAATAAGTACATTGAAAATATGTTTGTTTTTAGACATGCTGGGGGCAGATAGTAAAACTACAAAGAATACTAGTATTTGACAAAGTAACAATTCTTGTTAATTTGCCACAAGAAGTGTGAATACATGTGAGCCAGGCATATAATCCTGATTTGTGATATGTAAATACTCTTAAGCAAATAAACTAGAATAAGGACATTGTTCTGCAACCAATTCGAAGGCACTCTGCAGGGGTCAAAATGTTGAAAGACGCACGATTAACTGAACTGAAATGCTTGCAGTTAAATAAAATATAGCAGACTGGGGAGCAAAGATTGTACTAGAAAATAAACCAGTTAATGTGTAATACTAATTAGCTGTTCGGGCATATTCAGGATCTGTGTAGAACTAGCTGGGAAACTAAACAGACAGCTATTTAAAGGTTCCTTAAAGACTCAACATAAATAGCTTTTATGTGAAATAGCATACCCAGGCAAATGTAAATATATATGGAAGTTTAAGAAGTTTGCACGTTCTACGTTTTACTGCTGCAAGAAGCCCTGCACTTTTAAAATGAGACATAATGAGAGTTTCATGAAAGTTAAAATGCGAAAAAAAAAAAAAAGGACAAAGCAGCATTTTGATTTTTTTGTGTTTCAATTCAAGTTAGAATCCACTCAGAAAGAAAACCTGGGACAGTGACCAGAAAATAAATAGGAAAGAATGGGGAAGCTGCAACAAAATACTTTATTTTAATTCTAAAAAAATGTATGGAATATGCCTTTGTTTTGTTGAGTTTTTTTCATTTATTGATCCATAACTTTCGTAGACCAGCTACCAGCTTTTTTTTTTTATAAAGTGGACAATATGCAATTCTCAGCACTTTCATATCCCCCACTGGAATTTTCTTAGCCAACCTTTCTGTCCTATTCAACAAAGGCAAAATAATTCTCAGCTACCTAAAGTGCTGCTTGTCTGAATTGTGACGCGGGGATTTCCATCTTCTAATAACCATAGGCAATACTTGGCACCCTACACAATTTATTTTATACATGGAACTCTATTTGGAGTACCGTTACACATAAAATATATTTAGCCTCTGCGTGAGGTCTTGGTAATGCTATTAATTTAAATAGAAGGGAGCACGCAGCAAATAACATGAGGGAGCCAGTGACTATTTGCATGAATAAGGCCATCGCAATGTACACTTGTATTAAAATGCATTGGTTCTCAACAGCACTTTTTGCATCCTTAAGATCATCGGTACCGTGCTATGTCTGGAGACTAGAGAGACTGCGACTCAGACAACCATTGTGTTATTGGTTGTCCATCACATATTTTCACAAGTACCACCACGCAAACGCTCTTCAAAGAACTCTCGAGTTGCACTCTCACCTAAGGCAAAAACAATGGATCGCACTGGATAAAGGAAGTCTAGAATCTTCCTTATTCCCATTTATGTGCAATTTGAGAATCACAATGTTTGAAAGATGCAGCTCCCTACCACTAGCAGCCAGATGTTGAAGACATGGGGTGCCATTCTTGGGGTTATATTATACTTTTTGGAATGCACCCAGCTTATATCTTACATGATCCAAGATGTTGATATGTTCAACTTACATTGTATGCCCCACTTCTCAAAGATTAATGATTCCCTTACAAATAATAAATGAGGTCCATGTTCTATACGAAACTAACTGATTTGATAGAATTTCGAACTACACCTAATTTTTGGTTACACGTGCATTATGGTTGTATATCTGCATGGCCAGATTTATTCCTTTACAATTTGAGACCTGCATGTCTCACTAACAAATCAATTGTATTATTACAATTTCTGCAAAACCCTCAATAAAAACTTAAATTTATAAAATGTATTGGTCCTCTCCATTTCCATAGCATTAATTGAACCAAGTAACGTAACTTAATATTATGGAAAAAGAAAAGGCTGCAGTGATTTTATTCATTGCAGAAGTTTACCTGTGTTGCTTTTCACAAGTACACTCATTCTTCGCCTCACCGGGTCAAAGTTCAAGACGTGAAGACGCTGGAATCTGCAATAGAAGCGTCTAAATGAAGAATTTGTTGAAAGGAAAGGGAACATATTGTTTTGATCAACTCTGCTATCAGGGTAAAAACATCTGCTCCAAACTCTTTTACATAAAATAAAGTAGTAGTTAATGATTGGCAATAGTGAGGTGTTTAAAGGAACACTCTGGCCACTATAACCACCAACTAAGTTGTTATGGTACCAGGAATCCCCCAGGCACTCTCTTAGCTTAAAGATAAGCTAAGAGAGTGCCTGGGAGCTAAGATAAGCTAAATAATTTAACCCCATAAGATGCCACCAGTGCGAAACTCCAGGTTCTTCAGGTGGCATTCTGCTATTGAAACAGAGTTGTAAGAATAGCATAGTGCGTTGGGCAGTGGCACAGCTGATTGGCTAGAGCGGTCAGCTGACTTTCTAAGCCAATTTTTAGTGCACCATTGCGGTTTCAGGCGCTGGATGCTGCCTGGGGGCCCTGGAGATCTTCACTGGAGGCAGTCTTTGGGTTAAATCTTTTGAAAAGTTGATGTTATGGTGGCTGAAGTGTTCCTTTAATGTTTACTGATAGCACAGTGCAGTGTAATGCTTAAAGGAACATTAAAGGCACCCAGACCACTTCAGCTTAATGAATTGGTCTGGGTGCCATGTGCCCTCCCTTTTATCCCTGCAGTTGAAAACATTGCCTTTCTGCAAAGTATTGAATTGGCGGAGATCATCAACATTGAGCAACATGGAGGAGCCCAGCACTGCGATGGCGGAAAGGTATGTAACATGTCCTGAGCAGCATAAAAATTATCGCAGTTTCAGCTCAGGTGTATAACTCCCACTAATCTGAGGCAGCCTGGGACACACACGTTCTGGTTCTACTTGCAATTAGGATTCACAGAGTCATAAGATTCCACCTGTTCATTATGGGGAATAAGTAAATAAGTGACGGCACCATCTGGGCACACAGGATTCTGACACAATGCTATTATTAAATAAATAATATATATTTATATCTGATATATATATCTATTCGCCAATATATATTTATATCTGATATATATATCTATTCGCCTATATATATATATATATATATATACACACACACACACACACACACACACATATATACACATACGCACACATATACATACACACACACACACACAATTTTGTATGTATGTATGTATCTAGATATATATAAGGTCTTCAAATAGATAGCACTCCAAGGTCTTTGTCCAAATGATAAAACTAAAACGTTGATTTTTGTAATGTAAGCAATAAAAGCTAAGTTGTGTCATTTGGAAAAAGACCTTGGAGTGCTATCTAGTAAAAGTGGAAATTCAAGGAGTGCAAGATTGTTTCTAACATATTCACACACACACACACTGAATATAATGTTACACTGGCTGATCTGTCATGGGCAGGTTTTTCCCTTAATAAAGAGGGTGTAGATGTTTAGCATAAGCTGCGCTGACAGATGTTTCTCATAAACCTAATCCACATCAGGATCACTAATCCAGATATCACCTTGTTCCATATTTCTATATAAAGTAAAATCCTTCTTTCCAGCCAGGTGTGTGGCCCTTTAATAAATGACGCACTCACACCTGTGTGGTCTAAGAGCATCCAATACTTACATTTCCATTTCATTCCTTTGATTCTTAACTCTCATGTAGTCATTTTCATTTCCCATGTATGTAAAACCATACCTGTAAAAACAGAACAGTGATTTTATATAGAGATCATAAAAAGTTTAAAAGCGGCTTAGACATCACTAATAAAGCATAAAGTGATGCAAAAATTGCTTAAAAAAAAAAAAAAAAAAGGTTAAATGTGAGCACAGAATAAAATTGAGAAACAAAATACAATACCCTAATAACACATTTAACATGAAATGATGACAAATCAGGGCAGTAGTCATTTGTGACCAGATGCATGGTTTTAAGCCCACATATTGCAAAGTGTTTTCATATGCAAGCCATCTGCCTACAGCAGACGTGTCTATTTCGGTGTCTCCAGTTGACAGAGAATAAGACGTTCGTTTTAAGACAGCAACTGTATGTCCCTTGTCTATAACTGGGAGTCCTAATGGAACACCATCACGGTATGAGTCTCTGCTACCTGCACTAGACCAACATACATTAGGCAACCAACCCAATACAGGTAAATTGGAGAGGCTAAGGCAGGGGTAGACAACCTTCAACACTCCTGATGTTGTGGATTACATCTTCCATAATGCTTGCCTACACCTGGGCTAAGCTGATGGAAATAAATGCGGTTGTGAAATAGAAACACATACATTTCTCGAGAAGAAAGGGTTCATGGGGACTTCCGTTACAGAGAAAAGGCTGTGTCCATACAGAACTGGACTGCAAAAGAGAATTAACTACAGAAAAAGTTGCTTTATTTAACTATGTCAAAACGTGTCTCCAATTCTATGTGACGAATTGTTATTGGAAACAACCATTATTCCTGTTTTACTCCAGACAAGAGTTGATCTCTTCTAAATTAGACAAGGTCAATCTAAAAGTGTTCCAGACTACTTGACTGACAGTCCTAGTGGACTGAGGGTCAGTGATTTTTACAAACTGCAGCCCCAAAACCCACTAACCACTTTGCATCACTAGCACCATGTATTTAGGCCCAAAAAAAAAAAAAAAAAGGACAATGCAGTTTGCATTTATTAGCATGACTGAAGGATCTAGAGAAATAGAAGAGCTATGTGTGTCACACATGACTGGAGCTAGGGTTAGTGTTAAGGCAGTGCAAGGGAAAAGGTGAGTGTTCCGGTAGTGTTTGGGCCATTTCAGCTGGTAACAATAATTAAATCGGGAGTCTAAGCTCAGCTAAAGGAAGGACCCCTGCAGTCTGCCAACGGTACATTACTGCTCGTTCCTTGCATGGGTGACATGAAAAACACACACACAAAACACACTAACCGGATATCTATCTGTGAGCAATTTGTCTTCCCAAGTACCTATTTAGCCCTTACTTTTTGGCTCCGTTCACCAATGCAATTTCATCCGGAGAAGAAGAGATATAAGAACCATTATTTTCTGTTGATCCTGCAGGTCCGTCTGTCTGACATTCTTCTTTTTTCATTTCCACTGTATGGCACAGACATAAAGCCCGTAAAAACAGCTCTTCCCTGTCCTAGGAAAACAGAAAACATAGCTATCTAGTCAGGATACATCACTTTTACAGTTTAACAGTGTTTCAATTAACTTTTATCAGGCACGCTAGTCTTGGTGGCTAATGATTAAAGTGTAATAATTACTGCATGTTTCATGTATTTGTTAGCAATTAGGTTATCACAATAAATACATAGAAAATAAAAAATAAGTGAATTCAAACTACATTATGTCACGTCATGCGTGACAGAGTCCCTTTAAAGGAGAAGATGCATTCAATGTTGTGTGGAATAAGAGCAAGGCCCACTTCTATATGTGCACCTGTAACCTACCCAATGTCAACATGTTTAAACTAACAAATATAAACTGTGCAAACCTTCATGGTTATTAGCTTAAACACAATTGAATTTGAAAGTTTGCAAAAACATTGAATGAGAAAATGTTTTCTATCTCAACTATTGTAAAATAAAAGGAGCAATTTGTATTTCACCTCTGCGCAGTAACTGGTTCAATTTAGAATACAGACGGTGTTAACTTTTTCTTCATATTTTCAATAGTTGGTTCCACTCGGTAGAAGAGTACGAAAAACACTTTATTTTGACGCCGAAATTGGGCAGAATTCAAAATTGCATTTTAGCCATTGTGCGGCTTGTCTGGTTGATGATTAGGGTACTTTGAGGCTCGGAATCATGGAACTCAACTGGTCACCTGATCGGGCCAAATTCCAATGTATTGCATTTCAGACCACAACAAATTTCTAAGTCTTATAAGTAAATCTAGAGACACACGTTTTTATTAAGCCAAGGCTGTTATATGTTACTTCCCCCATTATCCATAAAAAAATGCTATTTAAAACAACGTTTTACCTTTGTAGCTTTTCCAAAAAACGCAGGCCCATCAGTGACGGTCATATTCTCCATAGAGTCATTGTATTTGTACCCGTCAATGCAACACTCTATGAACTCCATTGTGTTTTCTGTGAGTGTTCCAGTTTTATCTGTAAACACATACTCAACCTGAAAAATATAATTGAAAATGTTCAGTGTGATTCTAAACATTACGTTAAATTACATGTTATTACAATGTTATGCTTGTATACATAGCTATATAGATAATTATTCTTCCTGATAATGTACAGTTGTTTGATAAAGCTTTTACGGTTGGAACCCATAACTGATCATAGTTTACTGGTCTGCACACCATATTCCTCTTAATGTTTCATTTACACTATATTATGACATAGAACATCCACAGTTTAGCACGTTACAAATATTCAGGTGTTCACATATATGGCATCTGGTTTTCTATTGTTAAGTTTCCTGGTATGCAATAAATGTACAGGGAGTGCAGAATTATTAGGCAAATGAGTATTTTGACCACATCATCCTCTTTATGCATGTTGTCTTACTCCAAGCTGTATAGGCTCAAAAGCCTACTACCAATTAAGCATATTAGGTGATGTGCATCTCTGTAATGAGAAGGGGTGTGGTCTAATGACATCAACACCCTATATCAGGTGTGCATAATTATTAGGCAACTTCCTTCCCTTTGGCAAAATGGGTCAAAAGAAGGACTTGACAGGCTCAGAAAAGTCAAAAATAGTGAGATATCTTGCAGAGGGATGCAGCACTCTTAAAATTGCAAAGCTTCTGAAGCGTGATCATCGAACAATCAAGCGTTTCATTCAAAATAGTCAACAGGGTCGCAAGAAGCGTGTGGAAAAACCAAAGCGCAAAATAACTGCCCATGAACTGAGAAAAGTCAAGCGTGCAGCTGCCACGATGCCACTTGCCACCAGTTTGGCCATATTTCAGAGCTGCAACATCACTGGAGTGCCCAAAAGCACAAGGTGTGCAATACTCAGAGACATGGCCAAGGTAAGAAAGGCTGAAAGACGACCACCACTGAACAAGACACACAAGCTGAAACGTCAAGACTGGGCCAAGAAATATCTCAAGACTGATTTTTCTAAGGTTTTATGGACTGATGAAATGAGAGTGAGTCTTGATGGGCCAGATGGATGGGCCCGTGGCTGGATTGGTAAAGGGCAGAGAGCTCCAGTCCGACTCAGACGCCAGCAAGGTGGAGGTGGAGTACTGGTTTGGGCTGGTATCATCAAAGATGAGCTTGTGGGGCCTTTTCGGGTTGAGGATGGAGTCAAGCTCAACTCCCAGTCCTACTGCCAGTTCCTGGAAGACACCTTCTTCAAGCAGTGGTACAGGAAGAAGTCTGCATCCTTCAAGAAAAACATGATTTTCATGCAGGACAATGCTCCATCACACGCGTCCAAGTACTCCACAGCGTGGCTGGCAAGAAAGGGTATAAAAGAAGAAAATCTAATGACATGGCCTCCTTGTTCACCTGATCTGAACCCCATTGAGAACCTGTGGTCCATCATCAAATGTGAGATTTACAAGGAGGGAAAACAGTACACCTCTCTGAACAGTGTCTGGGAGGCTGTGGTTGCTGCTGCACGCAATGTTGATGGTGAACAGATCAAAACACTGACAGAATCCATGGATGGCAGGCTTTTGAGTGTCCTTGCAAAGAAAGGTGGCTATATTGGTCACTGATTTGTTTTTGTTTTGTTTTTGAATGTCAGAAATGTATATTTGTGAATGTTGAGATGTTATATTGGTTTCACTGGTAATAATAAATAATTGAAATGGGTATATATTTGTTTTTTGTTAAGTTGCCTAATAATTATGCACAGTAATAGTCACCTGCACACACAGATATCCCCCTAACATAGCTATAACTAAAAACAAACTAAAAACTACTTCCAAAAATATTCAGCTTTGATATTAATGAGTTTTTTGGGTTCATTGAGAACATGGTTGTTGTTCAATAATAAAATTAATCCTCAAAAATACAACTTGCCTAATAATTCTGCACTCCCTGTATTGGTATAAAAAATACATGAGTAAATTTGGAGAAGACCGAGTACCACATGTATTGTTATTTATTTATTTTTGGAACCTAAAAGTGTATTTACTTTTGCTCAGTGTAAATGACATCCTATGGTAAAATGTACATTATGTACAGAATATGCAGAGTAAGATGTGAAGACCTGTAGTATCAATGTGTTTACTTAATAAGTCAAAGAAAAGGAACAAAAAAAAAAAAAACACAGAAGAAAAAACCCCCAGAAAAATAAGGATAAAAATGACTATGGGGCTGCATTTCTATAATCAACCGTTAATCTAAGTACAGTTAAGTTGTGAATGTGTCTTCTCCAAGGTCAATCACGGGTCCCATAGTTTCTGAAAGGCATGTTCTGAACTGTTTTGTCTGTATGACATTTGCTCCCACAATCAACAGTAGCCATAGCCAATTTTAGAGACACCACCATAGTGAAATGCCTGTGGCGTGCAATGCTTTATTAGCGGATACAAATTAATTACATATTACACATTTCAGTGGCCTCAGTAAAGTTTAAGGGAAAATGTTACGTAAAGCCATGATGGAGTTGGGGGGGATTGCGTAGCCTACAAGTCGAGAAACTAAATGGAATTACAGAGTCCCACATAAGTGTTAAATGGGGACAGTTCCACCAAGTGTGTAAATATGTGCATCCTCTCCAGCACCCATCAGGGTCGGATATGGATGTAATTGATAAACATGCTGGTACTAAATAACATCTCATAATTTTCTATAACAGTTCTAGGTGATATGTCCAATGTGTGATGCTTCGAAGTAATCTAGAGAAGATCCGAACTTTTCCTCTGTTACCACGCTTTGTAAGTCGGATTTTCATTTAGTTCTGTATGAGCGAGGTTTGGGGAATCTTAAGGAGAGAAAGAAGGTATAGCAGATGGATATTCTTTTTTAGCATATGCATGCATATCAGCTACCATTTGCAGTTATTTAGGTGGTGCAGTGGACACATTTAATCTAGCACCCTCTGTTCAGAGAGTCTGATTAAAGGGATTTTGTCTATTATGTTCACAAGCTCGGGTCATTCCCTAGTCATTCTATACCATAGTACCAATTTGGAATAACGGAGGACTTAATGGTCTGTGTGACTGTGGGGTCTTAACCCCTTAGGGACGCATGACATGTGTGACATGTCAGGATTCCCTTTTTTAAGGAAGTTTGGTCCTTAAGGGGTTAAACAAGTGTTGAATTCTCCAAGATGAGGCCATGGAATCCTCTATGTCCACCAACTGAAGAAGACTCCTTGGGAAAACCTCTCTCGTCTATTCAACCCTCAAAAGAATTCCTTTAGCAAATCTTAGAATTTTCTTTTCTAATTACAATTCTCTGAAGATATAGGTAAATTAAATTTAAATTAATCATTTAGATTAACATACATACAAAGTAATATAAATAAATATGTATTTTGTATAAAAATTGATGAAGAAGCAATTTTTATTATACAAATTAATAGACATGCATAAAAATTACCTATACTACGTAAAAATTGGTGGGGAAAAAAGTCAGTATGTACAATATATATCAATAGTAATAAAAATAGAAACTGCCCATTTATTGTTATATTTATGTATTACTTGTGTGTGTTTTCAATAGTCTTTCTTTATGTAAAAGAACAATACATGCATATATAGTAATACATTTAAGTTTCCAGTAGCCGGCATATTTTAACTGTGGTCTAAGGACTCTAAGCAAAGACACACAAAACACTATAACCACCAGATGGCAGCATTGCTATCAAAAAGTGTAATAGGGTTATTTACTAAAGTGAGAATTTACAGTGCATTTCAAATCTAACGCAGATTAGCAGAATGGAAAGCATTTTTCTACTTTGGGTATTTTGACCTTAAATTTGGATTTCGATTCGAATTCTCATGTAAGTGAACAATCCTGTGTGAATTTGAGTAGAGTTTAAGGAAAGGAGTATATGCAAAAGCACAAACAGGCGTATTTATCATCTACCCAGTCCAAAAAGGCTCCCATTGCAGAGTGATGTATAACTGTAGACTATCTGAAATATATGTCTGTTATATTAGTAACAGTCAGTGACGTACCTACTACGGTCGCAGGGGTCACAGCTGCGATTGGGCCCATCACTCCAGTAGGCCCGGTTTCCCTGCCGATGCCGACCCCTGCCGCACCGGCCTGAGACAAGTGAATGCCGGGTGAACGACAGGAGGGGAGTTCCGCACCTGACGGGAAGTATTCACCGTGAGGGCACTTACTGTCAGACGGGTACTGCTGCATCCATGAACAAGTACAGTAGGGGAGGGAGGTAATGGCACAATGGGGGGGCTAAGGGAAGAGAGCCACATGGAGGGGGGACTAGGGGAGAGTGACACATGGAGGGGGCATAGGGAGCGACACATGGAGAGCATAGGGAGAAGCGACATGGAGAGAGCATAGGAGAAGCGACATGGAGGCATAGGGAGAGCGACACATGGAGGGGGCATAGGGAGAGCGACACATGGAGGGGGCATAGGGGGGCTAGGGAAGACAGATACATGGAGGGGCTGAAAGGGGCTAGGGAAGACAGACACATGGAGGGGGCTAATGGAGAGAGATACATGGAGGGGGGCTAAGGGAGAGAGATATGGAGGGGCTGAGTGGGGCTAGGGGAGAGAGATACATGGAGGAGGGGCTAGGGAAGAGAGATACGTGGAGGAGGGGCTAGGGAAGAGAGATAATTGGGGGGATGAGGGGAGCTAGGGAAGAGAGATACATGGAGGAGGGGCACGGTGGTTTCTAGTTACTCCTCTGGTAATGGTAAAGTTATTATAGATTAATAAGCAGTAACAGTTGGTGAAGTTTTAACTTAACACTATAGCATTAGGGATACAAATCTGCATTTCTCACTCTATAGAGTCTATGTCCCTACTTTCATATAGGTCCATCCCTCCCCATGCTCCAATACTAAAATAAAAGGATTACTTATTTTTCAGCACCATGGCTCCATTGCTCGCTGTTTGCCTCTCCAGCTAAATCATAAAGGAGACATGGACTCCTCCACAAGTGTCCAATCCTGGGACCTCGTGCGCATTAACAGCAATCGCATCCAAAGTATAGAAAGGATTGCATTGAATGCTTTCCTATGGGCTTTCACAGCAAGTGACCAAGTTTTAATCTGTCAGTGCTTTAGAAGTGCCTCTAGTGGCTGTCAGGAAGACAGCCACTACATGTGGACTTAAAGGACCACTCTAGGCACCCAGACCACTTCAGCTTAATGAAGTGGTCTGGGTGCCAGGTCCCTCTAGGATTAACCCTTTTTGTATAAACATAGCAGTTTCAGAGAAACTGCTATGTTTATAAATGGGTTAATCCAGCCTCTAAAGCCTCTAGTAGCTGTCTCATTGACAGCCACTAGAGGCGTTTGCGTGCTTCTCACTGTGAAAATCACAGTGAGAAGACGGCAGCGTCCATAAAAAAAAAATTATGAATGCTTTCCTATGAGACTGGCTGAATGCGCGCGCAGCTCTTGCCGGGCATGCGCATTCAGCTGAAGAGTAGGATCGGAGGCGGAGAGGAGGAGGAGAGCTCCTCGCCCGGTACTGGAGAAAAGGTAAGTTTAACCCCTTTCCTTGCCATCCAGCCCGGCGGGAGTGGGACCCTGAGGGTGGGGGCACCCTCAGGGCACTATAGTGACAGGAAAACAAGTATGTTTTCCTGGCACTATAGTGGTCCTTTAACCCTGCAGTGTAAATATTACAGTTAAAAAAAAAAAAGTTTTATGTTGAAGGGTTAAAGGACAGGACCACTGCGCTCAGACACAACATAGAGATGAAAAGGTTAGTGTTCCATTAATATAGAATATGACTTCAACCCCTCTCTGTGAACACCACCTCCTGACCTGTCGGACTCATATCAAATGGCAAACCCTGCTATAAAAAAAAATAATAATATATATATATATATATATTATTTGTATCACAAACACATTGCAAAGCAAAAATTGTGGTCATGTCCCACACCTGGCATTACAGGGGTTAAAACCATTACTAAACAAAGATTTTTTTTTAACCCCTTAGTCTAATAAATTACACAATCTCAGCTCTAATAAATTACGAAATGAATACAATTATCAGCAAATTTAAAAAATACACAAATAAGCGATTGATATTTAATGATAACAGTCTGAATCTATCTACTTGGGCTCAATTTTAGCATATTTCATATACAACCTCCCTGAAATTCAAGAGTGTAAGTGTTTTGTTGTTCACCCTGGGAGTCAGTGTTCAATCACTTACATGGGAGTGAACACTTAACGTGGTAGTTATGTTTTTGTTAAGTAAGAGAGGAAAAAGCATTTGAGATGTCCCACGCAGTCCATACATTTAACACAGAACATCATATACGTAAACCTGTTCGCACCACAAACTTAAAAAAATGAAGTGTAGTTTGTCTAACTTTCAAAAAGGGCAAGGTGGGTAAGTTATTTAAAACAAAAGTTAAGTATTTTATTTACACAAAATCGTGTATAAAATACAAGTACTGCAGTATAATCACACATTATTGAAAGCTGAATTGATGGGAGCATCTCAAATACACATCAAATACTCCAAATACCTGATTTAGAGTCTTAAGCAAAATTCACAGATTGTAGAGTTGCTGGTATGAAATGCATATCCATATGCCCTATACTATGCTATTGCTCTTGACTGCCAAAGTCCCACAGGGCCTAGCAAGTTTGCCCTAAAATCCTGATCTCACATGGAACCCAGCAAGTGTGCCCTAGCATCAACATCTCACAAAGCTGAGCAACAGTGCTACTTTGTTGCAGTCAGCAAAATGCACACAATTTTTACGAAAGTGTCATGGACAAGCATCTTTGCATGAAAAATGCAGTGTGAGAACATAAATCCAAAACCTCCTGTGATGTCACGCCGATTGTCTTCTCGTCCAAGACGAGAAGCCCATGGACGACCAGTGCAGTGCTCCTACAATCAAATGCTTTCTATGAGAATTATTTCAGGAGGTCAGCTGTGAGAGCCGGGTCTGACTCTATTATAGCAGCAGAAGCACCCTCCAGTGGCAGTTAGGAAGACAGTCACACATGGTGTGTTTAGTTCTGCAACTGAAACACTGCGGTATTTAGTAAAACGGCAAATGACACCCACATCGCTTCACTGAGATGAAGTGTTCTGGATTCCTATAGCGTCCCTTTAACAATGCGTGGATAACGCAATGTGCATGGTTTTTGTTACAGACTCTAAAACTGGCTGTATGGGCTCATAGAAAAAGGTCAGACATTGAGGTCAGAATACAAGGATATGTATGAAAATATACTTGCCTAAAGTTGCTTAGCACCAAAATAGAAATGACATTAAGCTTGCTACATACATTTGCACTTTATCAACGGTGTTTCTCCCGCTCACCTGCCCAAGCTCCTCATTCAGGTCGGAAGTATTGACCAGAGCACCCTCTTTTATCTCTGAATCATACATTTCCTTATCCCAAGCGATGAAAAAAGAACCCAAGAACTTCTGCATTTCCACAGTAACATACATTGACACTGGGATGATAAAGTTGAAAAGAACCATGAAGGACAGGAAATCTGTGAACATTTTCAATAGCTGAAAGAAAAGCATACCAAAATTACAAATCAAGCAAAAGAAAAAAAATAAATATAAAAAAGTATGGAATACTAAAAACTTTGGGTAGTCATCGGCATTTTAAAAATAATGGAAAAATCTATATGGAGACTAACGGAATGTTTTTAATGAATGTTCCAATTTTAGAAATTAGCCCCATAATCGTTCTTAAGATATAAACCCATTGAGCACTGTCTACCGTGACTGGTAGACCATATTTAAATGGTTCTACATAGAGTGATAAAAACCACCCAAGCAGCAGAAATACCTTCTTGACTAGGGGTAAGGTAAATACCATGTAGCATACAGCATAATAAGACAGCAAACCGTAATTATAAACATACCTTGAAGGACTCCTTTTCTTTTCGCGTTTTCAAATTGTACCATGGTTCATCATTTGCAGGATTATTCTGCCATAAATACTTTAATGCAGTGCATATAGATGCTTTCGAGAGCAGGATACATAAATACACTATTAAAAAAGCATTGATTGACCTGAAAGCAGAAAAGAAAGCTAAAATTGATGAGCCAAAGAAAAGTAACAAAACCCCAAAACAAGCTGCTTACAGGTACAAAGAAGACACAATTCTAGATTTACCATTAAATGTGACTTGATTTTTACTATGGGGCATAAAATTGATGAATAAGTAGATACATTTGACTTTAAATATACAAATTATGTGGAAATTCTGGAGGTCTGTATATATATCACTAGCCTTTTTGTAAGATTAAAATGTTAATATCTTGAGATAATTTTGCTAACTCTGTACCCTTCAAATAGTACTTTATTTATTTATTTATTGTGACAATAGAACACATTGTTTTTCCACCCGAGCTGTGCTGATTATGAAAAGTCAAGGCTCTTGAGTCTGGGACTTGAACAGAAGCCAGCAGAATTGTTTACAGATCAACAACCAAAACTTTTTGACTGTTTATGAAAAAAACTATATTTTGCAGATTGTGACCGACCTTGAATACTAAAAAAAAAAAAATGCAACAAGAGGGGAAATCCTTCAGATAATCAAAGAACAAAGGTGAAAACAAAACAAAAATAAAATGCCCTTTTCACACAAGGCTTTTAAAATAATTCTCGACACTTTAGGGTGGAGGAAACTCAGAATAAGTTATTTTCCAAGCCCACAACAGGGTCACGCTGTCCTGAGCATAGGAACAAAGTCTAAACTATACATAGAAATGTTTATTGGACCGCACTTACTTTTCGACTGCCGAGCGCTTTTGAGACTTTCCTTGGTAGTTCAAAGCCATTTTTGTTTCCATGCCGGTATATACTGCGACTCCTGCGTGATATGAAAAAACACTTAAGTGTTCCAGAATATCCAAAATGAAACAGACAAGGTTATACCGGCTTAGAGCTTCAGAGGTGATGAATCATAGTTAACTTGTCTCTCTAAGGTGTTGTAATGTACCATTCATTAACCTCCTCCTGCGAAGTTCACTTACAATTCACACACAAATCTGCCCTTTGATATTCTTAAAACAAATAACAGGGGATCAGTGAGTCTTCAAGATAATGAATCTGGAAGATGCTACTCCTTACATGTCTTGTGTAAACAGTGAATTATAGCATGCTGATAACAAAATTAGTGACTTTTAGGACAAAAAAGTAAAAAATACAGTAGAGTAGGATAAGCTAAATTACATACTTTGTATTGTAATTTAATTTAAGAAGATTATTGAATAATCCTCAAATTTTTCATCAACCTGGAAAATAAAAAGTTCCTGTGCACTATGCTGGATTGTTTGAGAGCCGGGACCAGTAGCCACAGCTTTCTCCTGCCTGTTCTCTTTCATACATCTGGGAACAGGATGATATGCAGACCTCACACTCAGTTTATTGTAAAAGAACGTGCCACAGAGAGTGGACAGAGCTATGGTACAACCACTCCTACAACCCAAAGAGACCATTGGGGCCTCGGACCCTGCCTCTAAAAGCAAGCATTAGTGGTGGGGTGTGATGGGGGGCAGAGGGGAGGAGAGGGAGCATGAGCTGCAATGATTGCTTGAATATTGGAGGTCCTTATAGCTTTTTCTTTAAGATCAGTCAGTCTTTAATGGGCTTTCATGTTAAATATATTTGATTGATTTCTTAAATAATACTCGAAATGACAGCTATTCCTATGTGTGAACATGCACTATAAATAAAGTCCACATTGAAACAGCACATAATATTGCAATTCAAGTACGAAATGGTCTTGATTTACACCTTTTATTACTGTCACCCATTGAAAATGTAGGCTCCGCATTTTATAAAAGACTACTACGAAAGGTTTATTTGTTGTGTAGTTTCTTACATTGGTTCCTGTAATATAAAGGTATTCTCACTTAATGAAGAAGCAGAACCTGCTATGAAGTGGTTTTGCTGATTACTCATCTTGTTTGATATAGCTTAAATGAGCACTATAGGGTTAGGGAAACAAACATGTATTCCTGACCCTACAGGGTTAAAACCACCATCGTCCCATCATGCCTGAAAATATAGTAAATCCTAACTTGAATACAAGTCTGCAGTTGCATAGTTTGTCCCTGTTTCCTTTACACCTGCCCACTGCCATCATCAGAAGTGGTAGCCTGAGCCAATCACAATGCTTCCCCATAGGATTGGCTGAGACTGACAAGGAGGCATATCAGGAGTAGAGCCAGCATGATTCAAACACAGCCCTGGCCAATCAGCATCTCCTCATAAAGATGAATTGAATCAATGAATCTCTATGAGGAAAGTTCAGTGTCTGCATGCAGAGGGAGGAGATACTGAATGTTTTGGATCCATTCCTACAACCCAAAGAGACCATTGGGGCCTCGGACCCTGCCTCTAAAAGCAAGCATTAGTGGTGGGGTGTGATGGGGGGCAGAGGGGAGGAGAGGGAGCATGAGCTGCAATGATTGCTTGAATATTGGAGGTCCTTATAGCTTTTTCTTTAAGATCAGTCGTCTTAATGGGCTTTCATGTTAAATATATTTGATTGATTTCTAAATAATACTCGAAATGACAGCTATTCCTATGTGTGAACATGCACTATAAATAAAGTCCACATTGAAACAGCACATAATATTGCAATTCAAGTACGAAATGGTCTTGATTTACACCTTTTATTACGGTCACCCATTGAAAATGTAGGCTCCGCATTTTATAAAAGACTACTACGAAAGGTTTATTTGTTGTGTAGTTTCTTACATTGGTTCCTGTAATATAAAGGTATTCTCACTTAATGAAGAAGCAGAACCTGCTATGAAGTGGTTTTGCTGATTACTCATCTTGTTTGATATAGCTTAAATGAGCACTATAGGGTTAGGGAAACAAACATGTATTCCTGACCCTACAGGGTTAAAACCACCATCGTCCCATCATGCCTGAAAATATAGTAAATCCTAACTTGAATACAAGTCTGCAGTTGCATAGTTTGTCCCTGTTTCCTTTACACCTGCCCACTGCCATCATCAGAAGTGGTAGCCTGAGCCAATCACAATGCTTCCCCATAGGATTGGCTGAGACTGACAAGGAGGCATATCAGGAGTAGAGCCAGCATGATTCAAACACAGCCCTGGCCAATCAGCATCTCCTCATAAAGATGAATTGAATCAATGAATCTCTATGAGGAAAGTTCAGTGTCTGCATGCAGAGGGAGGAGATACTGAATGTTTGGATGCATTTTAGGCAGTCATGACCCAGGAAGGATCTCTAACAGCCATCTAAGGAGTGGCCAGTGAAGTTATCACTAGGCTGCAATGTAAACACTGCATTTTCTCTGAAAAGACAGTGTTTACAGCAAAAAGCCTGCAGGTAATGATTCTACTCACCAGAACAAATTCAATAAGCTGTAGTTGTTATGGTGACTATAGTGTCCCTTTAATCTATTATATTGACGTTTTCATCTCATATCTTGTTCAATAGTTACCATAAATCTTTTTTGTGTTCTTTAGGGTTGCCCCTTTTAGCAGCAAATTTTCAGGACCCAATGAGCTAAACGGAGAAGAGAGATATTTGTAAGAATGTATTAAAAACAAAATATATATGCATTCAAAGAGCTGAAGGATGAATCGTATAATATGGGAAAATTATGCCAAGGAAAGATTCTGGAAACATCATAAACCATCAGGGCCGTCTTTAACAAGGGGCAAACAGGGCAGCTGCCCCGGGCCCAGTTGCTCCTGGGGGGCCCAAAGCAGCTGCCCTGTGGGCCCCCTGCCCGCAGCCAGGTCTGAACAGCCCACCGGGATACTGAGAAATATCCCGGTGGGCTGCAGCAGGTGATGTAATCAGGGGCCCCGGCCCTTTAAGAGAGCTGCAGACCGGCCCCTGTCTTCCTGCCTGCTGGGAGGAAATGTTGTGAGGTCACTTCCTCCCAATTAACAGAGTGCCGCTGGGGAGGAGGTACAGACCAAGAAGAAGAAGACTCCCATCAATCTCAGCCATCCAGCTCCCACTGGACCACAGGGAAGCCACAGTTCTGTAAAGGTAAGGAGGGTGGCTAAACTATGTGAATTCATATGACTCTGTGTGTGTGTGTGTGTGTGTGTGTGTGTGTGTGTGTGTGTGTGTGTGTGTATGTGTGTATGTGTATCTGGCTGTATGTGTGTGTGTGTATCTGGCTGTATGTGTGTGTATCTGGCTGTATGTGTATCTGGCTGTATGTGTGTGTGGCTGTGTGTGTGTGTGTGTGTATCTCTGGCTGTATGTGTGTGTATCTGGCTGTATGTGTGTGTACCTGGCTGTATGTGTGTGTACCTGGCTGTATGTGTGTGTACCTGGCTGTATGTGTGTGTACCTGGCTGTATGTGTGTGTATCTGACTCTGTGTGTGTGTGTGTATCTGACTGTGTGTGTGTGTATCTGACTGTGTGTGTGTGACTGTGTGTGTGTGTGTGTATCTGACTGTGTGTGTGTGTGTGTGTATGTGTGACTGTGTGTGTGTGTGTGTGTATCTGACTGTGTGTGTGTGTATATCTCACTGTCTGCCCAAGAGCGTGGGTCTTTGGTCTGCCCAAGAGCGATGGGTGTTTCACTCTGGGGCAACCGTTGCATATTCAGCACCTCTCCCGACATGTTTATGTAGGCAAAGCTGTTTGAGAGATTGAAATGCACTCCTCAGCTTCCCTCTAACAATACCATTACTAGGAGACAGCAGAATAAAGACAAGGGCAACTACAATAAGTAGCTGCTGCACAGGAGAACAACCTTGGGCAGCACTGGTACATGTATGTAAAATAACACATAGATGGCATAATCTACTACATGTCTTATGCTGTCTAACATTGATGGGAGTCCCAATACCAGACAGTTCTCCTCCTCCTGTTAATCATATGCCTGGTGAATAAAAGGTGGGGGTTGAGAGCAGATAATTTTATTAAATTGTAGGCTCACAAAAGAATCCAGTGGTGATGTTGCTCACTCACAATTCTTTAGTCTCTCTCACTTCCTGGAGATTGTCATTGCTACGGGCCATCATCCTACTAAAAATTGGCCAGACTAAGACTATGGCTGCCAACAAACTGTAATCTGACTGTGGATTTTTATGACATTTGACAATAATATAGGTTTGTTGAGTGTCTCGATTTGCTGGACTTCTTTTAAGAGCCTACAGCCTGTGGTTGTGTTTGTACGTCTAGAAAGACAATTCCGGCTAAAACGAAACATACCAAGATTCTTGGTAAAGTAGGAAAAGTAAATGTACACACTATTTCTTTTACAGTCAACATGATGGAGCATTCACATTCCACCCAGCTTGTAAAGGAATATTTTAATTAAACAGGCACCTGTACTAATCTAGCTACAATTGTACATTAATCAAAGTTATGTTTAAAACAAACACAGAGCTAAATAAACTTTAATAACCATTTCCTTTAAAGAACCGTACCATAAAAGATTGCACTTCTATTTTCACTTCCTTTGGGTTTCCTTTCCATACCACAAAAAAAAACAAAAAAAATACAAAAAAAAACATTTCCGAAGCAAGCTACCCAGCTAATAACGATGACCCTTTGCAATCTGGAGACCAGGCATCAACATGTTCATATAGACAATTATCAGACTGGTTCCTCTCTGATACATATGGACTATTACAAAAATAATAAAATAAATAAATGGCAAATTATACCTTGGCTTCATGTCCTGGTTAGTATATGTATTCATTACACCAACAAACCTACAAAATATAAAAATATATTCAGAAACATTAAAAATAAAAGTATACAAAAAGCATCAACAACATTATACCTTGATGAGACATTCCAGTCAAACTAAAGCCCATTCATACAATTCACGTCTAAAGGGTAACGTACTATCATCTGTAGAAAACATACAACAATATGATTACTAGTTGAACTAGTTGAAGGTGAATTTATATCTTTTTCTAATTAAATAATGTTAAAGAAGTGGCCAGGGCCGGTGTTCTATCAGTTTGGTATACCCCGTCAGATTGCTATACCCACGTCACTTCCGGGGAGGTGAATCAGCTGTCTCCTGTGCTGCACATGCGTGCTAGCACTCCTGCTACTCCTCCACAGCAAGGTCCTGGAAGGTAAGTAAAACTAGTTTTACACTTTCATTATAGTTAGTGCATTCACTAAGCTTAGGACATGGGACATTTAGGGTTAATGTTAGGATTAGGGACTTGTTCATATTTAGTGATATTTCACATTAGGGGAATATCACTAAATAGTGATTTCTCACACTTTATGTTAACCCTTACCCCAAGGGTTAGGGTAAGAATAGAGTGTGAGAGAGGTTAGAAGCACTTACCTAACCCTAATTTGAACCCTCACTTAACCCTAAATGTCCTGTGTGCCTAAGCTTAGTGAATGCACTAACTATAATGAAAGTGTAAAACTAGTTTTACTTACCTTCCAGGACCTTGCTGTGGAGGAGTAGCAGGAGTGCTAGCACGCATGTGCAGCACAGGAGACAGCGGATTCCCCTCCCCGGAAGTGACGTGGGTATAGCAATCTGACGGGGTATACCAAACTGATAGAACACCGGATTAACATAGGGGCTGATGGAGCTGCAGCTCCAGGCCCAGGCCCATGGAATAGGCCCATTGATTTAAAAAAAAAAAAAATTTTTTTTTTTACATTTTTTTTTTCTCCACACACTACTCTTAGGGATTCCACCTGGCTTTTATTTTATTGGCACAGCCAGTATTTGAGGCTGCCTGGCTGGTGCCAATATTGCAGTGATACTGGCAATACAAATGCTGGTATTTTTCTCAGTATAAACAAGAGATAACTATGCAATACCAACACTGGCCAGTAGGGGTCGCTGTGTGTGGAGACAGACAGGGATAGGAAGTTCCAGCATATCCCTCCCTGCTTATCTATACTCACTGATCTGCAGGGGAGCAGCTACAGAGAGTCCAGACAGTAACTCCCACCCTGCAGAGACAACCTACAGCTCAGGGAAGTAATGGATGGGGGCAGGGCCAGATTAAGAGCCCAGTGGGCCTGGTGCTGACAATTAGGACGGGCCTAATTACAGAATCATATCGACCTGGGGACACTGAGACAATTAAGGGACATTGGGAGACATTATGACACAGACACATGGGGACACAGTGTCCCCATGTCTCCCAGCCAGTGTCCCTGGTGTCTCGGTGCCCCCTAGTCTCCCAGTGACCCCAGTCTGCCAGTGTCTCACTGTCCCTATGTCTCCTAGTGCCTCCATGTTTCTCAGTGCCTCAAGTGTCACAATGTCCCCATGTCCCCCAGCCTGTGTCTCTAGTGTCTGTGTCCCTGGTGCCTGTGTCCCCATGTCTTCAAGTGTCCCCTATTTTCCCATTGTGTCCCAGCCAGAGTCCCCTAGTCTCCCAGTGTCACTGGTGTCTACGTGTCCCAAGGTCTCCCCATGTCCCCAGGTCTCCCCATCTTCCTAGTGACATGGGGACAAAGGGAGACATGGGGCATTGAGACACTGTGATACATAGGATCATAGGATCACTGGGAGACCTGGGGACACGACACTAGGAGACACTGGGAGACATGGGGCACTGAGACACTGATACATAGGAACACTGAGACCTGGTGTAATCGACACTTGGCGGCACTGAGTCATGAGGGCAGTGGGAGACATGGGGGCACCGGGAGGAATCCATCTATACAGCAGAATCAAACTAAGTAGTTTTTTGGTGATTTTACAGAATTTTCTCTTATGTCACTCCTTGTGATTTACATGTGATGTCACCCATACATATTTAATTATGCAAATTAGTAAGGCCGGTATGTTTTTCCAAGAAAGGTGGTAACCCTAACTACTTTTTACATACTCTTACTTAAGTATGGAAACTTAAGAGTGAAGTATGGGAACAAAACTTGTGTGGACTGGCTGACAATGAATATAGTTAAAGGGACACTTTAGTCACCAGAACAACTACAGCTTATTGAATTTGTTCTGGTGAGTAGAATCATTTCCGTCAGGCTTTTTGCTATAAACACTGTCTTTTCAGAGAAAATGCAGTCTTTACATTACAGCCTAGTGATAACTTCACTGGCCACTCCTTAGATGGCTGTTAGAGATCCTTCCTGGGTCATGGCTGCCTAAAATGCATCCAAACATTCAGTGTCTCCTCCCTCTGCATGCAGACACTGAACTTTCCTCATAGAGATTCATTAATTCAATTAATCTCTATAAGGAGATGCTGATTGACCAGGGCTGTGTTTGAATCATGCTGGCTCTGACCCTGATCTGCCTCTTTGTCAGTCTCAGCCAATCCTATGGGGAAGCACTGTGATTGGATCAGGCCACCACTTCTAATGATGTCAGCAGACTGCTTGTTTTTATGAGTCTAACAGCATGCAGAGTTACAGCTTCAGGCTTGAATATAGTAAGATTTTGCTATATTTATGGAGGCATGAGGGGCCCAGGGGGGCTAGATGGTGGTGTTAACACTATAGGGTCATGAATTCATGTTTGTGTTCCTGACCCTATAGTGATCCTTTAAGGTAATGCTGACTTTGGTCTCTCTAACACTGTGGCATGTTCCCTTTCTTTCTCTGTCCCAGACTATATACCAGGAGCTTCTGCCTGCTCGTAAGAAGGTAAGGAGACAAGTGGACCAGCGAGTACAAGGGAACAGTCCTTAGAAAGCGTTGAGTGAGCGCATCATTAGATGCATTTATGCCAAGCTCAGTGTGCTGTCTGCATAGCATGCCCTTAGTTGGCCAGCTGCATGATTGGCAGGCAGCTGGCCTTCTAATTCTTTGGGCAGACATGTCCTCTTTTTGGGCATGTTCGCCCCTTTTGGCAGGTTACGTAATTTGTGTCAGTGGCACACCCTTTTACCATGCCCATTGACTTCCTGCTTGACTGGACACTGCTGTTGGGGGTTATGGATTTACTTGAAAGATGAAAACATAAATTAGAGAGAGATTAGCCTAGGGTATGTGTTTTCTTATAGCTGCTGTTTTCTTTCTCTCCAGCACCATCTCCATCAGATACATGACGCTTGGGAGTGTTTTACTGTTTTTGGTTGATATGATTCTGTAATTAGGCCCGTCCTAATTGTCAGCACCAGGCCCACTGGGCTCTTAATCTGGCCCTGGAAGTGGCATTTGGACACTACGAACTGTAATCTATTTCAATTCATTATGAAAAAATTGTATTGTAAAAGAATTATCATTAGAAATTGTCCATGCGTCAGCAACCAGCCAAAGCCTTATCTTGGATAAATAGTTAATGTTTGCTGATAAACAAAACAGCCAAAAAGAATGGACTTAGACCTTGAAAATAATTTTCACATAGTCTTTGTTGGTATGACCTTCACTTTGATGGCATTGGTCTATACGGAACAATAAGCCAACTGCTGCTCAAAGGAAACACAATTCGGCTGTTTTGTTTACTTGCAGCTGCATTTCTAAACAAGAACAGATAGAAGCTAATCTGGCAAGAATGAAAATAACAGTGTTCACGACCTTAAAGAGTTTATTCATCACATTTTTATATATAAACACTTCCCAAGTACCCATCGCCATCCGCCTTAGCGTACACACACACAAAACCTTGATCTGAAGTCATACTTGAAAACATCTGAAAATCAGTCGATCGTGCAATTAAAAAATCTCTGCAATGCTTTAATTGAATGCTGATTATTTTAATTAAAACCGTATTCTTAATTAAATGTTTAAAGCCAAAAGTGTGCAAACTTCCTGGGAAAGTATTCATTAAAAGACCTATGAATAATTAACTGCTGAAATAACGAATGAGCTAAATTTAAAATCACAGACTCCATGCACAATGCATACATAGAATAAGAAAAATACAAAAGAAGAAGAAATTAAAAATAAACTATTTTGCTATGAAATAAATAAGAAAGAATGGAAAGACGGTAATTATGAAAGCAAATACTGATTAAATTAAAGACTACTGACAATAAAAGCACCCCCTCAAATAATATTTTTATGAATAGAAAAACAATAAGATTTTTTTTTTTTTAAAGCTGTTAATATATATGATTAGCATCAAATCAGACGCTCCCATGAATCGTCAGATCTATAAAATAAACCTCCAGCATTCAACAACATTTTTTTTAATCATCTGCACATGCTTTACTAATCAAAGTCTTGATAATTTATACAAACCTCAAAAATTTCCATTAATTCATTAGCAATTGGCGAGTGAAAATTCACATATCATACACACACACACACACACACACACACACACACACACACACACACACACACACTTTACTAGGTCTACCAACACTATTGAATGCCATACACACATTCTCTTTGGTCCCACAACAAGACAGAACCACCCCAACTTACACATTTAGGAGAAGACACATGGATTTTATTTTTTATTTCTTACTTGTAAAGGTCAGGCTGAGGTTGCTCACATTCGATAGTGGCTGAGAGGGTATCAAAGGCTTCTTCAGTGCATAAAGCAGCGGTTTCTCGCACCGCATAGTAGGTCTAGATAACAGATACACAAGGTCCAAAACATTATTGGAGTAATTATTGTAACTTTTTTGTTTTGAAGTTTTCTTTAGATATCAATTAGGAAATCTTTGGTACATATGGGAACTACTGCTTGGTAGTGCTTACTCCTCGCGTTTGCTATTAAGCCTTAAAACATGCCACTGTTTGGCATGTTTTGATCAGTTGCAAGTCTGTTTTATACTACTCTTAATTACATTTGACCCAATTTGCTGATTATCCCCAAATGACTAAGATATGATTTTGGCAGGATCTCTAAAATGCCAAGATATTTTGAGATCCACAGTCACTGAAAGAAGTAACAGAGTGCATTGAAAGGGGAGCTCCTTGCACTATAAACTAAGCAAGGAGCAAAGGTCTTGATGTCCCTTTAAGGAGATCTACTCCTTCTGAACACTTGTCATAATGAATATCTGTCATATTTATTGGGACTCTCCTCCTCCCAGCCCCCAAGCTGGCAACAATGTAGCTATTTGCAGTTCCGGAATAATCTTCAGTTTCATAAAAATAGCAATGTACAAAGTCCCTTAAAAACCGTCTTTAAAGTCAAATGATTTAATGTGCAGTGGGAACATCATTGATCGAACACACACACATCGAACGTCTACCAACTGCTTTTAAAACTATTTATAGAGCAGACTTAAGATCCAAATTATTGCGGTTGCCAAGATGTATTTTGAACATAAAATTATCCAGGCTCCTGCCAGAGAGCTTATATTGCTTTCCACAAACAAGCAAATTGCAATGCTCATGGAGTAAAATAAAAGGATCCACATTCAGAATGGGGATTTAAAGACAATAATTTAAACTGTGAATATACAACATCCAGGGGAGCAGGCTAAAAAATAAAATTAACCTTTAAAATGTATTGTTTGTCTTTGGTGTATGGTTTGTGAGGTAATAGCCTCAAAATGACGTTTTCACAAATGTAATGGGGGGTTATTGGCACCCCCAATGGATCATTTTTGTATGATCTCGCTATAGTGAAAACCAAATTCAATCCGAATTCCTGGGAACTCAGTTTATTCAATAACCCTGCTTAAAGGGACACTACAGTGACTAAAAAATCTTTAGCTTAATAAAGCAGTTTTGGTGTATAGCTCATGCCCCTGCAGTTTCACTGCTTAATTCTCTGCCATTTAGGAGTTCAATCACTTTTTCATGTAGCTCTAGTCACACCTCCCTGCATGTGACATACACAGCCTTCCTAAACATTTCCTATAAGAAGGCATCTAATGTTTACACTTCCTTTATTGGAAATTCTGTTTACTTTAGAATGTTATATCTAGTGCTCTGCTGGCTTGCTAGACCCTGATTGATTAAGCTAAAGCTGTTTTTGGGGACTATACTGTTCCTTTGTCTTCTTAGTAAAGTTAATTATTTATTAACAATAATACAATAAAATTAAAAAAGTAACATTAAAAACGTTATACCTTTTAATCATGTTGCATAAATTAAAATAGTATCAGATGACTATAAACTATTTTGAAGTTTCTTATAGTACATTTTTTTATGATAAAGTTGTTGTATTTTCTTTTTTTGCATGCTACTCAAATGAACTCTATGCCACTGTTCTGATAAAGCAAAAACATTTTGTCTATGACAGACTTTTTGTTTTTTTTAACTTAATTTCTCGTTATTCCCACTCATCTTAAAAGCTCAATACAATATAATTAAAAAGGAAAATGTAAATTCTGCCTAAAGAATGTAGTCAAAAATAAGTTTAATGAATTGAAGAGTATTGATTAAGGTGTTCTGCAAATCAGCAAATAAACCTCTTAGTCAGCCTTAAAAAAAAGCAAACCAGGAAATAAGCTATAAACAGAGCAAGAGTAAAAAATAAAGTTACAAAAATATATATTTAAAAAAAAAAAAAAAAGTGGAGTGTATGGTACACGATGAGAGCAAAGGAGAAATCAGCCATTAATGTAAGGAAAGGGTAGGTGTCTATGTCCATGATTTATATATGAAGGTAGCCTTGGCTTCCACCTGAGTGTAGAACTTAGGTGAAGTCTTCCAGTATTTAGTGATTTCAATGCGAGTCACCATGCACAGTTGAAACAGTTTATTTACTGGCCTGGTAAAGGAAGGTCTTTATATATATTAAGCAGCCCTGTCCAGGGTCCAGAAAGCCAATGTTTCTCTCAAAGCCACACAGCAAAAAAGTCCCACCACATGCATAAACACCTATCTCTATAATTGCAGCCTAGAATTCATGACAGGGGGCGGTAGGGCACAGGTAATTCATATGATCCAGCAAGAGAAACTATCAAGTTGTGTTCTTGTAGAAGTTTTTCTTCATATTAATGAAGGCAGTAATAGATAAGGTATTAATTAGTATGTCAGTCCAATCTTCTTTGGCGAATGTCTCCCATTTTGAATAATAGGTGGGGAGATATGGGATGAATCAAAAAGTAAAGATGTTGGGGGATGGCCTAGAAAATGTCTCAAATTTCATGTTATATTTCTTTGGAAATTGGATTATAGGAGATGTAACAAGATACAATAGGCAAAAGTATTTATATGGAGAGAGATCGTGTTATTCACGGAGGGCTAGAGTAAGACTAGTAGGATTACTACAGAGAAATCAAAGTGAATTTCATATTTAAAGTCAATATTGCTGAGCTGGAAAATCTCTAGGTTGGCTATGTTTTCAGCTTGGCTACTCTGGAGTAAAATTTGAAATTCACTTATAAATAACCCTATGTTTGTTGTCAAGTGCTTTCTGTAAACCTATCATCAGTGGGACTAAATTCATACATTCAGAACAGTTGGGAAGTTCTAAAGTAAAATAAAAGCAACGTGCAAACATCTTGTGGACTTCCTCATGGACCTTACTTTAATATAAACTGTGCATAAAAATAAATCCAATACAAAAACAAGGTGCTTTTGTTTTTATGCATAGTTTATATTAAAGCAAGGTCCACGAGGAAGTCCACAAGGTTGGACGAAACACATGACATCGATTCTACTGTTATCAGTGCACCTTATTTATGCAATAAAATTAGCTTTAATTATTACTCCTCCAGCTAAATTTTCTACTTTGAAGAGAGCCTTCTCCCCTAATTATCAGGGGTGGCACCCTTGAGCATCCATATTTACATTGTCTTGCAGTTAATGCCACTGCGCAGAATATGTCCTATCACATCTGCAAGGGTAGTAAACCACACAGGTGAAACTAAGCTGCCATCTAGGACAGTGAGCTGGAGTGAGTGCTGTTTATATATCATTTAAGGAACACTATAGTGCTGGAATAAATATTTAGATGACTGGGCCCCCTCTCTGTAGTGTAAAGGGTGTTAAAACGTACCCTTTCTCCATTAACGCGCCGGTTTTGCCCTGCCTCTATGGAGGAGATCATCAGTCTTGTTTCCTATGGGAAGGCATTGGGATGCTATGGTGCAGAAGTGGCAAAACGCCACACTGCGCCAATCAGCATCTCCTCATAGAGATGCATTGAATCAATGCATCTCTAAAGAGAGCATTATGCAAGTGCAGCACTAAACTAGGAAGCACCTCTAGTGGCCGTCTGAGTGACGGCCACTAGAGGTGTTACTAGGCACCAATGTAAACACTGCCTTTTCTATGATAAGCCTGCAGGGACATGATATAAACATCAGAAACACTTCATTAAACTATAGTGGTTCTGGTGTCTATTGAGTCCCTTTAAAAATGCTTCTAACAATACAGTTAATGTAGTTTGGAATCAAAGGGTTACATTTCGCACAAGTGGGTATGCCTCCAACAGCACTGAAGATGCCTCAAAGTTATTAAAGACTAAAATTCTGCTGTACTGCTCCTTAACAGAACTATTACTTGTGAGATTTATACACAAAGAATTGTGAGATTTTCTTAAATTTCCTTTAGGGTCTTTTTTTTTATGCCTCTACGGGCTGTCCATTGATGCCCGAGTACACATGCGCTCTTATGGCATTTCTTTGCAGATGCCAGATTATGGGGCAGTAAAATCGCCATGAATATATATATGTGCAGGGCTGATGTTTGCTTTTTACCTCCACTGCATCATTCACGCCAGTAAATGATTCAATAATGTTGTTGTAAGAAACAAGTAACTGCACTACCAATAGCTCTGCGTAAAAGGCAATATTGCATTTGATCATATAACCTACGTATAGTATCGGCCCTTTGTTCTAAATTTGATACAAGAGCAATGGAATGAATGAAGATTGTGACTGCATAAATAATATGGAAAGAACGCAAAATAATGGATAGTAATGGGGTGTTGGGTGAGGTGAGGTGCACAGTTACAAGGATTTCTGCTAAATACTAAAAACTAAGAAAACCACACAAAACCACCCTCCTTCAAAAATATTTTTGAATGTGTGCCTTAAATTTTGCTATTCTGAACAAATGCTATTGAGCTGTTGAGAACCAAGTTAACAGATCGTTACAATCAATAGCAAGTGCCTACTTTTCCAGAGCTCTTGTAATCCACTGCCAGACTCAGAGGAAGCTCAGTGATGTAGCCAAAGCAAGAACTGGGTAGCCCCATCATAAGAATTATTTAGAAGGGACAATATAGTCACCATAACAACTACAGCTTAACCCCTTAAGGACACATGACATGTGTGACATGTCATGATTCCCTTTTATTCCAGAAGTTTGGTCCTTAAGGGGTTAATGTAGTTGTTCTGGTGAGTATAATCATTACATGCAGGTATTTTCATGCAAACACTGCCTTTTCAGAGAAAATGTAGTGGTTACATTGCCCCTAGGGACACCTCCAAGTGGCCACTCCTCTGATTGCCATTGGAGATGCATCCTGGCTCAGTGCTGCACAGTAGGCAGCTCTGTCGTTCAGCATCCCCACACTCGGCATGGGGACGCTGAATTTTCTTCATCGAGATGCACTGATTCAAGGCATCTCTATGAGAAGGTGCTGATTGGCCAAAACGGCATATGGCTTCTCCCCCTCGCCGATTTTAGCCAATCCAATGCTTTCCCTATAGGAAATTCCGATGAGGTCACCAAGGGGGCGGGGCCAGAGCTGGCAGACCCACGCGGCGCTGGAAATAAGGTGAGTTTTTCCATGCTTTTAAGAGGGGCAAGTTACCTTAATGGTGGGTTTTGCACTATAGGGTCAGGAATGCAGGTTTGTGTTCCTGATCCTATAGTGTTCCTTTAAGTATTCTGCAATTAGTGTATTAACAAATATATAATAGCTTCATAACTGCACCCCACACACACGGTAGGGAATTCCTTTATAAGTATTAAACCACAGTTAATTTAAGGTTGACATTTTCTTTAAGCTTCCAGCCCGTTTCCAGGAAACTAAATTCCTTGTGCTGGGAAAAGCATTCTAAACTTCCAAATCTGCAGAATCAACAGTTCACACAGACCTCGTTTATCTTCTAGTATTGCATGTGTATGATGTTTCTGCTGGCTGCCGTGTTTCCATCAGCTCTGAATCTATCACACTTACAGCAATGACTCCGTTTTAAAAAGGCCAAGGGAAGCGAGTGACTAAGCCGTGTAAAGTCTAAGTGTGCAACAGTTTATCCAACGGTCCTCTATGCTTTCTTAAAATATAAAACCGTCACCAATTTGAAACATTATAAAGGGATTTTAAAAAACACCTGTAATGAATACATAAGTTTTAAACATTTCTAGAGAATCTCCTGATCAGTAAAGGCAGCCATGTTTAACACACTGAAATCACAAGTACCAGTTATATGACAAAGTCATGAATATTTTGACGGTCTAAAAACCATTGCAGGCTGCTTTTTGAGCATAATATCTTAATTTGCAAGCTCCTGATTTAGTTCCTAAATAGGACTTAAAGGGAAACTCCAGTGCCAGGAAAACAATCCGTTTTCCTGGCACTGCAGGTGCCCTCTCCCTCCCACCCCCCATCCCCGGTTGCTGAAGGGGTGAAAACCCCTTCAGCCACTTACCTGAGACCCCCACCGATGTCTCTCAGCGGTGGTTTTTTCGGGTCGCCGCCGCTCCTCCTCTGCATTATATCGGCCGGGGGCGAGACTGATCCTGCCTGCCGGGGAGACCTAATGCGCATGCGCGGCAATGCCGCACATGGGCGGCAATGCCGCACATGCGCATTAGCGCTCCCCATAGGAAAGCATTGAAAATGATTTTCAAGGCTTTCCTATGGGAAATTGAGCAACGCTGGAAGTCCTCACACAGTGTGAGAACGTCCAGTGACGCTCTAGCACAGAAAATCTGTACTAGAGACACAGAAGTGCCCTCTAGTGG
Source organism: Pelobates cultripes (assembly GCA_933207985.1). Classification (NCBI taxonomy): domain Eukaryota; kingdom Metazoa; phylum Chordata; class Amphibia; order Anura; family Pelobatidae; genus Pelobates; species Pelobates cultripes. The sequence goes on along the minus strand of OW240920.1, from coordinate 52,195,429 downwards.
CTGTCTAGTAGTTCAGCTTTTCTCACATTTGTCAAGTAGACAGCCACTAGAGGTGGAGTTAACCCTGCAAGGTAATTATTGCAGTTTATAAAAAAACTGCAATAATTACACTTGCAGGGTTAAGGGTAGTGGGAGTGGGCACCAAGATCACTACAATGGGCAGAAGTGGTCTGGGTGCCTGGAGTGTCCCTTTAAAAATGGCCACGCTCATAGGCTAAGTGTTGCCAGGTGATACACTGACAGTATGTATTTATTAATGTGTATGCAATACAAAAGTATACATACAGAGGCTACAATGCACATATATATATATCTTGAGGAAGACCTGAAGAGGTCGAAATGTCTATCAGACAGATGTAAACTACTTGTTGTATTAAATACCAGTGATTTTTTCATCAAAGACCGCAGAGTGCATCTCCTTCCTTTATTCTATATATATATATATATATATATTATATATATATATATACCTATTTCTATATATCTATATCTATATATCTATATCTATATATCTATATCTATCAGCTTTGAATGCAGGGCCGTTAACATTACTAGACATTAATAAAATGTAGGTATTATTGCAGATTAACAGAAAAAATAAAAATTCAATCAGAAACCTGAATAGAATGGGGATAAATTGAACACCAATCTACAACCAACTATATATACACAGCATCTGCACCTACTGTCCTATCACTCTGACAATACTGCCTATAACATATTATGCTCTATATAAATTCAACATAAACAAAGAAAATTGCTGATTTTACTTCCTTTTTCTTAGATGGAATCATGGCTTTTTAAAAGAGTGTTAATAGTTTAACAATTAGATACAGTTTGTTCTAGATTTATACAACTTACATTTAGGTTAAAAACATCTTAAATGGTTACTCTAACATTTCTGAAACACTTTTTTAAAATAAACTTAGAATGCCTTATTGGGCATTGCTAACAGCGCGCATGCACATGCTCTGAGCCTGTAAGGGGAGAGAAGGAGAGGGTAGGAAGAGGGACGGTTAAAAAAAGAAAGCTAGCTTTCACTTGTAGGCGCACTGCCCGCATGGGACAAGAACTTGACGTTCTATGCACAGAGTTGACAATAGACAGCCAAAGTCACGAGAGTCAGAGTGTAACTATACCCAGGCACAAAAGGGAATATCTGTGGACGTGCCGAGTTAAAAAAGAAACACTGCACATACAGACTCCTATCACCACGACCACTTCAAATCACTGAAGATGTCATGGCAGTTTAGGTAACTCTTTAATTTTTATGTAAACATTAAAGTGAACAGACCACTGGAACTGGCATCAATACCATAGAAATGAGGGCATAACTCTTTTATAAGGTAATTAAAAAAATAATACTAAAATCAAACTAAATGGGTTTATGCGTAACATAACTGTTTAAAATAAACCCAATATAGGAGTAGAAAAGAAATACCTTAAAGTTGGACTCTCCATCGAGGCTCGCTGTTGTAGCAGTACAGGCTCCATCATCACAGCTTGAGGACAATAAGATAAGGTCACAGGGAAAAGTTTCATCGTCTCTGACTTCTACTATATCACCGACCTAAAAGGAACATGGATTGCATAAGTAAAGTATTTATCATTTTTCGGCATTATCAAGTGACTGCATAATCTGCATTTTAAAACTACAAAAAACAACACTGGAAACATTTAAAATGATTTTAATAGCCAATATTATGAATATCTATAAACCATCTGTAAGCAACATCTAACTTGCTCTGCCACTCTGCATCTCAACCCATGTAAGATATATAGATAGATAGATAGATAGATAGATAATGTTTTGGAAATCTGTTTGTCTATCTGTCTGTGTTATTACATTTTATGGTTTGAACAATTATCAAGCCACCAATAATCTTGTCCTCTTCAACTTTACTCTTTTACATGTATTCAAAAATGTTAATCATTGTACCCATTTTCTCATTCTATTCTGTTATGGATAAGGTTCACAAACGATTCACAATATAATGCTAGCCCAGAGTTTTTTATGCTTTCACCAAAATGAATCTTTTCAGAGGTGAAATTAACATTAAAAAGGTGTAAACTATGTGCTCATATTTTTTGCCCATGTTCAGCAACTTTCATTAAGATGAAGTGATCTGGTTACATATAGTGGTTCTTTATTTGAACCCAGGAAGAAGAAAATATAAATGTATTGAGAACACTATTTCCCCCCCAAAAAAACAAACTTCTGTAAAGAAAAATAAAAGCAACAGTGGAGACTTAATGGATTCTATTTTGCATTACTTGCATTAGTCAGAACACGTGGCCTATGCAAATTGTGTATCATCCCAACACATTTATTTTGCATTGACATTTTAGATTTACTAAAAATATATTTGCTGTTACATAGCTGAAAAGAGACATGCGTCCATCGAGTTCAGCTTCTCAAATTTGTTTTTGCTGTTGGTTTAAAAGTAGGAAAAAAACTCCAGTCTGAAGCACTTCCAATTTTGCAACAAACTAGGAAAAAAATTCTTCTTGACCCCATAATGACAGTCAGATACAGGACTGGACAGGGAAAAAAAATTCAGCCCATGCTGTTTTTAATCACAGCGGTCCACTGAGAGGGGAAGGGGCTAGATAAGGTGTGTTTTGTCACCCCCAATGACAAGCACACCCCAGCTCAAAGTGAGCATGTTGGTTCAATGCTTTTCCAGGGCAGATCATGCGCAGAGCTCTGCTGAAGAGCTCTAGCATGAGAAAAAGGCCCTGTATGCGTTATGCAAAGTGCAAGCAAATATAATAACATGCTTGCGCTGTGTCTGTTTGAAATTTGTCTCTGGTGTCTCCATAAATGGGATACCAGAAGACAAAAATGCCAGGAAAGAGTATTGTGCATGTGTTTGGAGCCTGGTTGTGTGATTGCGTTTGTGTACAGTGAGCAGATTGTGGTGAGGTATTGTGTTAATAGGTTGGTTTCAGTCCTGTTGTGTTTGTGGTGTCATGTAATGTATTTGTGTCTAGGTGCTGTAGAGAGTTTGTGTATAGGGGGCATGTGTGTATAGGGGATGTAGCGAGTGTGTGCATACAGGCTGTAGTGTGTGTATAGGTGATGTAGTGTGTGTAGAGGTTGTAGAGAGTGTGTGTTTAGGGAATGTAGTATGTCTTTGCTTACAAGGAACCTTGTGTATACATAGGGGATCCAGAGTCTGTATGTCAGGAATGAAGTGTGTGTGTAGGTGGTGCAGTGTGTGATTTAGTGTGTGTTTGAAGGACCCAGAGTGTGTATAGGAGATCTAGTGAGTGTGTGTGTAGAGAATACAGAGTGTATACATGGCTGTAGTATGTGTGTGTGTAGATGATCCAGAGTTGGGTAAGGGACCTACTGTGTGTGTGGAATGTAATGTGTTTAGGGGTTGAGTGTGTGAGGGGTTCTGTAGTATAAATACATATATGTTTGGAAGTAGTGTGTGTGTGGTATGTATGAGGTGTGCAGAGTGTGTGTGAGAGAAGGGTGTAGTGAGGGGTGCAGTGTGAGTAAGTGGGGGGTGTAGTGTGTGTGTGTGTGTGTGTGTTTTGGAGGGAGCCAGGTTAATATATAAACATGGCACCGCTCTGAATCTCGCGAGAGGAACCCGGCGGAGTTGCAAGATAGAGGCTGTATAGACCGGCCGGGGAAATCCTGTGACCTCCCCTGCCGGCCTCGGCCCGTGGCCATTTCGTTCCACCAGGCATTGGCCGGTGTGCCAGATGGCCATTTTGGGCCTGTTCAGCTATCTCTCATTGGGTCAAGAAACTATTACCCCACCAATTAAAAATTATATTAGTTAATCCAATTGCTGTTTAAACATCTGTACAAACTCTGATTAAAGCACCTATTCAGGCAGAGAATTCCACATCCTTTTTGTTCTTACTGTACAAAAAAAAAAAAAACACCACCTTTCCTTTGCCTTAGATTCCATCTCCTTTCTTTCAGTCTAGATGTGTGACCTCATGTCCTATGTATAGTCCGGTTTATGAATTGAATTCGAGACAATGGTTTGTATTGACACCAAATATATTTATATAATGTTATCATTTCCCCTCTGAGGCGCAGTTTTTCCAAACTAAAGAGATTTACATTTGTTTGCATGTAATGACAACATTGCATTTATAAATTAACTAAGAATGTGAAGTAATTTCTGAATCAGAACATTATGATTATTTATATAGAAATATATGCTGCTTAAAACCAAGTAAATGCCACAATTTTAAAAGCGTTTAAAGCATTGTAATAAAAAGTCTGAAGGTTTTAAGATTGAAGGTCTGACCACTGAGACAGATTTTGTGTAGAATGCACGTTTAAATAAAAAAACAAACAAATTGAACACTAAATAAGATGTTATGATGGCAATATATGTAACCAGTAGCTGCATAAGTTGTATAAGCCATAATACTTTTAAAAGCTAAAGGTTACAGTAAAAAAGGCAAACTCCTACAAACTTTGTTTGAGCGGTGATTGCAGAAATCGCAACTGAGATATATATATCACAATTTAACCATGCATGCTAACCAAAGTGGGGCTGTAGGAAGTGAAACTTTAATAGCTCCTTAACGGATTTTTGTTATGATGAATTAGAACTCTCTTGGTCGGTGCTTATAAAACTACCTTACTGTGAAAGTTGCGGAACAGTTAAGTAGAGTATATGTAATAAATTAAAGCACATACGACAAAAAAAATGGATATCAAGGTTTCTTTTTTTTTTTTATATATATAAAATTCTAGTACTGTATACAGCCATTACTTGGTTCAAGAGTCATGTAGTCTTAATGTACAAAAACAATATTTTAGTGCAAATAATAAAATATCTGACATTTTATTTCCGAGACTCAATGTACTCAGATCCCTACAATAAAAATAACACGGAGATCAGAACCCCGTAGTGAAGACCGATGAAGTAAAACAAGGTGAAGGTTAATAACAGTTTACTGGTGCTGACAAACCAGATGCTCTAACAAAAATCAGTATTCAGCGAGTACATAATGATAAAAACTACAACAGAGCATCAGTATTTCTCATATTCCCTATTGTGTGATTAACTGACAGAAGCAAAGGCCATCTCAACAACAATAGAAGTGTTTGCGCATTCTAGCTCCTAACATTTGAAATGCCTATGTATTCCAGCTCATAACAGCAGGCGTGTCTGTGCGTTCTAGCTTGCAACAACAGTAGGAATGTTTCCACCTTCTAACAAAACAAGAGACTATGAGAACTCTGAAAGTGGGAAAGAACTAGAGAAACCACAAAAGCATGATCTTTTAGTTAGTCCCCGACCAGGTTTCAAAATAGGTTTTCATTCACTTGTGCCATTAGAGAGAACCTACACCATTTTAATTTCAGACTGATCCCACCCAAACGGCGTGAAGTTTACTTGGAACGAGAGACACCGTAAACCTGGGCGGTCGACTCAGCCTTCTGTGGGATCAGTGAGGTGTAGCTGGTGGCTCTCGTCACAGTGAGCATGGTTGCCAAGTCTGAATTACCCATTTAACTTCAGAAGACCCTAAGTAAATACATTGCAATGCAAACTAGAGAATATAAGGACTCCAATTGCAAAATCTCAGATCAGATTTGATCTTTACTTCCCTTATGGTCGAAATCAGCCTGATATGTAAATGGTTGTCACCAATGGTTGCTGGCACGAGTGAGCAAAAAATTGTGGAGACCGGAGCATGGACTACCCGAGGTTTCTTTGAGCTTCTCAGTCTCTGTTTTTGCTGCAGTCTGTCTGCATTATAGCTTGTGCATTGGGTAGGTGTATCAATGCATTGTAACTTGTAACAATATTTGGAATGCCTGTGTATTCTACCTCAAAACAACATTTGGAATACATGTACATTCTAGCTTGTAACAACATTAGGAGCATTAGTTTTCAAAAACTGTGGAAATGAGGCTGAACCGTGGCTGATGAAGCAGTCATCTCAGGCACACCCACAGTGCAGAAGGTAGACATTTCCAAATTCTGTCAAGTGGGATACTGAAAAAACCTGGACCACTGGTGTGCCAAGAGGAGTGAGTTGGGAACACCTGGCCTAGAACATTATAAGAAAATAGCAGTAGAAAAATAATAATAATAAACAAAATAACAGCATCTTTTAAACTGTACTTTTTCAGTACTTTCAATTTGTTTCAAGTACTATCAAATACAAATATGATCTACAAAATTTTGTTTTGTTATTACACATGTTAGCAATTAAATTCCATTATTAAAAACTGCCAGAATGTTAAAGTTTAAATTGTTACCTTTATTTTTTCACTTTCCTTTTTAACACATTTTGAATTTTCAATTACATATACAGTGCTTTTGTTCACTTCTCTGTCAGCTCTGTGCCGCAGCCAATCTTCATAACCCTGGGAAACAAACGCGTGAAAAAGTTGAGCCAAATGAAACTATGTATGTATGTATGTATGTATACATGTATGTACAAATAAATTGGTTCTCTTACAATTTTGGAACATAGTCAATTCAACAATAAGACGAATTCAAAATGTATCTGAATTATTCAACAAGTGAAACTTGTGGGTACTCAGATTCAAGTTAGTTTCCCTACGGCTATTCTGCAGAACAGACACCTCAGTGTCATCAATGAGGCTCTTTAAATTTGAGTCTTAAGAGATTGAAGAAGCTTGCGTAATGTTATGAACCGTGAAATATACTTTCTGTTGGGCACCCAAATTACTTCCTACAGCCTAGAGGTAAAATTAAATAAAACACAGGAGGGGGTGCGTGGCCTGAAACTCATGGCGGCTGGTCGCACTTTGTGAGAGCTCCCCCATTAACGCACACTAAATGTCTAAAATACCACTATCTGAGTGCTGAGCAGACGCAACCTGAAACCTGTCTGTATGTGGAGCCACCGGGGATACCTTGGACTGAGGTTGCATGCACCTAGGACGGTATATCCTGAAGATACGAGTGAGGCCCAGTGGAACCGTCGAACAAGAGAGGCGGCCGCTCTCTTGGAACGTGATACACTGCTCCCTCGCTGGCATACCACAACTGAAGCGCCCCATTCCCGCCCCTCCCCCGGTGGGGGTAATCCCGGTCCACCCCTGGGGAACAACCAGGCTGTACCCGGAGGGTGACATCAAGCAAACTGATTGTCGGCCATGGCGGACGCCACCTGCTCTCCGGGATACATCGACATATCAACAAGGCTAGACAGAATATTTGAGGCCTTCTGGAGTAAACTCTCCCTCAAACAAGCGGCGAGAAACCACCTACCTAAGCAACCACGCTCCCGTCACAAACACGCGGTTCTCAGGGTTAAGGGAGCTCGACAAAGACGGAGGAGACAACCGCACATGCTGGGCCGTAAACTACAAGTCGAGATTCCGATGCAGATGAGAATCACCACAGCAGAGTAGCCACACACCCAAATTCCTGCTACCAGCCTCGACCTGATCTGAAGCCTCCGCAGTGCCGGCACCCCAACCCATTCAGGGTCTTGACGCCACCTGGGAGCACTATACAGACTATACAGCCTGCCCTATTCTCATACCAAGCTGGTGTGCCTTCACCTACCTGAGACACCAGGCCCAATCTTGAGACACTCGTGGCTGGACACTAGGTTACCCCAGCAGGGCATTGACAGAACCTTGAACTGCCATCTCCTGCAAGGTGTCACAGTACTGCACCCATTGTTATTGCATGATGTGGGGAGCATACTTCCATTTTCCAAAAGGGGGGATAACAGTCTGCCTATCAGGGGGTCTCCTAGGGGTTTCCGATCTCTCTTTCCACTCTACTAGTACCCAACTGTTATAATCTTGATTTAATCCACTTTGCTTTATACTTCACTTACAAAACAAAAAGGTGTGCAGTTATGCTGGCTAGCAAGCACTATATTATTGTTATCTTATTATGTTTTCCTGTAATGCCATGCCTGATGCTCTTTGTTCTAACAACGCACAACAAAAATAAAGAATTAAAAAAACAAAACAAAAAACAACACAGGAGCAAGTAAATGTAGAATTGAGAAATAATAATAGTCTACTTGTTCACGGGACCTAGGTTGTGCGGACCACAAAAAATGACTCTTTAGTGAGCACTGTACCACAAGGGAGCCATTCATGTAGTCTGCACCTGCTAGCGGTGCAGACCATACACTCCCTGCCCTGACAGTTCTCACCAGGGTCCCCTGCAGCAGCTCTGCTATATGCCCATAACAGGGCTAAAAGCCCCCAAAATTATAATCTGCCTGCCCAGCACCTGGAACTACATGTCTTTATATGAATTCCTCATCCCTGTAACAGTATTTGCGTGCATCCATTTGTGTAAAACTTTCTGTGAGTTGGGCATATGCATATAGCTCTACTCTGGTTGTATCAGAGTGGGCTGAGAAACCTCACACATTTCCTGTTTGAAGACCTAAAGAGTCAGGATAAGTTACTGCTTGTGCGTTTTTTTTTTTTTGTAATTTACTTCTATAAATGTACCTAACAGTGTCCTGATAAATATGTCAATTATTGTACCTGTTTAATTGCGGTGACTGTAATAACAAAGAACAAAGGGAGGCCACTTGTTACCGGACTGGTTGGAGTATCCACAATTGCCTGCAAGAAAAGAAAACATTTTTATTTTTTTTATTTTTTTAAAGATAGTTAATTCTTAGAATAAAGTATTTCAGCAACGTTGGAGGCTTGGAACATGCAACCTATAGCACATCAGCAACTGTGGGTGACAACTAAGAATGCTGACTTGTGTCATAGTCCACAACTAATGGAATGCCACGTTGCCTATCTCTGTATAAGAAGGCAGAATAGAATATCAGAATAAACTACCTTAGATCATTTAATCAATCTCATCACAACAGGATTCACCTGTCACTGGTGTACCTGTGCTGTAATCCACTTGGTTTTGAGCTCATTGCAAGGATTAGTAACCATCAAAGCTCAAGGGACACTGTAGGTATCCATATCATTTCAGCTCATTGAAGCGATCTGGGCATAGTGTACCTATTGCCCTCTGTGCTGCAATGCTAAACATTGCATTTGTGTTAAATTGCAGCACTAAATCTACCTCCAGTGAAGCGTTTCCTGCATCCAAACAGACCTTTGGTCCGGTATCTGACTCTGGACGTCCTCACGCTCTGCATGAGGACATCCAGCGTCAGATTTTTCCCTGTAGGAATGCATTGATTTAAAGCTTTCCTATGGGGAGGTCTAATGCGCACACGGCATTTGCCATGCGTGCGCATTAGTGCCCGCTCGTCGTGGGACGGAAGGGAAGAAGAGCTGCGATCCAGCACTTCGGGACATCGGCGCTGGAATCATGTAAGTAAATAAAGGGTTTTTAACCCTTTATTCACCAGAGCATGAGAGAAAAGCTTTGTATTCCTGGCACTATAGTATACCTTTAAGTTATTGAGGTTTACACTGCTATTCCCTCAACCCACAGACAGGCTTCAATTTGCCAAGAATGAAAACAGTTGTTGTCTGCCTCATCCAAGCAGCCACATTCAGTGTTGGATTTCTCATTACGCAGAGTAGGCATCCCCCTACAGACGCTGCCATTTTCTTCAAGGAGGTCCTCTTCAGCTCCTGGTGCTTCAGCTTGCTGAAGTGCCTTTTGGGTGAGAAGTATCCTGTATTAATGGCAGTTTATAAAAGTGCCGATTTCTATAAGAAACCGGTACGTTTAAAAAGAATTAATGAAACAGTCCCAGGCTGTCAAACAAAGCCAAGGAATTTTCTTCCTGCTTCGTTTAGTCCACTGAGCAAACAAAAACTAGCAGGCATGCTCTTCTTGAGCGCGCATGTCTCCCCCGGCACACCTTCTCAGACCTCCGATCAGAATGCTTTGAGCGAGCATGCTTGGCACAGCGGGAGAGCTTCAGAGGCTTCATAAATCATAAAAACTGCAGCTTTTGCAAGCTCTTTTAACACACACATATACATATATATATATACATACATACACACACACATTATATATATATATATATATATACACACACACACACACAGACTGGTGTGCAGATTGTTTAACATTGTATTAACTATCCACAGACTTCAGTTGGAAGGGGTTTTCAATCACAATTGTTCCCCATCATAACCTATTTGGATTTTGCTACCCAAGCACTACCAAGCCTCAATAAGAAAACCAGTCACCAACCTCATGCTGATGAGTTGCATTAATAACGAAACAGCTGTCCATGAGTGGTTTACTGGTTTTGCATCTTTTCCTAAATTGTGTTCCAAGCAGTTGTATACAGCAAACAAAGATTAAAAGGAATCCATGTTTAAAATGGAATGAAGCAAAAATGTGATTCTTTGTTAAACTAATTTGCATATGCCCACCCAGAATCCTTTGCGGTTGTAACATCACTGCAGATTTGGGATTTCTGTGGGAAAAGCAAGTCTTATGGCTTGACTGGTGTGCGGGTTTTTGTTTAACATTGTAATAAATATACATACACACACACACACATATATAGTATCTGACAAAAGTGAGTGCACCCCTTACATTATTTGTAAATATTTTATTATATCTTTTCATGTGACAACACTGAAGAAATTACACTCTGCTACAATGTAAAGTAATAAGTGTACAGCCTGTATAACAGTGTAAATTTGCTCTCCCCTCAAAATACAACACACAGTCATTAATGTCTAAACCGTTGGCAACAAAAGTGAGTACACCCCTAAGTGGAAATGTCCAAATTGGCGGTTTATAAATGCACGATCACTAGGACTATAATCTACTCTATACAATGTGCATATATACCAGATTTATAATAAACACAATGAAATTGTCACCAACAAGAAGTAGCTTTTTCTAGGTATGGGAATGGATTATAGGGAACTGCAAGTGTCGCTATAACTGGCAACACACTCATTTGGCAAACAATGAATTGCTGGACCTTTTCATACAATTTTTACTTGTATTAGAGGGCAACAAAGAAAATGTGATGATTCACATAAAACAAAAATGTTTCAGAGGAAAGAAGACAAACATAAAAAAAAGTTACAAAAATACATAAAAAATAGGAATAACGTCAGGATTAACACATCATTCTCTCCATGTTCATATGTAAACTTTTAATAGAATGGTTATTGTGACAACAGGCCTGGATTTTAAGTGTGCATAAAAGGCATCAATTTCAGTAAATGCAGATGACAATTTTACTTTTACATAAACGGAAAACTAGCAAACTGTGAATGACGAAAATCACACCATGAACACAAGCTGTATAATGTGCAGACAGGAGAGAAACATCAACAATTAACAATGAGCTATGTCATCAATCAGTGCCAAAGCTTTTTTAGCAACCTAGTCCTGGAACAGGTTCCTAACATAGGGCTTTCCAATTATGGCCCCTTAGCAATATAACAAGTCCCAGAATTATCTACAAACTAATAGCACGCAGGCTAATAATGTGGGGCGCTGCTGTTCTCTGTGAAGATACATATGCACATATTTCAGACTGAAAGAAAAGTATATCATAGGACGTTTTTGTTTTTTACTGACATGGAAAATTAATTTCACTATAGAGTGATTAAAATGTTATAAATTTATATTAATCATTTATTCTGACTTTTAATTATGTGTTTGTTTCAAATTTAAATGTATTCTACAGTGTTTGAAATCTAAACTTGTATTCCTAACATTATATAAGCCCTCTTGTCCTCCAGAGCAAATTTTTTTTTTTTTTTTTTAATTTAGAATGTCTGGCAATTCACAGGTTTGTAATTAATTGCATTTGGTCAGGGGATTGTTAGGGTGTATGAGAATATATTGTACTTGGCGGTTATGTTCACTAAATAATAAAATATAATTTAATTGTGAATGTAGGGGGAGAAAGTAACAGCACATATCTGTATTTTCATTGATTGTTTAGTTGTGTGAAATAGTAAATGAAAGTTTAGTGCATGCTTCCTAGTAAAACATATAAACAAACATTAATATAATAGTAAAAAACATAGCAAACTCTGGCCTCACTGTGAAATCTACATTCTGCATAAGAAAGGTTTCCAGAGGAATACAGAAAATAGCTTGCTCGACCTTTTCAATGCCAAAATTGAAAACATTGTTTTTCAAGAGACATTCTATGAGCTAGTCTAAAAACTGAAAACTGTACTGGCCATTTTTATATCATTAAATAGTTTGGTACACTGCCCACAGAGCATTGTGGCCAGTACCAGGTTTGTGGGCCCAGGAGCCCTTGCAATAATGTATTCTTGTGGTCTAATTTGGAAAAGATGCATAGATTAGCCTTTCAGCACATCAGATAAACAGTGCCTGGATATGAGGTCTGAGCTTAGGGGAAGAGACTGAAAAGAGATTGGGTGGGGGGTGGGGTGAAACTCCCAAACACACACCATGGACACACAATGTCCTCAATACCGTGAGTTGGATGACATTGTGGGTTGTATATCACAAGGGAAGGACTTGCTTCACTACCACATGGTGAAGGACTATCATCAAACATTCAGTATGAGTTTAGGAATTTTAACTGACTGGCCTCAGGGATTTGTCTATTCTAGTCTACCAGTAACTACCAAAAACTGCAGTCTGACCAGTTTGCTTGTTATTCACCTCCTAGAGCCACTAGGCCAACGTTGCTTTTTAAAGGAACAGCAATATAATTGCATCTTGCAGAACTGTTCAGATAAGGGTTGCTATGAAAAAGATTCAACTACATGAGGAATTGGAGAGATTTCCTATTGATTTTTTTTCTGCCTTTAAGAAAAAAAATGGAATATCTATCTATCTATCAAGATGTTCTAGCATGGTAAGTAAAGGAAATTAAGCAGAACTGTTCTAAATAGTTCAAGACACAAACACAAACTTTAAAACGGAAACAAAGACCGATAAATGGCTACTGCAATCTACTTGGGCACACAAGCTATGTTAAATCAAATAAAAATGGGTAATAATTTGTGATTATTTCTCGGCAGAGTTTTGACGTCTAATAGTAATATGGATGCCCCAAAAAGTACATATACCGGTAGTTGTGTGTTATAAATGCTTGTTCTATTCATCCATTAAATAAAGAGCAACAATCACCTTCCTGTATGTGACAGTTCTTCTTTCACTCCAGTAACAAACTACTTATACACAAGTATAAAATACACTTTCCTCCTTACACCTGGCACCATTTCCCCATAATTCTCTGCATGGTCACATGCTCTGGGAATCGTGGAATATTTGGAATGTGTGTACAATTACTATAATGCTTAAAAAAAAAAAAGAGAGGGGGGGGCTAAACACATAGCTACTCACTGTTCTAACAAACACTGGTTCTATGCTATGTTGACAGAAACTACCTTAGGTATCATAACCTGATTCATCTTTCTCAGTTCTTTAACTTCCTGCATGTCTCCATACATAGACATTTACATGAAAAACAAAACAAAACAAAAAAGACAGCAATTGCAATGTGTGGATACATTTCGTTACACTGTCGGCATTCCATTAAAAATAGTTTTTAGCGGTTTCACCAACACATGACGTTACATTATCTCATTCTCATATATATTTTTCATATGTCCCTATCTGTAAGCTCCTCTTTAATGCACATTTTAAGCAATTTTACAATGTATGTATCAATTTTAAAACCGTGCATTTGTAACTATACCAGTTATAAGGATGTATTAATGTCTGCTATATTTGAGTCTATTTACCTATTATTAAGCGGTTCTATCACACCATTCCATAGCCTGATTATTTGCAATGAAGTATATTTTTTTTTCATTTTTTTATAGCTTGGCATTTACTTGAAAAAGCTTGTGAATAAAAGGTTACTGGAAAGCTTGCATAGTTATATTGTTCGTAATTATCCCTCTACTCTCTCATATTTAATTTAAAGCATACCAACATATTTTTAAAGTTACCAAAATAAATAATATTTTTTTTTTCCGTTGCCCTAAAGGACTGCCCGATAGTGTCCATTCTTTAGATTATTCAGACTTCCTCAAAAGGTAGGCTTTTTTTTATTCTGGAATATTTATATTACACAACCAATTAGTACAATGACAGGTACACTCAAATAACAATACAGGGCTACATTAGAAAAAAAACAAAAAACTCACTCTTTACTTTTATCTGCCATACCATCAGCAGCATAACCATGCTGTAACAAATATTTACTCTGATCCTTTCATATAATGGAATAAATTATCAGAGGAATAATCATTAAAATTGTAGTTATAATCGTGTACTACATTTATATAGAAACCCAATAATTTTTTTAAAATTTTTTTTAAACAGCAACATTATAAATAGAAATAATACTGAAAGAAACTCACCTGAACCAGAAAAATGATAAGAAAATAAAAATTTGCTATTCTCCTGAACTGCTCGAACAGGTTCTTGGGTATAAAGTTCCATACAGTGTACTGCAAAGGAACAAAGAACATAAATGAACATTCACATAACACACTAAACCCCACATGTATACGTATAAAACCGATAATATGACTTACTCGGATTTATTATTTAAAATAAGGAAAATTTAGAAGCTTATTTTTACTCTTAGAAAAATTCTTGAATGATCTATATAAGGCAAAACCATTTTTGTATTATATGTTTACTCTTATAATGGACCATAATTGCATGTTATGGGTAAAAGGTATTCAGACACACCACTTTTGTCCATAAGGAAATATTGCAGCCATAATTACAACCTGTGTACTAATTCTTCATATGGTCTCAACTAAAAGTAGTGCTGCCCCTTACAAACGTTAGCTTTTACACTTTTTTTTTTGGTCCCTTGCTTATTTATTTATGGACTATAGGAATGTTTTAGAATCTCATTAACCAACATTTCTCTATGAAAAGAAAAAAAAAAGAAAAAGAAAAAATAAACACACAAGACACAATGCTGAGTCAGTCCAGTTACTAGTATCTGCTTGTCTCACCATTCGCCATAACAAAGCTTAAACGGAAAACCAAGTTTCCTTTCCTTTAATCTGTACCTAGTCTAAAGATAGTCTTTTCTCCACATCAGATCATTCACTAAATCCCCAAAACAGATGACACCTTAGGCAGCATAGGTAGCTACCTAGAGCCTGGTGGGCCCCTATCTGGGCAGAGAGCTTTGGCCATGAGGGGGTCTCTCCTTGTGTTGGCAGGGAAATCAATAATGCCCCCCTTACATGCTCAAGGGCATGTTGTACTCCAAATTCAGGTGCTTTTAACTGTAAGAGCTCCCTTGCACTCTGTCAGCTGCAGATCACTTTAAGAATTCCCAATGCGGATCTGAATAGTCTGACACAGAGGTGTGGACCACCAGAGTTCCAGCAACGAATGGCCTCTACTGGAACACCTGGGCTTACACCTCCTCCTGCCTAAAGGTAAGCAGAAGGGGGCAGATTTAAACACAAAATTCACACACACACACACACACACACACTCAGATACTATGCACATACCCACATCATCTTCACACACGAATTCCCCCCCTCCCCCTGTGGGGCTGCTGAGCGTCTGGCAAAGGAGTAGTGCTCAGCTCCCTCACGCACCTCTTAGTGATGAAGGAGTGATGTCATATTCCGGCTCCGACATCACTGTTGTGCGCGCGCGGGAG
Source organism: Pelobates cultripes (assembly GCA_933207985.1). Taxonomy (NCBI): domain Eukaryota; kingdom Metazoa; phylum Chordata; class Amphibia; order Anura; family Pelobatidae; genus Pelobates; species Pelobates cultripes. The sequence continues at coordinate 52,179,886 of OW240920.1, read as the reverse complement.
CTGACAAGGGAGATCACTGCCCATTGCTCCCTCGCTGCCCGCAGCAATTTTGTTTTCAGAAATTTTGGCGGAACCCCATTTGTGTTGTCGCGGAACCCTGAACACCAATTGGGAAACGCTGGTTTACACACATTGATTTTGTGCACTGTGCCATGATTTCTGCACATAAATGAGAATTTGTATATCTTTTGATTTTATATCATATGTAAGCAGTGGGAAGACCTGGTATGTTGAAAATGAGAAAGATCCTTTGGATTTAAAGCAGTTGTTTACGTGACTCAGCAGAATGCTGCTTTCAATGATAAGCACAAATATTTGCGGTTTCACATTCACACACCTAAAAACTGCTACTAGGCATGGATGAAATTTGGAAAAAAATAAATTTAGTAATGGAACGACTAGGTGTGAAGGCTCTATCATGTTTTTAACAGAGCCCAAGATAATACATTCTAAATTAAACAAGCGTTGCACAAAAAGAAGTTTAAAACATTAGATCTTTCTTTACAGGTGAGTGGGAAGGCTGTGTAAGTCACATGCAGGGAGGTGTGACTAGAGCTGCATAAACCATGTGATTTAACTCCTAAATGGCAGAAACCTGAGCAGTGAGACTGCAGGGACATGATCTATACACCAAAACTGCTTCATTAAGCTAAAGTTGTTCAGGTGAATATAGTGTCCCTTTAAGGAAAAAAATCATAAAATCTCAGGGTTCTGGAGACATTTGCAAAAACCATTGGCTATTCAGTCTTTGGTTTATTATGATGTCTCCATATATACTCACACACCATAACAAACATGCATTTACTACTTTTGTAGTCACAAATTTGTACTCCCTCCCTTCCCCCCAACCTCGATCTTTTATTCATTCAGAATACTGAAGTCAGCATAATTCAATCTCCAGATAAACATAAACACAATCCAGCAGCAGACAAATATTTTCTTCTTCAGCAAAAAAAATTAAATACAAAAAAATCTTCAAGTCATTATTTAACACAGGTGCATATCCCAGCCGTTTCAGCAAGTCAACATCTGTCAGACCAAACTGCAGGGTGAAAGCAAGTGAAAAAATAAATTGTAATAAGCTACAATTTAAGGGAGAGTTTGCATTAACTATATGCTGAACAATAAAATAAAAAAAATAAAAAGAATTAAAAACACATTCAAATGGCACGTAGTTGGTTCAAGACAAAAAAAAAATAAATACATAAAATAAATACATAAAGTAAATAAACAAAATAAAAAATAAAAATAAATATTTTTTTTTGTGCACTTTAGGCACTTTTTTGTACCATACAGTTTTTTTTTTTTTATACCATACCACCCACCATACAGCTCTTACCACACTCATACTTTTTTCTCTCTCTCTTTCTCAAAAAAAAAAATTAAAAAAAAATAAATAAATAAAAGGGCCCAAATCTGGTATCCTGCCTTGGATACCCAGACTGCACTCTACCTTACTTTTTGTTTGTTCAAAAAATGATACCCAGGAATTTGTGAATTTTATTTCTTCTGCACTCTGATAATTATTGATGCAGCACTACACATGCGTATTTCCAATGGAGTTTCTCCAAAATCCACAACTACTTTAGTGGCACCGCCTGGGTATATCTACCAGGATAAAATAACCCACTGATAGATTTTAAATGACTGAAAGGCTTGGGTTAAGCAAACTATTGGTGTTCTTATCAATGGTTGCTACTGATCTATGTAAAATCTAATGAGACAAGATAGCTTTAATTTGACAATGAAGTTATTTCTAAATATAAACACATACTTGGACTGTGCTTTATATATAGTATGTTTGTTTAGTACTTCGCTCACAAATCTTAACTATATCAGATGCTGATAGAAATAGGTCTCTACTTAAAGCCAAAAATCACAAAGATTAGTTAGACAGCAGCTGCCAGAACAAGGCTCCAACTCTCTGGTACAAATACTGGTTCTGCCCAGTTGAGATTTCTATATGCATATCTAATCAGATCAACTCCTCAACCAGTGTCCTTATCCTACTTTATGGATGATCAAAAATGAAGCTTAATTTGGGGGGTTGGAGAGGCCCGAATCTAAAACAGAATTAGAACATGAGTGTTAGGAATACATGTGAATATTATTACAGTGTTTAAAAGGACACTATAGCAATCCAGACCATTTCATCTCATTTAAGTTTCAGAGAAACTTCAATGTGTGCATTGCAGGGTTAAGACGGCCTCTAGTTTAACAACATGAAACTACGCTGGACGTCCTCACGCTGCACATGAGGCTATCCATTGTCTTCAAAATTCCCCTCGCATGCGTATTATGTTCCCCCTCTGTGCTGATGTCATAGAAGGTGGAGACTGAGTCAGGGCCACGTAACATCAGTGCTAGAATAAGGAGAGTGCCAAGGGGGAGGGTGGCAAAGGGACACTATAGTGTTGGAATACAGCTATGTATTTCTAACGCTATAGTGTTACTTTAATACTTAATGCAGAACCCTGGCCGCCTACAATTGGCATCCACTTGAGGTATGGTCTACTCAGAGATTACACACATCTTTAGTCATACCAATACATACCAGCAATGGGCAGTTGTAATAGGCTAAAATCAGTCAGCTGACACTCTCTGCCCATTTATGTCCAGGCTATGCTTCCTAATTAGCCTGACCAGGACAGAGGGTATGAGCTGCTGGGGACTTATTTGTGCCCATGCTGGTGCTAATTAAACGTTTTACATTCAATACTTCTGTTAAGAGTAGAGTAATAGAACAATAAAAAAAAATCTAAATATGGTTTTACTGTGCTACTAAAGTGTAAACCAGTTGGAACAGTATTTAACAAAAGGTTAAAATGTACTGCTGGCCACATCATTCAAACATTAACAGAAAAAGTTAAAACATAACGCTTCTCAATGCCCTTTGAGTGTCACATGGGTGAGAGATTTCCTGACTTACTATCCTGTAAAGTATTAGATGTTATGGAGTACAATATATTTTGGGATCATCAGTGGCATCCAGAGTATGCACATATGCAAGTACAGTCCATAACAGCACACTGATACACCTTATTTTTCTTTTTCTTTATCTGTTGTGATGATTTTTCTATTAATGTCATAAGAGGACATCACTGCAAGTCATAGAAATGTGTCCATTTCAGTGGGAACTGCACTCAATTCATAGATAAAAACCTGGAGGCACGCTCCAATCCCATTTTTTGATGTTGTTGTATAAATATCTCTTTAGCAAAATCTATTTGAGAAAAAAAAATAACCATGGGGCCAGCACCAAGGCCCAAGAGGCAGTTTGTAGTCACAAAAGAAAGGAAAAGTTCAATGCACTCCAAATCTTAGAAAGGCAAGTTTATTGGAACTACAGTGTCCAACAGCAACGTTTCGACCAGCTTAATAAAGAGCCTTTGGTCGAAACGTTACTGTTGGACACTGTAGTTCCAATAAACTTGCCTATCTAAGCCTTGGAGTGCCTGGACCTTTTCCCTTTTTCTGTGACTACATAATAAGTTCAAAACCCTCTCCTCTTATAAAGTACTCAAGGATGTATTTCATGGCAAGGTGAACTGAATTTAGTATAACCCTGGTCACCTCATTCCTTTAAACAGCTGGACTCTTTCTTGTCCTGTGCTAAACTATATTTACAACCTTTTCAGTTTTCCCTGAACTAGACATTTTATTGCTGGACTCTTGTTGATGACCTGTTGGGTTTTCAGTCTAGTGATGGTCTCTTTAAGCTTATTGACAAATATAATGGTAAACTGAAAACAGGGCAGTACCACTTGTTTAGTAAGGATATTATTTTACTATACCTTATTTTTCTTTTTATCTGTTGTGATGATTTTTCTGTTAATGACATAAAAGGACATCACTGCATTCCAAGTCATAGAAATGTGTTCATTTCAGTGGGACTGTTGCCATTTTGGACCCCTCGTCAACCATCCCTTTCTTGTTTTGGCATCCCACTTCTCTGCAAACATAACTTATGGCCTTTCTACACATACATGGGCATTTAAGCAGTTCTTTGTGCAAGAGGAACCTAAATAGCATACTCCCTTTCTGCACCCCGGGAATTCAAAGCTCAATTTTAATAGAAGTATTCAGCCAATTAGAATTCAGGAAGAATTCACCTCATGATCACTAACCAAAATATACACAGATATACATAAATGGACTACCATCTTCACTGATCTAAAAAGCAGAGTTTCTGGATAAATACATTTTAATACAATAGTTGTCCATAACTTTAAAAAGGTCTTTATATCTTTTACATAGGCCTCTTACGGATGTTGTCCAAGTCTTACAGTCTATTTCTTAGTACTTATATATTGCATTGTTTCTCAAACATTTTCCAATTTTAAGAGAAGATTAGGATCTAATAAAAATAAAGTGCAAAACACACTTCATTACCACTCAATTACCCACCTCAATAGAAAAAATATAAAACTAAATTACTCTGAATTTTGTAAAGCCCTGTATAATCAACTAAATTTCACAGACATTAGGCAAACACCAAATTACAACTGGTTTGTAACCCTTGTTCATCTATACATTTGACTTATGTAAAATTAAACTAAAAGATTAAGTTAGATAAGGACTGAGCCAAATGTACACGTTGTGAACAAAACAAAACAAGACCTTGCATTTGCGCTACATGTCTGTCCAACCGTAATTCACTTCTTTTATATTAAATGCACCCACCCTTATTATATATAATTTTATTCAGGGGAAACAGGGCTTTCATTTAATATCAAATATTTAGCTATTAAACATAATTATATATGAAAAAAATGGGAGAAAATAAGAATGTATTTTTTTTTAATTTTTTCGTTCTACATGACATTTTAACTGTCAATGTCATAATACTGTTTGCTTTTACTGCAATAAAATACACATATTTGTATTCAGCAAAGTCTCACGTGTAAAACAGTACCCCCTATGTACAGGTTTTATGGTGTTTTGGAAAGTTACAGGGTCAAATATAGCATGTTTCATTTGAAATTGAAATTCGCCAGATTGGTTACGTTACCTTTGAGACTGTATAGTAGCCCAGGAATGAAACTTACACTCATAATGGCATACCATTTGCCATAGTAGACAACCCAAGGTATTGCAAATGGGGTATGTCCAGTCTTTTTTAATAGCCATTTGGTCACAAACACTGGCCAAAGTTAGCATTAATATTTGTTTGTGTGTGAAAAAGGCAAAAAAACACGCCAATTTTGGCCAGTGTTTGTGACTAAGTTGCTACTAAAAAAGACTGGACATACCCCATTTGCAATACCTTGGGTTGTCTACTATTGCAAATGGTATGCCATCATAGGGGTAATTTTCATTCTTGGGCTACAATAGGATCTCAAAGGCAACGTAACCAATCTGGCGAATTTTAACGTGAAAAAAATGAAACACAAGCTTCACTGTATGTGATTAAAGTTCAATTTAGAGATTGAGATACATTTATTTAAGGTAAATTACATCTATTTGAAAGTGAAACCAGTTTTTTTTCATGCAGGCTCTGTCAATCATAGCCAGGGGAGGTGTGGCTAGGGCTGCATGAACAGAAACAAAGTGATTTAACTCCTAAATGACAATGAATTAAGCAGTGAAATTACAGGGGAATGATCTATACACTAAAACTGCTTTATTTAGCTAAAGTAATTAAGGTGACTATAGTGTTCCTTTAACTTTATTTTATTTAATTTCCAGCCAGCAGGGGGACTAACTGTCATTACAGGCAGTCCCCCTGCTGGCAATGCAGCAGCCAGTTAACCGGGCCATGTGATTGTGAGGTCCTCGCAAGGACCTCACTCTCACATGGCCGGAGGAGGCAGGATCTCAGGATTTTTTCTAGTACATTTTGCTATGTACCAACCAGAGCTGTGTTCCGCGAGAACAAAAATGGGGTTCCGCCGTGATTTCGCCAAAATAAATGGCCGGGGCCCGGTTGGGTGCCGCGGCCCTTTAAGAGCAAGACTGGGCCCCTGTCGTATCGGCCGGCTTGAAGGAAGTGATAACAGATCACTTCCTCCAAGCTTAACAGAGTTGCTGCAGCAATTTAGGGAGGATGGAGACAGCTGGAGACGGGGCGCTCAGAGAGGGAGCAGCATGGATGGCAGAGGAGAGGCTGGAGTGAGCTTGCAACAGCTCACTTCCATCATCCTCAGCCAACATCACCAGGACCACAAGCAAGCCACTCTCATGGACACACAAGATAAGTTAACAGGAGGGTGGCTCTGATGTGTGCATGTGTCAGTGTGTATCAGTGTGTTTGTATGTGCCAATGTGTGTATCAAGGTCTGTGTATGTGTCACTGAATCGGAGTGTGTGTATGTATAGGTCAGTATGTGTGTCAAGGAGTGTATCATGTGTGTATATGAATGTATGTATGTGTCAATGGTTTTATATGTGTGTCTGTATGTATGTATGGCAATATATGTGCAAACATCCCAGCAAACACCAACACAATCATTGTGTATATATATTTGAATTCATGTTTTTGTATGTAAACACTCAAAACACACCTTTCACTCAAACACCAGTACAACACACAAATGTACATCCACATTTACAAGCCAACACTACATCCAAGCACACCCCTGCACGCAAATGCAAACATTACATACAAAACACACCCCTGTATCAAAACACTAACATTAACGGTACACACAAAAGCACACCTGCTCCCAAGTACTACTACCTGTGATACAGCTCAATTTTTCTTTTTGAGGTTCCACGTTGTTAGTACATTATGTCAAAGGGTTCCACAAAAAAAAATAATTGGGAACCCCTGAACATTATACTCCCCAACTCCCCACTTACTGCTGGACTACAATTCTTTTAATTCTCTTCTGGAAGACTACAGGGACATTTCTGTTATAATAACCTTTTAGCTGTAGTGGATATGGTGCTCAGACTGGCCATTTGAAAGGTTTAACCAAACCCCACATGACAAACATTACTCAACCACACGTTCAAGGTTCTTCACCAATTTTTATTTTTGCATCCCAACAGAATATTTATTGCAGTTTATTACGCTAAACTGTGCAGATCAACTCAAACTGCTGAAGCGCTGCCGATAATGTAAATGACAACAGCGACATGAAGAGTCTGACCTACAAAGTGAAGATGTTCTTTGATGTGGTGGAATGGACTAACCTTTGAAGAGACAATTCTATTATCACAGAATTTCGGTGCGATGTAGGAATCTGTTTCTGAAGCTGGCTGGCGTCCAACGTACACAGTGCGTGTTCCAACTCGTTTTTCTTCACCGGGACACTGTCAAACACAAGAAAACTTAATTGAAATAAGTGAGAATATGCTGAAATAAATGCAATCCTTCATTAGGGAACACTTATATAATATTAACTTCCTTGCCAAAAGCACATTTTGCAGTATTCCCAATTATCTTAATATAGCCGGCTTAACAAATGCTGACTACAGCATTATAGTATTTAGAGAAACAATTCTAATAATGAGAATGTATTTGCTTCCTACATCACAAGTGAAATGTCCACCCTCTGGCATGGGTTCACGGTTAAGAGTATGGCTGCAACTAAACTATTATTTTCATAATCGATTAATTGGACGATTATTTCTTAGATTAATCTGATAACAATAAATAAAGCAGATCACCCTGCCATCTACTTGTAACCATCCTTAGACAACAGATGCTCAAAGTGAATTCACACTTTAGTAAATACATGTTTTCAATGAGTTAGCCCTCAATATATATGTATTAAGCCACTGTTAACCCCTTAATGAAACTTGACGGGAATTTTCCGTCATGCTGGCCTTTTACTTCTGAAGCAGTGTCCTTAAGGGGTTATATTTTATACAGACTTCAGCCAGATCTGTGTCAAATTGTATGTACGCTAAACCATTTTATTTGGTTCTCAATTAACTGATTTTCATCCTTCTTTATGATAACCCTATAAGAAATCTAATAATTCAATAACCATTCAGCTCTCAACAGAGGGATGGTACCAGGGGCCTCCAGGCACCATTACTACCGCAGCACAGGTCTAGAGACTCTACTGATTCGCTCAATTGCTGATTGCAGGGAATTGACGAGGTAACAGTATACATCAAGCTTCAGATGTTGAACTGAAATTATAGGTCTGCTGACAAATTATGAACTTTATGTATTTTGGCCTAATGTTTGCAATTCCTTTATCAGTTCTTCACAATTACAGGTTTGCAAAATAAACCTCAACGGTTTCCAAAAATATTAATATATCCAGCATCCCCATGCAACTAGCACTTTATAAATGTAACACATATGTAAATATAGCCAGGGTGTGAACAAGAAACTCATTTGGCAAGCTTGAATAATAGAATACTTTTACTTTATGGCCTTTCAGCAAAGTGCTCTATTGACTAAAGTATATCAAACAATTGTATTAGCGAAAGAACTTGTCTTGCTACCACAGAGGTAATCTGGACCACCACTTTTAAGCTGGAAAAGCACTACACCTTCTTATCGGCATTGTAAGATTGTCATTCAAATAGGCCTTAGGAAAGAGATACACCCTTCAATGTAGCAGTTAGCCTTATCAGTAACTTCTGTCATGCTACTGCTATGGGAACAATGACAGAACAAGCTCACCGATTAGTACAATTTAACTTTGTCTCGTTTGTCATTGTGCCAGTAAGTTTCCATAACAGAATTCCATGAACACGACAATGTTTTACATTTTAACTTGGTAAATCACAAGTGTAACTTGAGAAAAGTCCAACTAAGCAACAATGGATAATAAAAGTAAATTTTCTTTTTTAATTATTAAGTAAACAAGTTTACCAAGGGCCGCTGAGCCACAATCTCTGTATAAGGAGTCTTTAGTCTGCATACTATAAAATGTGACTATTTTCTATATAAATACCCAATTACTGCATCTTTAATAACGTAATTGCGGCTTTTTTTTTCTTCTGAGCATGCAATTTTCTTTCTAGTTATTATTTCCTTTCTAGAACAATGGCTTAATCAGTTTGCACTAAATGAGACGTTTTATTAAGCAGTGGCTGGAGTACGTAATCTTATCGACTGTATATTCGAGTAGTTGGTGACAAGACACAAGCATTGTAACATCACTCGAATCTAGTCACTTTTTTTAAAATATAAATTTATCTTCCATGGAATGTGCTGGGAATTTTATTAATTTAATAAAATGTTAATAAACTAAAACATTACAGAAGTAAAATAAAGATTATATAAATATTACATTATTTTGCAGATGTAACAGAATACCCATGGATGAGGACTGAAACAATGATTGCTGTATTTGTCCACAACAACCTACATAAATGTATCATATCATATATATATATTATATATATATTTAAATAAATATGTATTTGAGCCATGGAATCATGATTTTCTCATAATTAAGAACCCCAGAACACCATTAGAAAGAATACACTTTTCCATCCACTGCATACAAGATGCTGCATACAATAAACCAATATAAGAATTCAAGCAAGATTATCACTCCCGGTTTAGAGAAGAAAGTCACTATTTTAGTTTAATGTTTTGTTTTTATAGGTTTCCTTTTTATTAAAAAAACTGATATATAAAACAGACAATAAAATTTATATGCATTGTTCAATCATTCACATTATGGACGGCATTTAAAGTAAAAAAGACAGACAAAATAAAACCACCAAAAACAAACACTAAAAATTGACCATGCCCTGCCCGACTGAACAAACATTCTTACACAGGCCAACCGTTCATGCAAGTCGGATTCAGTGTTTCTACTGGGCTGGGTTACAACAAACTGCTCTTATCTGCACAGAGGAGGGGACACAGACAGGTACACGTATCCACACTTCTGGTAGGCAACACACTGGGGGAATTTTCGACAAGTGTTGTATTCTGAAAAATGGTACAATGCACTAAAAATTGAACATTCATGGAAATCAGCAGAGTCAGCAGGCACATTCTACGAGTGATTCCTTCACTTTTACATAGTTTTACCTCTTTCCAAAACATGATACTTTGATAATTCTTCCCTAGACATTCTCCTCCAATGTTTTTCTCATCAGCAAATAGTATTAAAACACTTTAAAGAACTCTCTTCCCTCAAAACAACTTTATTTCAATTAAAGGACCACTATAGGCACCCAGACCACTTCAGCTTAATGAGGTGGTCTGGGTGCCTGGTCCATCTAGAGTTAACCCTTTTTTCTATAAACATAGCAGTTTCAGAGAAACTGCTATGTTTATGTTAGGGTTAATCCAGCCTCTAGTGGCTGTCTCATTGACAGTCGCTAGAGGGCTTCCTCGTTTCTCACGGTGAAAATCACAGTGAGAAGACGCCAGCGTCCATAGAAAAGCATTATGAATGCTTTCCTATGGACTGGCAGAATGCGTGCGCAGCTCCTGCCGCGCATGCGCATTCAGCCGAAGAGGAGGAGAAGAGGGAGGAGAGCTCCCTGCCCGGCGCTGGAGAAAGAGGTAAGTTTAACCCCTTCCTCTCCATCCATGAGTATGTTTTCCTGGCACTATAGTGGTCCTTTGAGTTATGAGTGCTGAAGTCCTATGGCGCTATCTTATCTTCATCACTTAGTTTTTTTCTCGGGTGTCTGTCCGCACCGCATTCTCCTTACTCTGCTCTGCCACTAGACGGAGCAGAGAATGAAAGCGTTAAGAAGTATTGGGCGACTGAAGTACCAGGATCTGTAAAACGAAGATAGCAGCGACTGAGAGGGACAGCTTGAAATTAGTAAAAATAAATAAATACCTTCCCCCTGCTCCTACACTGGATCGGTCACTTGCAGGGGTCTTGGCGAAATACGAAAACAAAAGAAGCAGATCCGCTTTAATATACTTATTCTACTATAATGCAAACTACAAAAGTACTGTATCAATAATATATGCCTACACACAATATGATGAATGCGCACACTCCACTACTGCAATGTAGACCTGTTTGTACTATATAAATAAAATATACATACATATATACAAAGATGTTAACCAGCATAAAAAGGTAGGAGGATCACCTGTTAATATATGAATGCAATAGAATTTAAAACAGTGCATTATTAATTCAAAACAGGATAGAACAATGACAGATAGGAATTGTCTAGTAATGCAAAAAGATCAGCCGCCCCTTTGGTTAATCTTCTAGACCAAGTAATTAATGGAAAGGAACATTAGTCAGCAAATAAACTTTGCTGCTAATCCATCATAAACAAAGGATTTGACATGTGGGGAGCTGAATAATGCACAATAATTTGAGTTGCAATGGGAAATGGATGGCCTTTTAAAGGTTTTAACATTATATTTTTAAAGGATACGCAAATCAAGACAATTGTGATTCATGACCATTATCTGCAAGTACAGCGATGTCAGTCGGCTTATCAGCCACTTTCTGTAATCTTGGCACCTTTGTCTGCCCAACAGGCTTTCAATTTATAGACTTAAAGGGCACCTGTCATGCCCCAAACATCTTATACTTATTGGATTGAACATAAGATTTTATAAAATAGGTTTTTCTCCTAGCAGGCAGACAGACAAGGGCGAAAAGAAAAGACCTACCACAGGTCCCTTTGTTCTCCTCCCATGGCAACCACAGCACATGTGCGGTGGTTGCTATAGAGACTCAATAGTCAGAGCATCTGTCACTCCCTGGGTCATGCCACTGACGAGATATGCCCTGTTTGGGATGCATTCCCAAGCCAGAGAGAAGGTGGGTATTACTCAAAGAGTAACACCCAAGAAGGGGAACTGGAATGGAGGAAAAGCGAGTAAATCTTTATATTTTACATCAAAAACACATTATGTATTTTTAAGATATATGGTGTATTCAATGTATATGGAAACGATTTAAGGAAAGTCATTTTTTCCACTACAGGTTCACTTTAAAGAGGAACGGTCACTTTTTCACTTTTAGCATAACCACAAAAAAGTTAGCTATCGTCGCTAAAGGTTTACAAAAAATATATTATATATATATATATATTTATTTTTTTCCCTTTAGAAATTAGTTGGCATGCTTTGCTGGACTTGTGTGCATGTGTATGGCACTTACAGCTTGAGAATAGTTTTTAGTGTGCATGCGCATGTACAGAGTTGGTCTGTTAAATAAACTAACATGCATGTCCATAGAATGATGGGGCGGTAAAGCCTCCAAAATGAGGAAACCCAGCATGTTTCATTTTATTCACTATGTTCTATTCACCCCAGTAAATGCTGAATGTTTTCTTGTTTGAAATAATAATAAAAAGTTTTTTTTACATGTTTAACTCTGAACCAAAGTGTGACTCTGCTTTAGAGATGAATAGTTAACCATAATCTATTGTAACCAGAAAAATTAACATACGCTAGCTGATAATGTCAGTCAGCACACTTTACACACAGCACTCTCAATCTATCACTGCCATTTAGGCTGCACAACTTTAATATTCACAAAAATGGGAAATTGCGCATTATGCAGGAGATCTCTGGGTGCCATGAAGAGTCAGAACTACAGGGGGTTTCTTGCTTAAAGTGTGCCTTCAAGCATCATCTTTCAATGTGTCATTTTTGACAAAGAACACAGTTGGCCAAAACATTGTCACAAAGTCAGCACCTGATGCACAAGATTCTTTGAGTGCCTGGACTTTCTATCTAAATACATAGTGAAATTCTGTAGACTCAAAAATCCACAGGTGAATCTATTTTCCAGTGGAATATCCGAAAAACCACGAGTGCAGTCCCTTTGTGGATTATATGAAACTGCGATAGCGGTCTATTTTCAGTGGAACAGCTGTTTACTGAATAGTTTTCAGGAGTTAATGAAGAGGGAGTTTCCATTTCAAATACCAACTTAAATTCTTTCAAAAGTTTGTTTTCACTGTCCAAAAAAACTGCACCCTTCTCAAGATAAAGAACAGTAATGTCTGCTTCTTCAGTCATTAAAACAATAAAAACAATAATCACAAGATTTGACTTTTAACCCCCTAAGGACCAAACTTCTGGAATAAAAGGAAATCATGACATGTCAGACATGTCATGTGTTCTTAAGGGGTTAAATAACAGAAAAGACATACTGCTCTGCAACTTACCAACTCCTCTGCCAGTCAACAAGATATGTATGTTGCTTGATAATCCATTATTAGAATCTGACATTATTAAAGGAATAACTTGACTGCCGTGAGAATATAATGCATTTTACAGGATTAATTAAGAAGGATTTTGTGTTACCTCACTTCTCGTTTCATTTCTTGGCATCCTGGGTTTGAAAGTTTAAAAGTAATTGCAAGTTATAAACCGTCTCTGTCAAATCATTGTTCAATTCCTCGTTAGCGAGGTTACTGAATTGCAGGGAGGCTGGAATTCTCACAAACTGTGAGCCAGGCCATCCCATAACACTAAATTAAATCATCAGAATGTTGAAGGAAAAAAAGTACAACATTTCAGAAGCTCATGCTTACGAGTTAGCCTTCCAGCGGTTTCAAAGAATTTGGCATGGTAAAACACTACAGGAATTGGGGGATATATTTTGGCTTCCATTGTAGACTATGATTGACACATTGTTTCTACATGTTCACTGCTGCATGTGTTCTTGAATATAATATTCTATTTTATTTATAAAGCTCCAACAGTTACACAACAGCGGAGAGGGTAAGAAAACAATCAACTGAATAATGAAATGCAATGCTGGAACAAGAGGTGATGGAGATCCCAGTTCAAACAAGCTCACAATCCAGAAAGAGATGGTCTGATGGTCTTCGTTTTAAAGCCATTATGTCACCAACTGGGGTCTTGGCATATTTGCAAAGACACCAAACAGTGACACTGCTGCTGGATGTCTGTGGGTTATGGAGGCAGGGGAAGGTGAGATTTACTTACCTGAGCCTGTTCCTTGCAAGTACCAGTTACTCTTACTTTCATTCTTCTTCAGCTCCTGGCGCTTCAGCTGCCAGGAACGCACGTCAGCACTGTACTCATGCATGCACGAGTGTACAACATTGTGGTTCATCTAGAATCCAGCGAGATCTTCCATAGAAAGCTTTATTTCTCTATAGCCATCACCTTTTGTTCATTCGGAGGAACAATACGGAGACAAAGTAGACCCTACTTAGTCTCAGTATATCTTTTGACTTGGTTGTAATTTCAGTGAAACACAGTTAATCTGAGTATTTCATAAAGTCTTTATGAAATACAAATTTTTATATGGGGGCTACAGAGCCGATATAATGAAGTGATTTGGGGACTAATAAAAATAGCACGGTTCACATTTTACAAATTCCACACAGACACAGGGAGGTCTGGCACTTCGATAGATTCAATTTCCAGTATTTTCTTTTTACTTTTTATTAGTGTTCTTTAAAAGAAACACTTCAACCACCATTGCCACTATAGATCGCTGTATTTGTGTTGCCAGGAGTGCCCTGTACCCCCTCATAGTATGTAGTCAAACCTGCTCTCCGGCACTACAAGTGGTGTCGTGGAGAAGCTCCTAAGCTCCTGGCAGGTAGGAAGTCAAGTAATGTAATACTACTTACAATGGGTGGGAAGAGTGGCAAGCTGTATGGCGCTTGGAGTGGCCCTTTAAGGCTTCTCAAAATGTTACGGCTTGCATTTTATTTTATAGCACTCCAGTAATATACCTCTTTAATGACTCCTGCAAAGATTGCTTCGGCTGTAAAATATGTTTCTATCTCTATATAACATATGTGTTGAAATTAGATACTAAAATGTATATAGTAAAAATATGTGAACCATCAAGACTGTTTTACGGAAAACTAAAAAAAAAAAAAAAAAACAGGATAAAGTTTTGCTTATATTGTATAGCTGCTAAAACACAAAGTAAACATAGAATCTATATGTAACAAAACCCCTCGTTGATTTACAGTAGTTATGGTGGTTTTGTTCCTTCCTACGGTGATTAAGGTGTGAGTCTCCTTCCACGTTCCTGGACTTCATTTGCCCTGTGACTATGGCCCCTGGGGTGTACTGCCCTTTAAAAACTCCATTTGTGCATATTGGATTCTAAAGTACTGTTTCTGCCCCTTTTAAAAACTATTGCACTTTTGAAGTGGCACCTCGTAGTGCCAAAGTAGCTGCCATTCGACATACGAACACGTGTCGGCGGCCATTTTAATTCAGTCGAACGCGTTCAGTGGTGTTTAGTCGTCGAGTTCATGGAACTCAAATCGGATATGCGATAGCACGAACACCGCTGAACGTTACCTTCTCCAGACTTCAACAGAAATCGAAGTGTGTTCGACAATTCAAAGCCACTTTAACTTTGAGTATTTGCGCGAATGACCCCCGTTCGTGCATTTGAACGGAACTTCGTATTTGAACTATTGGAAATAGACCGGCCGCACAGCCAAATTCTCTGGAACTGTTTTGGGCATGAAAATGTGCGTGTGGTCGGTCAATATGACTTCCACAAAGCCTTTGAGCCCCTGCTCTGACTGGGTGATTTTTTTATATGTTGTTTGCCCAGATCAGAGCTATCCAGGGATATGTTTTTGTTTTGGGGTGTTTCTGGACTTTGGGTAAAAATTTATATTTTCTGCCTGGGGATAATTAGGTTATTCCATTAGCTGGCTTAATTATATCACAGGCAGAGGGGAGGGATTGCTGACTGTATGTGGGAGTGTTATTGTACTAATTATTGTTCCTATTGGTTTGTGTCCCTTTTGTCACAGTTTACCATCAGGTCTAGGGGATGTGCCTCTGGCCTGAAAATGTGTATTAAAGAAATGCCTTTGTGCTTATTAAACCAGACCCTCTTACCCTCAACTCGCAGCCTCGTATCGCGTTGTAGGGAACAACTATACCTGCTAGCTCTTGAAAGAGCTCTTCAGGATATCGGGTTGGAACTCTGCAGCTATGGAAAGAAAAATGTCCAGACGGTAGATACCCTCACTCTATAGGGCTAACCGTCACACTATACAAAATAACAGTGCGCCACAGTCACTAATATTTACCAGCTTCGTATAGAATATCTCAAATTAGAGAGAAAACAGAAAAAACAATTAGTAAAAATGATGTACAATTTATTGAAAATATATTGAATATTGGCACAAAACACAAGTGTGCAATTAACAATATGAAGCCTGCGTAGGCTTTAAACCCTTATGTCTAGCAGTTTACTTTTCACAGCACAGAATTCATAATACACAAAACCAAAGAGTGCAGGTTAAAATCAAGTAAAGGGTAGTATAAGGTGCTCCAAATGACTGCTTAAAAAAGCTGTGGACACCAACCTTCCCTTCACAGCACAGAATTAAAGTGCAAATGTAAAAAGTGCATAAATCGTTCTAGAAAAGTGCTTTGAAGACTGACTATACCTAATCTCAGTGTACTTCTCAAGAGGGCTCAACGCGTTTCGGCAAGTTTTCGTTGTATAGCTAAGCTAATGTGTAACTGAATGTAATTGCTATTTCGCCTCACACCTGAAAAATAAAAGCAAATCGTGGTCAAAATCATACGCATAACCTTTTTTCGCTAAATATTTATAGGAAAAGTAATACATTCGGAGATGGTTTTAATGCTTAAAACAAAAAAATAAAAAAATAAAATGAAATAGTACACTTGAAAGGGATACACTAAGCACCAAAGGCACTACATTTTCATGTAATGGTTTGGGTGTATAGAATGCAGTCCTTTTTCTCTTGCAGTATAAAACATTTCTGAGAAGCAGTACTTCTTACATTTGTTCGTGAATACACCTCCAGTGGCTGTCAGACAGTCAACCACAATAATTTACACATAGTGCCAACACTGTACAAAAAGACCCAAGACCCCAGATGATGACTGCTCTGCTTTCATTCAGGTGGCCATGCATGGGAGGCAGAGTAAGGTAGCTTGAAACTTACCTGAACCTGCCACTCACGGCCACTCCCATCTTCTTCCTTGAGGTCCTCTTGAGCTCCTGGTTCTTCATCTTTCAGGATTCCATGTCAGCACTGTACTCTCTCTCTGCATGAGTGCAAGTACAACACTGATGTCTATGGAGGATCCTGTGAGACCACGGGAGTCTTCATATCAGTGGGTCCACGAAGAGTGCTAACTCTTATTAACCAGGCACGAATGTGCAATGTAGTGACATGCTTAGATGAATGACGACATTCGGCAGACTCAAAGATTATATGCATTCCTACAACTCATGCCTTGGAGCTGAGCTTTTACCTACAGGTATAAATACAAGAATGTCACAGCAGCCACCAAAACAAACAGGACATTTTCAATAATTATTTTTTTCTTGCACAAAGTTTTACCAACTATACGAATGTCTTTAAGAGGAGATAGATTACTTTATAACCCGTTTATCTCATCTTAAAAATAAATTAAGCTTTTATTCTTCACAACTAATGTACAGTACACATCTGTTCCATGTAAAATGTGACCGTCTGTCTGAATTTTGGGAACTGACCAAAATTTGTATTCAGTAAAAGCACCAAAGGAAAACTACAGCTGCTGAAGGGTGTGTAACAGAACACGCAAGCTCAAATGTTTTATAGCAGGTTACAGCTGTGAGTCCCAACCAACATCAGCAGTCCATGATTTATGCACTTCGCAATGAGGATACTTGCAAAACCTAGAGCAGTATGGTATGTCTTAAAAACTGGGCTGATAAGCACTATTTCAGAGAACTCTGAAATAAACCAAATGCTACTTTAAAACATCATAATCCATGCACTCTCTGATTTATATGCCTCCGCTACAGACACACCTACATACTTCCTGGATTGTTTGTTTTTATGTGTACAAGTAGGTAATATGGAACATTTTTATGTAGTAGACTAGACCTGCTTGACAAAACCGGTTAAGCTTACAAGTTGAAATGTTGACATTTTCACTACATGAAATAAAGACAAGTAGCCATGGAATGATTTGTCTTGTGGTGTTTTTTACATTTGTGTTTCTATAAAGAATGGGACCAAGGCAGGGGGTGTGAGTGGGAGCTTGGCCAGTGGCGGACTCGTCTGGGAAATTGTCGATGACTTACTAAGAACAATTTAGGCAACTAAAATGTAATTTATAACAAGAACAATGCATCTTATTTACACAAACTAATTTGTAAACACATTTATTGTAGTTTAACCACTTATAGGTATCAAAAACAACTTTAGCTTGATGAAGCAGTTTTGGTGTATAGATCATGTCCCTGCAGTCTCGCTGCTCAATTTTCTGCTGTTTATGAGTTGAAATCAATTTTATTTCTGTTTATGCAGCCCTAGCCACACCTAACCTGTGATTTACAGTATGTAAAAAAAAAAAAAAAATAATAAAAAAAATTTATTTCATTTTCAGAGGTTAACTAAAAATGTATAAGTTTTTATATCCTGCTCTGTAAATTGAAATTAACTGAAACACTAGAAGGTCGTTCTATTAACACAGCATGAGATAAGAAATTCTAAATTGCACCTACTGTGCAATACAGGAAGTTTAAACATTAGATGACTCTTTACAGGAAGTGTTTAGGAAGGCTGTGCAAGTAACATGCAGATAGGTGTGACTATGGCTGTATAAAATAAAAATAAATAAATAAAAATGTAAAAGTGATTAAAATCCTAAAAAAAAAAAAAACCCCCAGCAATTTAGCAGTGCGACTGCAGGGACATTATCTATAAACCAAAAACAGTTTAACTACTCTGACAATGCTATGGTGCCTATAGTGTCCTTGAAGAACCACATGCCTTCCTATACTGTCATGCAGTGCAAGGCTTTAAAGCCCAGTGATGACATACATCGTCATGCAGTACAGGTACCAACAGGGGTTAAATTCCTGGGGGTCCCCTCTGTCAGCTGGGGACACAGATAGTGGCCCCAGACTGACAGATAAGCTATGAACAGGGCTCAAAGTGAGCGCTATTCATAACTCTTTAAATACCGCAGTATTTCAATCACTGCCCTCTCAGCCTGCAGAGTTAAAAAAAAGGAGACACAAAGTATCTTCCTGTAGCACTGCTTATAACTCACAAAACCCCTTAAACTGTTGCGGTAGCGTGATTGCACTGCCACAGTAATTTTTTTAATTAGTGTGCCAGAAAGACCCCCAGGCGGAGGTCTTCCTATATTCTATTGCGTAATGCATACATTTCCAAAAGGTATAAAAAGAAAGCCCTATTTCTCCATTAAAAACATGATATATAATATGTATGGGTGCACTTAAACAGAAAGGGGGAAATACATGGCAAAAATGCTAAAACGGCCTTGGTCACAAACGTGTTGCATCTCAAAAAGCAGTTATCCTTTAGGGGTTAAAGATTAATTTGAGTATTATTGTGGTGGAGCTCGACTATAAACTCAGACACACCAACAATATAGAGCTCCTAGAATAAGCTAAATGCACATCATCCAGTAGAAAGCTTGATAATAACAAGCTTGTTTATTTTATAATATTTTTTTGGATTAGTTTAAGTATGAAGTCTTCATCTGGTATCAAATATTAGAATTCTAACAAGCAACAAGAATCAGTCTTTAGGTTTAAAAAAATAAAATCAAGGTTTAAATAAAGTCTTATTGATAATGATGTAAATCAGGTCCACTCTGATCAATATATACATTTTTATAACATTTGTAATTTATGCTATGGATAAATAAGCAGGAAAATTAGATCTATTGGAAGGTACACAAGAAAAACAGTACCATTCCATAGAATAAAAGAAAATCAACATTATTTCATTGGGTGTATAAATGTCAAATGGTTACAGGCAGGAACCAACAAAAAAATAAAATAAAAAAATATATATCACTCAGTCTCTTCGAAGTCCGTTTGACTGTATTCACAAGTGCAGTTTAAATGTTTCATTAGGCAAGAAAAATATGAACAGACTTACCAGCAAGAGTATCAGTGAAAACCAAGATTCATCGGCCTTTAGAGGTTCCATACTAGTAAACCCTATAAGCCTACTTTGTAAGGTTTTTTTTTCTGGTCGCTTTTAATCCTACTCTGAGGCAATATTGAAACTTGCCTTCCAAAATGCTGAATGTACAAAGGTCCCCGAGCATTATTTGGACAAAGTTAACGTTAAGTCAAAGTAAGCAAAAAAAAAAAAAAAAAGCAGAAGCAAAAAAACATTACGAGCCACTATAGAACAAACAGGTTTAAAAGGGAATGTATATATTCAACAGTTTCCCCATTTCTAGAATAAAAATAAATAAATAAGCTTAAATAATTAGAACTTATATATAGGGTCCTCAATAGGATCTGGGAGGGAAGCATGATAAAGTAGTGGTAGTTTTGAAATTTAAATTCAAACATAAGTGATAACCCCCAATCATGCTGAAAATGGCATATGAACAATCTATGTAGAATCTTTTATGTAATAGAATCAGGGCCGGCTTAACATAGGGGCTGATGGAGCTGCAGCTCCATTTTATTTTATTTTTTATACTTTATACACTAGGGTTGCCAGGTATTTATCATGTATTTCTTATGGTTGCCAGGTATTCCTCAGAAGTATTTCTCAGGTATTTGAGGTTGCCTAGCCGGTGCCGGTATTGCAGTAATACCGGCAATACAAATGTCAGTCTCAGTATAAACAGGGATTATTCTGCAATACCAGCACCGCTGTTTGTGTGGAAAGAGGCAGCTATAAGAAGTTAAAGCATCTCCCTCCCTGCCTCACTTTACTCACTGATCCGCGGAGGAGCAGCTCTGCACAGAGACAGACGTTTCGAGCCTGCAAGGCATGGGGACGGTGAGAGACTTTGGGACGCTGAGACATTGGGACACTGGTGAACATGGGGATCCCCATGTCTCCCAGTGTGCCTGGTGTCTCTCAGTGTCCCTAGTCCCCTAGTCTCCCAGAGTGCCCTAGTCTCTCAGTGTCCCAATGTCTCTAAGTGTCCCCTAGTGACATCAGGACCCAGACTCTAAGGGACACTGGGAGACATGGGGATACAAACACTAGGGGACACCGGGCAACTGAGATTTGGGAGGTATGGGGCACTCCCAGTGTCCCCATGTCTCTCAACCAATGTCCCTAGTATCTCAATATCCCCATGTCTCCCAGTGTCTCTGGAGTCTCTCAGTGTCCGTAATGTGCCACTATCCCTAGTGTCTCAGTGTTTCCTAGTCTGCCAAAGTCCCCATGTCGCCTAGTGTCTCACTGTCCCCTAGTATAAAAGAAAAAATCTCAGGCACTCACTGTGATAGATTTAAGCAGGTTTATTGGACACCACAATGTTTTGACCTGTACCCAGGTCTTTATCAAGTCTCCAGTGTCCCCTATGTATCACAGTGTTTCAGTGCCTCATGTCTCCCAGTGTCCCCTTTATGTCTCAAAGTCACCCAGTGTCCCCAAGAATCTCAGTGTTCCTAAGGTCTCCCAGTGTCCCAGTGTCTCTCAATGTCCCCTAGTGTCATGGGGACACTGGGAGACATGGGGACACAGAAACTAAGGGACTGGGAGACATGGGGACACAGACATGCCCCCTTCGGCAGTTCTGGTTATGTAATTTGTGTCAGTGGCCCACCCTTTCACCCCATCCATAGACTTCCTGCTTTACTGGACACTGCGGTTAGGGGGTATGGTATGGGTTTACTTGAAAGATGAAATTGTGAGATTAGCATACGGTATGTGTTTTCTCATAGCTGCATCCTACGAGTTTCCCTCCAGCACCATCTCCATCAGATACATGACACTTGGGATGTATGACTGTTTTAGTGTTTTTGGTCGATAAGATTTTGTAATTAGACCCATCATAATTGTCAGTACCAGGCCCACTGGACTCTTAATCTGGCCCTAAACGGAATGGAATGGTTGACATACCTAGGTAAATTGAGCACAATGTTCTACCATGTAGAAAAAGCTTGCAGAACATTTATATTATTAAATATACAGGCAGTCTTATTTAAGTTATACAGAAATGCACAGCAAATAGTATGCTTAAGTCCTTATTAATCAGTTTCATGGTTTTTACTTTATGATAATTAAAAAGGACCCCCTTAATGCAAATATTTCCTAAAATACAGTTAACAGTTCTACATCTTCTATAACAATTAACATTACTCACACATTTATACAAACAAGGGATGGATGGGATATGAGACAGTGAGAAACACACAACAACAGGAAATCTGCTGTTTATTTAGTGATAAATAAAGCCTGGAAAGCAATACTTTTGCAAAAAAAAAAAAACTGAACTAAACAAAAACAGCAAACTGGGTATTGCTCAAATCAAATTATCCTACTAGTTATTTAAACATACAATGGGAAATCCAGCTCATTATTTGTGGCACAAACTGCAATCTAGAACAGTCAATACATGTGTAACTGTGGGACTGAACTGAAATGTGACACTTTCAGTGTGCCCCCAAATATCTATTAGTAGACATCCACCAGGAGCAACAGGTGTGACAAAGGGCCACATGTAGATCCACAGGCCTGCCATCAAGACATTAAAAAGACCCATATTTAAAAAAGCCAGGGCTGGAAAGATAGACCGGACCACAGCAGCAAGTCAATACCCCCAGTGCTGGGCACAAGGTGGCTGTTGACCTGCTGTGGTCAGCTTCCCACTAGACCTCAGAGAGGTCACGCTCCTCCTCAGAAGATATAGTAAGCTTTCTCCGCTTGGTCTCAACCAAGGTTCTATTCTAGATTAGCATATTTTAGAACCACTAGCTGTAACCTCCATCAGAAAACAAATAAACATGATCATGTCACTTGTGAAACATTCACATTCAAGTTCTATCCATTTACAATGCTTTTGCCTCTTTTTAGGCCTTGATTTAATATTTTGGACAAGCTTTTCTAATTATTAGTATTTAAAAAAAAAAAAAAAAATTCTAAATATTAAATAATTTGAAAAGTTTATTCACAAGAACATTACACCAAGGAATAAATCTACGGTCCCTGCACAAACATTTCTTGCTCTAGTCTAGACTTACTTTCTGCTTCATTCATCTCATGTTCAACTTCCATATCTCTGCTCACTTTCCAGCACAACGTGAAACTCCAGCCATTACCTTCATTCTTCTGCTCTTCCCCTCCCCCCCTTCTCCAAAACCCCATTACCTCCAATTTTTACTCTCCCATAATGGCTACAGAAAACTAAAAAAAGGTGTCACCTTGTCACCCCACCTCCACTTTATATACGTATGTTGGTACTACATAAAGGTAAACATATAAATACAAAATAATATAATATGCGTCACTCACATTAACTATACTTCCATCATAGGATTCCCAGGGGATTTAATGGGAGCTGCTTATGCACAGAATGGGAGTCAGTGACGGCTGTTTTGCATATATGTCTCTAGTTCAGATACATGGAAAATTGTGCGGAATGCATTGAAATTGGGGTAGAGCTGTACACATGCACTAAAGCCCCACAATGAGAAGACAGTAGTATTAAATAGGCAAGTGGAGTTGGGGGAGGTATGAAGAAAATTCTCTTCTACTATTGTTGTTCACCTGTATTAAAATACGGATGAACTACAGTTGGCATGCTACTGCATGCGACTAAGATTGTGCCTAAACCAAACACCTGGCATAGGAACAGTACAATGACAAACATCTTAGTTAAACTTCAAAACTAGACTAACAGGAACAATCTGAATAGTGACAGAAGGGTAAACAAATAAATTGTTAAAGTCAATCGAGATAAGGACTTATGAATAAAGTACACTGGAAAGTACATTTTTAGAATAGTAGATGCACAATTTATCTTGACTAACCCATTTTCCTGGCACTGTAGAATCCTGGAGTGCCCCCCTCCCTCCCGCACCCCATCCTATGTTGCTGAAGAGGTTAAAACCCCAGTCACTTACCTAAATCCAGCACCGATGTCCCTCTGTGCTGGGTCAGGCTCCACCCATGCTCCTTTCCCACCAGGGAGACTTAATGCGCATGCGTGGAAATGACTGCTCTTGCATTAGGATCTCCCCATAGGAAAGCATTATTCAATGCTTTCCTATGGGGATTCCGGAGACGCTGGAGGTCCTCATGCATAGCGTGAGGACGTCCAGTGTCGTTCAGAAGACTAAAATGTGTGTAGGTTATTATTGTATTTCACATGGGTAAACGACACTCAGTGACGGCGTTCCATCACAACCACCTCAACACCGATGGAATTGGTGGTGGATGAAGTGTCCCATAGCAAACTATGGAATGTGTGGGCCCCTTCACCAGGAGGAATGTGGTTAATCTGGGATTATTTAGCTACAGTTACAGATAAACAATGAGGGGTGGTAAACTGGGTTCCAGCTCTGGGAGGTAGATGTCCACAACAGGTCTCAGATTCAACACCCTTTGGGTGTTGAGAGGAGTTTGTGCAATTTCTCTCAGGCCTCCTCTTTTCTGCTCCCTCCCCCCCCCCCTACTTTTTCAGTTCTACTTATTTTGTTGAATGGTGGCTGCAGCTTTAAACTGGGATGAGTTGTAGAGGAGCTCCAATACTCCGGGTGAGTATCTCCGCCAAAGAGCACTCCTAATCTCGCAAAGTCTTCAGTGATTTTAGCAGACTCATCCAAACAACAGATTTTTCATCCAAACATCACCCTTCATCAGACTTGATGAAGGGTGAAAACAAGGATTCTTTATTAAGGATTTGCACATATATTTATATCAATACCCCCAGCCTCGGGTCGGTAACAAAAACAAAAGTAATCCCACATGTGTGTCTGGGACATGATCAGATTAACAGACGCATGACACGAAAAACAACTAAAACATTAAGAAATACAATATTAACCTACACACACACACACACACACACACACACACACACACGGTATCCCCAAGTCCCCATTCTGGTGAAATAGTGCCCTTATCCCTTGTTCATAGCAGAAACCATTTGATTTG
The DNA here is from genome assembly GCA_933207985.1 of Pelobates cultripes. Lineage (NCBI taxonomy): Eukaryota > Metazoa > Chordata > Amphibia > Anura > Pelobatidae > Pelobates > Pelobates cultripes. The sequence continues at coordinate 52,155,145 of OW240920.1, read as the reverse complement.
ACAGACCACGGCTGAGAGTCAATCCAAGAAAACAGTTCCACAGACTTTCACGGAGTAGCATTCCAGCTGTTCTATAAGGTCGGTGGCTCGCTTTCAGGGTCCGACTGCAGAGAGGGTCAGGGGGAGAGGAAAGAAGCCATAGGCATGTAATTAATCTCTTTTATGTATAGTTTATGGTGTTTCTTCACATGAGGCAAATACACTGCCTCACTACCATTATTATGTAGCTTCTATGAGTTTCCTCAAAGATATATTGGTCATTAGGAAGGGAGGCGGGGGTGCACACAGAGGACAACTTTTAGAAGTCTTAATGGAAGTTAGTAACCATCAGGAATTGCTGCCAACACTATATTATTGGACTTGTTATAATACAAATTAATTACATTTATTTGTTTTGTTGACATAAGCCAATGGACCAGTTCACAAATGTGTTTCCTGTTTATAGAAAATAGCATTTGTCTAATGGAAAAATTGAAAGTTGTGTTCAAAAGGATGCTGCAAAATTGTCACGTCTATAAGACTTTATGGTGACAGCTTAAAAAGCCTTGTTATCTTTCCATCAATGATTGTACTCTTGAACTAGATTTTCACAAAGAGAAATGTCATCAAATTTCAGTGAAACAATTTTACAGCAGAAGGTCTTGCATTAGAGGAAAACAAGATAATGCACATTCCATGGTAGCTTAGCTGAATAGAATGTTTTGGGCATTTGCAAATTAATCAATCACATTTAAAATCAAATGGAGGATCTTATTTTCCAGATGACTGACTTAATGTCCATTCTCATGAACTATATTTTGTCAGCAGCTGTTAACATGCCATTTCATTAAAAATTTATAAAAAAAACAAAACAAAACAAAACAAAACAAAAAACGGATGTTCTGTTAAATATTATGAGATTGCCTTACTTATAGGTGGCACATGAGAGAAAATCCAGTATATTTCTACTACTGACCATTTGGTGCTCCCAATACATACAGGGCAGACTAGCTATGTTGTATCACAATCTAAAAAAAACACATCTTGGGAGCATTAAGAGGTTAAAGGAACACTCTTGTAACTGTACCAGGAGGCCCCTAGGTTCACTCTTACCTTAAGGGGTTAAACCATTCTCGAACACTTTAACCACAAGTGTTACCTCCAGGGGGGGCGTGGCCTGTAATCCGACCGAGATGGCCGCTTAGACTCTGAGCTCCGCCGCACCCGTACCTTCATACAGCGATCCCACATCAGCCAGTGCGACAAATGGGTCGCAACCGCCGCTCCGACCACCCGCAAACCCAGAGGGATCCCCAGCCGAGCTCGCAGCAGGGACCGATGGACGGCTTTCTGCAGCCGCCACGTGGTAATGGCGGCGGGAATGAAAGCCCGCCCCCGGCCGCACAGCACTCAGCCCAGGCACCGGGGGGTGACCCCACGGCCATAGAAAGGATTGGGGAAGAGCTGAGGAACATAGCAGCAGCCATGGCGACCAAGGCAGATCTCCTAACCCTGACCACTACCATTCAGGATGCCCTGAGGGCAGAAATGGCGGGGCTCCGCACGGAGGTGACTACCCAGGCAGGCCGCATCCAGGCATTGGAGCAAACAGCAGAAACCCACTCTACCAGGATCAACGCGACGGACGTCGCCATAGCCAGGCAAGGGGACATGATCTTGCATATGCGCAGGAATCTGGAGGACCTCGACAATAGAGGCCGCAGGTGCAACATCAGGATAAGGGGGATTCCTGAAGCTGACGAAGGAGAAAACGAGGCAGAGGTACTGACAAACCTATTCCGCACTATCTTACACACCGATGCACCGCAAACGTTCGAATTTGAAAGGGCACACAGGGCCCTACGCCCGCGATCTGCTGAGGATGGCCCAAGGGATATGATCTGTTGCCTGCACTCGTTCCCTATCAAGGACACAATAATGAGAAAGGCCCGGGAACGCCCCACGTGGCCCTTCCAGGGCACTCAAGTATCCCTATACAATGATCTCTCTCCATACACGCTGGAAGCTCGGCGAGCACTTAAACCGATAACCACTGCGCTGCGTGAACGCAATATTAAATACAAATGGGGATTCCCCTTTGCCTTAATGGCCAGACACCAAGATAACTGGCTGGCTGCCAGATGGCCTGATGAAATACCGCGACTCCTTGACACCTTGAATATGCCTCATATCCAGTTTACCGACTGGCTGCTGGACACCTCTAGGCCAGTCCAAAGGCAACAAAGAGCAGCCCGCAGACGGGGAGAGCGATCACCGCCCGGGCCTCCACCACGGAGACGCATGGGGAGAGGAGAACAGGCCGAGTGAGTACAGTACATCATGCCGACGACCGGCTCCTGGCAGCACCTGAAAAGGTAATACACCACCTCTGACTTACACACGGGTCCCCCCACCAACCGACAGAAATCGGAGGACAAGGGGAGCCGCACGCACTTGCCTAGGGGGTTTTTATGGGGGAAAGCGGACATTTCGCCACCCTCTCTCCTCTCCACACATGCACATGACAATTATAAAGTTTATTTTGGGAGGAGGGTTACTGGGGGAGGGGGTAAAACGGGACTGCCACGGGTTGTGATTCCGAGGACAGGAATGAAGGGGATTTGGTCTTCGACATGACAATCCGGCGACACAATACCCAAAAGCAGCGTTCCACATGACGAAATCGTGTCCACCAGGGGAAACGTACATGGGCCTTTTATATTGGGGGAGATGAAAAATGGGACTCTGGAGGGTTTCCTGCTCCGCCTCTTTGTGTTCATTTACGCACCCCTTGGACACCCTTGGGAGGGACGGGATCAGGGGGGGCGGAAAAACACAACGAGACATTGGGACACTATACACTGGGAGGCGACCGACTACCCAGCCACTACTGGACCACCAGGCCGCCGAGAGATGTGCTGGTATCACCATGTGAGGCTATACCCTGTGTTGCCATTAACCCTCCTGCCCGGATACGAACTGACATATGCTCATGGGATGTAAGAAGGGGTCATGGACAGGTTACCGGAGTAGAAAGCTCATACAGTATTCAGCTAAGGCCCTCCTTACGGCTGACGGACGGGGTCCCAGTAAGGCTTCATTGCATGGTCCAATGAATAATATACTATGCTGAACCCCCCCACATGAGTGAGGGGTAGACTAGAGACGACCAACCAACAGGGCACACTGGGACACTGACACGTAGCCAAAGACAGACGAATATTCACGACAGACAAATGGGAACTACCCAAAGATCAACCTTGGGAAATAAGAGAGGGGGTTGAGGCCTAGGGAAAAGGACACATAAAGTTACGCTCACATGGGCAACCCCACCTGACAGACAAATACAGGTAGGGCGGGAGAAGGAAGTAGGGAGAAGACGACTATCCCAAAGCCAACACCCATACTAGAAGCTATGAGACGACAAAGGGGGGGAGGGGGGAGTCTTTTAAAAATTTTAAAAAAACAAAACAAAAAAAACAGGGGAGCCCTCACACGCTAAATGATATAGACACCACCCATGAAGAGCACGACTGTCACGGGTCCACGGGTGGGGGGGGGGGGCGGGATGTCCAGCTAGACGAGACTTAGACAGCTACATAGTGATAAGGGATGGAATATGCTGCCGACGCTGGGGGCGCCACCTCCACCACCCCCCAATCACGTACTGACACCGGGTACAAACCTAAGAGGCCCACAGAGGGATACGACCGTGGCCCACATCCTGTGACCTGAGAATCAATGAGGTGACGCAGGGGAGGGGAAAAAACACCACGTTAGGTGGAGAGCTGATAGTAGCAATTCCCCACTCACACCTTAGGTGACTTGACGTATAACCCTGCGAAAGCTTGGGGGGAGGGGGGACCTGGGAGGGGGTTCGAGACACAAGCCATGGGAGTTCCCCTGGCTCACACCAAACTGCCAAGGAGCCGGGATAGAACGCAAATACATGTGATCTTGCTTATGAAAAATATACCCGATATTGTTACACTGTTAATTTGGGCTTTGGCCAAATGTTTGAGATGGATCTTATATACTACTCTAGAATGTTAACTATCACGGGAAGCGGCGGATACGAGCTCTCCGAAAGAGACACACACTCTTTTCCACTTGGACGGGTATGGACCACTCACCTCACACCACACTCGTGCCTATACACATACGGCGGAACCTCACGGGCTCTGATCCTCTGGTCTGGTTACCAAGGCGAACCCACGGGGCTGCTGTCCGTAGCACGAGCCACCCCTTCACCAGGGGTAGATCAACCGAGATATCTCCTATCCCGGTTACAGTGCCCATCTATCCGGGCAACTGTTCACTTTCTCTTCTCTCTCCCTCTTCTCTATCCCTAATCTTCTTCTCTGCTCTTCTACTACTCACTTTCTTTTATATCATCCCCCTCCTCACTACTGCTCCTTTACTTGGGGGGGGCACGGCGGGGGTCCGGGTCCCTAGCGCGGGCTGAACGCAACAGGGGGTGGGCACCAAGGGATGGCCAACAGCGCTGCATCCAGGGACGCGAGAGCGTATCGCCCCGCTCCCCTGACTGTCCTCACCCTTAACTGTAGGGGCCTGAATGCGCCTGAACGAAGATCTCACATATTACGAGAGATGAAGAGAAGGCACATACAAATCGCGCTACTGCAGGAAACACATTTCCGAAAGAACGCCGCCCCCAAACTCCAGAATAGACACTACCCGATTAACCATTTCTGCGATCACCCTATGACCAGAAAAGCGGGCGTTGCCATATTGATTGCTGGAGACCTGGAATTTCAACCGCTGGACAGCATGCAGGACGACCAGGGTCGCTTTTTATTCCTGAAGGGGACAATTGCAGGGATGCTCTACACTCTCGCTAATGTCTACACACCCAATAAAAGACAAGCTCAGTTCCTCAGGTCAACGCTAGATAAGCTTAAAGGTTTCTCCGAGGGCACGCTAGTCCTTGGGGGTGACCTTAACGCAACCCTAAACCCCATCGTGGACTCATCGACGGGCCACAGTAGCATCAACCAACTTCATATACGCTCCATACAAAGGACCTTAGGAGATATGGATCTCGTGGACTGTTGGCGGACCCTCCATCCTACTACTAGGGATTATACCTACTACTCCCCGCTGCATAACAGATACTCGCGTATCGACTACATCTTCATAAGACAAGTAGGACTAACGCGCCTAATCTCCGCCAAAATTGACCCAGCGACGTGGTCAGATCATGGCCCTGTGACCGTTGAACTCGAATCACCACTCTTCCGACCCTGCACATGGACATGGAGACTCAACGAGGCCCTCCTTCTTGATCAGGAGGCTCGTGGGCAAATATCGGAAGAACTAACTCACTATTTTCAGGAAAACGACACGCCAGGAACCTCACCGATCTCTATCTGGGAAGCGCACAAATGCGTGATTAGGGGCGCCCTCATTCGGATCGCATCTAAAAAGAAAAAGGCAGCCACCCGAGAAATGGCAGAACTCTACAAATCGATCACGACACTAGAACAGCAACACAAGAGGACCCAGCTAATGGAAACTTATGGGGAACTAATGCAAGCCAGACGCCAACTGAGAGATCTCCTTACAAAACGCCACCTACGTTCGCTACAACAATCTAAGGGCTTTTTTTACACCCATGCCAACAAGGGAGGCAAATACCTAGCACGGCTTCTAAAAGGCAATGCCCCTCGCACGCAGGTCCGCACCCTGCGCCTGCCTTCGGGCGCCTCGACGGCATTCCCTGACCAAATAGCCGAAGAATTCAGGCGCTACTACCGATCACTGTACAACCTACAGGACCGGGACAGAGGGGAGGACGGGAGAGCCGACCATAGCAGTACACAGGTATACCTAAAAGAGACTGTGACGAAAACAATACACCCAGATGCCGCAGAAGAACTGGACGCCGAGATTACAGCAGAAGACATCCAGGCAGCCCTGAAATCTACCAAAACGGGAAAGGCCCCAGGCCCAGATGGCCTCCCCTCTGGATATTACAAGACCTTCTCACCGATCCTGCTGCCATGGCTGACTAAAGCCATCAACGCAGTGGCCGAGGGGGGGAAAATTTGGAAAAGAATCCCTGGCAGCTATAATAACTGTACTACCAAAACCTGGGAAAGACCCGACGGCCTGCGGAAGCTACCGCCCGATATCCTTGCTAAACGTGGACACTAAGCTGTTCACGAAAGTTCTAGCGACTAGACTTCAAAGGGCCCTCCCATCACTGGTTCACGAGGACCAAACGGGGTTCATCCCCGGTCGGGAAGCAAGAGACAGTACCCTGAGGCTATTCGCAATACAACACAGAGCGAGAACGGCGCGAAAACAACTTCTATTACTCTCCACAGATGCCGAAAAGGCCTTTGACCGGGTGAAATGGCCCTACATGCTTGCTACTCTAACCCAAATGGGGTTGGGACCCAGACTCCTCACATGGATACGCGCACTATACAACGAACCAAAGGCCGCGGTGAGAGTAAATGGAGCGCTCACAGCACAGTTTGAGATCTCTAATGGTACGCGACAGGGCTGCCCACTTTCACCATTATTATTTGCCCTGTCTCTGGAACCCCTATTACAGACGATTAGACAACACCCGGACATTCAGGGTCTATCCTGGCGGGGAACGGAACATAAGGTGGCCGCATACGCGGACGACCTTATGTTCTTTGTTACCAACCCCAGAATTACGATGCCCAACATCTTGGCTGTAACTGAACACTTTGGCAAAATGGCGGGTTTCAAGCTTAACCTGTCCAAGTGTGAGGTACTAAACATCACTTTACCGGAGGAGGAGTACGCAGCACTAGCAGCACTATTCCCCTTCCGGTGGTGTTCATGTAAAATGAGGTACCTTGGGATATGGATAACGAAAGACCCGAAAGACCTGTACTCACAAAATTTCGCGCCGCTATTGAATACTATACTGACGGACCTAACTAAATGGGCATATCCACAAGTCTCCTGGCATGGACGCGTTGCAGTCCTGAAAATGAACATCCTACCGAGACTCCTATATCTGTTCCAGACGACTCCGTTAGCAATACCCTCATCCTTCTTTGCCAAGCTGAAATCAGCAGTCATCCACTACGTCTGGAGAGGCGAACGCTCAAGACTCCGTCACGAAATCCTATGCTTGCCACGACATAGAGGGGGCCTGGCACTACCCGACTTTAAAAGATACCATCAAGCTACTGTCATGCAATGCATCCTAGACCTGCACGCAGATCCGCAACAACGCAAACAATGGGTATCTCTGGCACAAAAGGGACAGGGGGCACACCTACAGGCCGCAGTGTGGGGGAAACGGACGAACGTAAACCTAGACCGGGCAAAGGAGGGAATTGTAGCACAAACGCTCATCAGCTGGAGACGCATGAGGGAACAGGTACACGTCTCGCCCACACCGAGCCCCATGATGTCTATCACATATAATGACGCAATAGGGGGTGGGCTCACATCGACATCCCTACCTTTCGGAGGAGGCCGCGAATACATTCCAATCATGAAGATACTACAAGACGGCAATATAAGGACCCTGGACTCCCTGCTGGGGGATACACCCCGGACCCATCTCATAGCATTCCGGTATATGCAAGTGACACACTTCTACAATCGCATGCGTGATAAAGAGCGCCTACATAGAGTCCCAACGTGGTTCGAGACACTGTGCGAGAGAGGCACTCCTATGGGGAAGGCAATATCCATATTTTATCAACACCTCTTAGTTGGACACCTCACGGAAAATGACACTTTCCGCAGACACTGGGAGACCATGCTCAACACTACCTTCACACCCACGCAATGGGAGACCGCCTTAATCTGGCAACACAAGAGCTGCACTAGCTCACTCTATCAGGAAACAAATTACAAAATAATTGCGCTATGGTACCGAACGCCAGCCCTCCTCCATAGGATCTTCCCATCAACCCCCCCGACCTGTTGGAGGTGCCAAGAGGAAGAGGGCACAATGATACACATCTGGTGGGAGTGCAACACTCTTGCTCCCTTCTGGGAAATGATACGACAAAACATAACCGAAGTCCTGGGAGAAATACCCACATGGACAGCAGCCTTGGCACTACTGCATATATCACAACTGCCGATACCAAGGTATAAAAAGTCGATATTACGCCATTTACTCAACGCTGCCAGGGCTCTGATCCCTATATATTGGAAAAAGACAGAGACCCCCAGCGTGGAGGAGTGGATCCGTAGGGTGGAGGGCATTCAGGGGGCGGAGGCGATGCAAGCATCTCTACTGAGTAGGGGAGATAAACATGCAGAACTGTGGCGCCCGTGGTTTACATTTATATCCAGGATTCGATAGGATGAATCGAGAGAGGCTTGCGGGGGGGGACCCGGGCCTTCGGGGCGAGGCCCTTATCTCCTCTCATAGCTAAATACTCTACCCTTAATCTTTTCCTTTCCCTTTTTTTTTTTCTTTTCTTTTCTCTATCACGACTCTCGTGACTACAATCCACCCACTTTCCTTCCCATATACACACGCGCACAACCAACTTAACGTAGACACGCCATTGTCACATACCCCGAGGAAAAAACAAACAAGACACACTACCATTAGAGCTACAAAACACGGATATACAGTTAGAAGAGGTAGACCCACAAACAGACGCATGGCACAAGGACAGACAAGGTAGCACGGATAGGGTAACCATGATTCCCCACCACCTACCACAGACACTTTACCAAAACATAAGTTTAGCAAGTCCATAGGTATCTGACACGACGCATAGCTACCTAAAACATACTGCATACGACGTCAACCTTCATAGGTTCCCACACCCACTACGAACACCCACAAAAGAGCTAGGGAGATCTCGTGGCTGACCGATCACGTAATATAAATGCACCCTGAGGGGTAACGACAGGAACTATGCACTAGTTAAGCAATATAATCTGAACGTTGGTTGTCTAGATTGCCATAATGTTAAGTGGCAACGGAGTTGTTCTCAGGAACGAATGTTATGATTGTGCCTTATTTGAACATATTGCAGCAGATACACACAGGTCGTACGTGACCTCAATCTGCTGAACACTGAACCGAATAAGCTGTACTACCATTACTCTATCTAATAAAAACAGATTTACAAAAAAAGTGTTACCTCCAGCACCATTTTTAAGGTCCCCAGGGAGCAACTGGCTTCTGAATCGGAGTTACAGCTACCAGGCAAAGGTGCCCCAGATTTACTAGAACGGTCAAAAAAAAAAAATAAAAAAAATAAAAAAAAGTACGTACCTCGGCAGCCATGGATAGGATGGCGGTGATAGGCTTTGAGTGTCAGTTGACTATAGCAAGTGTTGATCACAGCCTCCAGGACAACAACAAGCTTCTGCATGGAGCTTCCTTTGGCTTCCCTGAACTAAGCCCTACAACGCAGGATTAGCTTAATGGTTGAGAGCATCATCTGAGCACGCTTTCCAAGTATGAGATTGAACCGTTTGAAAATCTTGGAGTGCTGAATATATATATATATATATATATATATATATATATATATATATATATATATATATATATATATATATATATATATATATATATATATATATATATATATATATATATACACACACACACACACACACACCACAACAACATATATACACATACATATATACACATACATATATACACACACACACACACACACACACACACCACAACAACAAAAACCACAAGTGAGAACAGCAGACAGTTGTTAGTAAAGAAAGAATCATGTTATAAAATTGAAAAATGTTTGCAAAAAGATAGAAAAATAACTTGAAGATGTTATAAAGCTGAGGTGATTATCTAATGAAATAGCACTTCTGCAAAAAAAATAAAAATAAAAATAAAAAAAACATTACACAAATTGTCACAGTCTACGCATTCTGATTTGTACAGTATTTATTAAACTGCAGAGAAAAACGAAACAACGACTAATTAAGCAAACTTTCTTTTTCAGTTCTTGTAACATTGCTGAAATAACATTAAAACCTTGTCAACCTCAACAGAAAATATATGAAGAGAAAATGTAAATGATTTTACAGCTATTGTAAATTGGAGAATAAAATGCAGAAAAAGCTGTGAAACAATAAAGACATAAGACAAACACATGCTTCCACTGAAGTTTTAAAAGCACAATATAGTCACCCAGACCACTTCATCTCATTGAAGTGGTTTGGATGCAATAACCCTGTGCCCTTAACCTTGCAATGGAAAACATTTAGGAAAAAAAACAATGGTTATATTTTAGAAAAAGGAAGGTAAAAGCACTACGTGTGACAAAAGTCAAAATGTTCCACCCCCCAGTACATACAAGCAGATGTGTCCAGAAATATGTATTACAAACATCTGATTAAATAATTAGTAATGGCTTTTAATAACAAATGAAAAATATTTGAAAAATGGGGTTGGTTTAAAAATGATTGCAATCTAGGGCTCGAGTTAAGGCACGTCAATAAGCTAGTAGCCTGGAGACATCTTTACAAAATACTTGTCAAACACACAGTAGATAAAATCAACTCTTCTCAATACTTAAACCCTCGAACAATCATATCGTTACAGGTTAAAGTGCATGCTTAAACTCTAGAACAGTTCCTCGGATAGGGTCTGTGCCAAGGTCGTTTCAATCTTTAAGCAGGTATCACTACAAAAAGAGTGCTATTTGGTGGGGAGGAATCAGAGGATAGCTAAAGTGTGAGAAAGCTCCCTTCCCCAAAGGTCTCCAAACACCCTTTTTGGACTGGGACCAAGCTATTGCATGCCTGAAACTCCTCACCAGGATCGGGAAAAATCGAACCGGGTATAATTTAAGCACAATGTTACTCAGGTGTAAAATTTTTGATAAGGGCGCTTTTTGGACAGCTACGTAGCTCAGTGACTAGATTTCCAGTGATATATATTGGACATTTTGTATGCTGTGCATACACCATGAGGGCACAGCAGGGAGCAGATTGTATTATCTGGGGATAAAATAATTACGTCTCCAGACAGAATGACACCAGGGAGGGACAACTGTACTGTACATTGTAATGTAGGTTTGACCCCCTGCAGGGAGAGAGTCAACACTGTTCTGTATAAATATCTGTGTTCTGTACAATAAAGGTCATACTACCCCCTACACTCAGACTGGTCTATAAAATAAAGCTATAAATCACAGCTGTACAGGAGAGAGGGTTTGCAGGGTTAATTTCACTGCAGCCTGGCCCAGTGGAATATGTCCTCAGATACCCCAATCAAGCTTCGGCGACTGGGTCTAAAGCGCGCCAGAGTCCCTGGTAGCAGAGAGGAAGCGGACTTGGCGAAGGTACTCCGTCAAAGTACAGGAGCGCAGTCACATATTCAGTGTAATATTTAAAGATATAGCCATTAAAGGATCATTATAGGGTCAGGAACACAAACATGTATTCCTGACCCTATAGTGTTAAAACCACCATCTAGCCCCCCTGGTCCCCTCATGCCTCCATATATATAGCAACACCTTACTGTATTCAAGCCAGAAGCTGTAGATCTGCATGCTGTTTGCCTAAAAAACAAAAAAACAAAACCACAAGCATTCTGCTGACATCCTCAGAAGTGGTAGCCTGATCCAATCACAATGCTTACGCATAGGATTGGCTGAGACTGACAAAGAGGCAGATCAGGGGCAGAGACAGCACAATTCAAACACAGCCCTGGACAATCAGCATCTCCTCATAGATATAAATTGAATCAATGAATCTCTATGAGGAATGTTCAGGCTCTGCATGCAGAGGGTGGAGATACTGAATGTTTGGATGCATTTTAGGCAGCCATGACCCAGGAAGGATCTCTAACAGCCATCTGAGGAGTGGCCAGTGAAGTTATCCCTAGGCTGTAATGTAAACACTGCATTTTCTCTGAAGGTAATGATTCTACTCACCAGAACAAATTCAATAAGCTGTAGTTGTTCTGGTGACTATAGTGTCCCTTTAAGAACTGTGAACCACACGACTTCACCATAGCTTCAAGGATGTTACATTACTCTAACAGCCACCCTCGGTCAATCCTGCATACTGCCCATTGTGTAAACAGATGGGTCCTGATTGGGACAGGGCAATCCTCCTCAATATTGCCAACATACCAGAAGCACAGGCTAGGGAGTAACCATAGAAACACAGTGCATGCTGTTGCTATACTTTGAGAGCAGGACGCCTGCCTGTATGAGGTCTCTCCTGCTCTACCCGTCAGTCCATACTAGTCCAAGAAATGATTGATAGCTGGGGGAGTGGAACATTTTTAAATAGGTTCTACTCCTAATCTATAATGCTGCTAGCATTGAATGTACTAATAAAACTATGCAAACCAGTATGATTTTCAGTTTTTTCACATTGAAAGTTGCCAGACTGGTTATGTTGCCTTTGAGAGCGTATGGTAGCCCAGGAATGAGAATTACCCCCATGATGGCATATTATTTGCAAAGGAAGACAACCCAAGGTATTGCAATCTTTTTAGTAGCTACTTAGTCACAAACACTGGCCAAAGTTGAATACCCTGGGTTGTCTAAAAAATAATAATATGTACATATGAGGTATGATTCAGAGATTTATGACAGATAATGATGTCACAATTGATACAGTTAAAAAAAATATATATATATTTTGAAACAGCAATGTCCTACTTGTACTAATAGCATTATAACTTGAAAAAAATAAAAGCCAAGAACATGTTAACATTGGGCATTTCTAAACTCAGGACAAAATTTAGAAACAATTTAGCACGGGTGTTTTTTGGCGGTTGTAGATGCCTAACAGATTTTGGGGGTCAAAGTTAGAAGAAAAAAAAAAGTTATTTTTTTCTCCTTCTTTATATTTTATCATTTATTTTGATACTAAATTATATGATCTGATGAAAATAACGGTATATAATGCGTGGGTACAGTATATGAGTGAGAGGAAAATTACAGCTAAACAGAAACACCACAGAAATGTAAATACAGCCCTGGTCCTTAACGGTAAGAAAACCTATAGCAAATGGCTACCAGTGACTGCTTACATTTTGCTTGCCACCATAACCACCACAACGTTCTTTTAAGCAACAAAGACACAAATCTAACAATGTAAGATAGGATAGGTTGCATAGAACTCTGATATGTATATGCAAAGAATATAATACATCATAGAAAAAATGGCAGAGGGGGAGGGAGCAGAGAAGGAATTGAAATTAGGTAGTCTGGAAAAGAAGAAGTCACATGCACTGGAGGTGCAACTAGTCCACAACACAAATTTAAACATAACTCTGCGTGTGCAATGTTTCAGGCAGAAACACTGCACATACAGTTTCCTACCACCATGACCACTTCAAATCACTGAAGTGGTCATGGTGGTTGAGGTAAGCCTTAAAGTTGGCACCGAATTTTACGTTACATGCTAATGGTACATCAGATGTTAATAGAGATTAATTCTTAAGTGTTAGCAAAAGTGAGTTTCACTCAAGAAGTTAAAATATTTTAAATAAAGATTTAGCTACGGACTAATTGAGCAAAAACAAACAAAAACTGCTGATTTCGTTTGTGGGGAGGTGAGATGGAGTCAAATGCCTACACCAATCTCTGCCAATTACAAATGTAAACAGATTTTGGGAAGTTTAGATTAGAAACTATTATGCTACAACTTGTCAAAGAAACACAATACCAAACCTGTACAAATGTAAAAAAATTGCACACACCAAAGCTAAACTAATGAAATGTCTCAAACCGTAATCTTTCTTATAGGGATTCAGTCGTATTATATTGAAACATTTTCATTACAGTAAATTTCTTTAAATCTCTTTCACATAAGAGAAGAAATGCATGAAATTGCATTTATTTCAATGTTACATTATAATAATAAAAAACCTTGTGTAAAGTATGATTGATTTGTACTTTACCTTGTTTTGTAAATAATAGAGGACAAATGCAGGAAAACTACATTCTATAGAATTCCTATTTCCATTGTTCTTAGCGTTACACATGATTGATTACCCAACGCACTTAATTCTGCAAGAAACCCACATGATCTTACAAGATATAATTACTTTCACCTTTAAATATTACCTTACAAAGGGAAATTTAGCAGCTAAAATAATCATGCATGGCAACAGTCTATCCTCTGCCAACTAAATTGCATCATAACAAAGTATTTCTGTTTATCTCCCATTCCTGTTCAGGGTCAGGGTCAAAGCTTCCTATACACCCCCCCGCCCCCCCCCAAAAAAAACATTTCACACTTGTAGCGGATGGCACTGGGCTGTCCTGCAAATGTCTGTGAAATAATTGCATTCGTGTGATCTGTTAGTTTCCTATGTGTTTTAAAGCCTTGTATTCTTGTGATTGTTCGGTAGTTTCGTTCCCTTAGTTTATTCGAATGAAACTACCGAACAACCAGACCTTCCCTGTGTGAAGTGTGTCCTCAATTACCCGTTGCAACATTGTTGCGAACGGGTAATTGAACAGTAAGTAGCCGTCCTTTGTTCTCGGGGGTGGCCGCCATTCGACAAACGAACACGTGGCGGCGGCCATTTTAAATAGGGATCGACCGATTATCGGTTTTACCGATATAATCGGCCGATATTCGGTATTCTCGGCAATATCGGTATCGGCCAATTCAGATACCGATATTGCCGATAATACCTCCTAGGACCGCCGGGCTCATTACAAGCCCGGCGGTCCTGGGGGGGCGGAGAGCAAGCGCTTACTCACCTCCCAGCAGCTCCTCCAGCTCCCCAGTGTAACTCTCGCGGCCAGCGTGTCGCGCGGAGCGTTGCCATGGTGATCCATGGCAACGCTCTGACGGCCGCGGGTCTCGCGAGAGTTACACTGGGGAGCTGGAGGAGCTGCTGGGAGGTGAGTAAGCGCTTGCTCTCCGCCCCCCCAAAGCTCAGCCAATACCACTGGACCACCAGGGATTGTCATATCCCCCCTCCCTGGCCAGGTAACAAGCAGGGAGGGGGGACAACAAAAATAAATAATAAAGTAAATATAATTTTTTTTTTTTAATAATTTAATAAAAAATGCCCCCTCACACACTGCATTATATACACATACACTACACAAACACACTGTGTATATAATGCAGTGTGTTTGTGTAGTGTGTGTATATAATGCAGTGTTTGTGTAGTGTGTATATATAATGCATTGTGTTTGTGTAGTGTGTGTATATAATTCAGTGTGTTTGTGTAGTGTTTGTGTAGTGTGTGTTTATTGTAGTGTGTGCTATATAATACATGACTGTTTGTGTAGTGTGTGTTTTGTGAGTGTGTGTATATATGCAGTGTGTGTTTGTGCTAGTGTGTGTATATAATGCAGTGTGTATTTACATTGTAGTGTGTGTATAATGCAGTGTTTGTGTAGTGTGTATATAATGCAGTGTGTGTTTGTGGTGTGTGTATAGTGTGTGTTTGTGTAGTGTATATATAATGCAGTGTGTGTTTGTATAGTGTGTGTATATAATGCAGTGTGTGTTTGTGTAGTGTGTGTATATAATACAGTGTGTTTGTATGATGTGTGTATATAATGCAGGTGTGTGTTTGTGTAGTGTGTGTATAATGCAGTGTGTGTTTGTGTATGTGTGTATACCTAATGCAGTGTGTGTTTGTGTAGTGTGTGTATATAATGCAGTGTGTGTTTGTGTAGTGTGTATATATTCACAGTGTGTTTGTGTAGTGTATATAATGCAGTGTGTTTGTGTAGTGTGTTTATATAATTCGGTGTGTGTTTATGTAGTGTGTTTATATAATTCGGTGTGTGTTTATGTAGTGTGTTTGTGCAGTGTGTGTTTGTGTAGTGTGTATATAATGCAGTGTGTGTGTTTGTGTAGTGTGTTTATATAATGCAGTGTGTGTGTGTGTTTGTGTAGTGTGTTTAATTCAGTGTGTGTATATAATGCAGTGTGTTTGTGTAGTGTGTGTATATAATGCACACTACACAAACACACTGCATTATATACACACACTATACAAACACACACACTCTGCATTATATAAACACACTACATTCACTATACACACACTACATTCACTATACACACACAGTCTGCATTCATTATATACACACACACTTTGCATTTAGTATATACAGCATTCACTTTACACACACTACCCACACACTACACAAACACTCTGCTTTCATTATATACACACTACACTAATACACACTGCATCCACTACACACACTAGACAAATACACACTGCATCCACTACACAAACACACATTGCATCCTCCACACACACTACACACACACAATGCATCCATAACACACACACTACACAAACACACACTGCATCCACTACACAAACACACACAGCTCCCCTGTCACACTGCATCCACTACACGTGGCATGTATATTTTGTGCATTTACCTTTAGAAATAGTTTTTATTTTGGTAAATGTACAGAATATCGGCAAATTATATCGGCTATCGGCCTGAAAGTTCACAGAATATCGGTATCGGTATCAGCTCTGAAAAATCAATATCGGTCGATCCCTAATTTTAAAACTCCCGAACAGCGGTGTTTAGCCGTCGAGTGTCTGGAACTAAAATCGGACACTCAAGTAGGTGAACACCGCTGAGACCTCCACAGCCCTGGTCCGTTCGGTTCCAAACTACCGAACGGCCCCTCGTTCGGTAGATAGAGAATACCGAACGAGGGGATTCAGGCGAACCCTCCCTAGCCTCTATAGCTAGAGGTTTTCGTGTATTTTATTCCCTTATGCCAGGACCGACCGCAGGGCCCATTCACATGGAACCGAATTCGGCTATCTCAGTTCGTGCGGTCGGTCATTTTATTCCCTCCATACTTTTCCCGAACCCCTGGTCTGATCTGGGTGGTTTTTGGATATGTTGTTCACCCAGATCAGGGCTACCAGGGGATGTAGGATTTAAAGAGGTACCCCTACGTTTAGGGGTACATCCAGAAACGGGGGGAATTGGTGTACTGGATAAGGGGATTATGATGCTGGCTGAGGGGAGGAGATGTGTGGGAGGTTACCAGGACAGGATTGGCTACTGTAATAATTACTGTAATCCCTCCCTTGCATGGGAGCATGCTTTATAAGGAGACTGTGATTAAAGGCTTGTCAGTTCTGCTCCTGAAACTGTGTGTCGTCCAGTTATTGGGATTGCTGTGGGGAGATTGCTGTTATTTTACCTGCTGGAAACTTTGCCTATGGATTTATTATTTACTTGTTCCTGAGCCTCACTTGGATTATAAGCGGAGACAACCTGGGGAATATTGCATCTCCGCTACAACACTCTGCTTGAAGACCTCCTCTAACTGCTCCCAAGAGCACGGGGGAGTTCAGAGCAGTGTTGCGGAATTAAAGCAACGCTCTGATAAAATGAATGCGGAGCTCACAAGAGCCACCACAGGAGGTATACAGCCAGAGGGATCACCAGGAATCTGAATGATGTCCTCCCTGTAGAATTGGAGAGAGGCCATGGTAGGGGTTTGGGAAATGGTCACCAAATTACAAGTGTTTTTTGTTTTTTTTTGCCCCTATTAACACCCCTTTCCTCAGAGGATGTTTCCCCCCCAAAAAACGATAATTTACATTATGTCAAATGCACCGAATCTGCAATGATTTGGGAAATTCTCCCACTTACAAGACGAAGCAGTCAGACACGGAGCAGGAGACAGCGGATAATTTTTAATTCCCTGAGAAGCTTTACATTTACGATAAAAAAGAGTCTCTTTAGCTTCACTTAAAAAATAAAAATGTGCACAATAAAATGGAAGCCACATGAGATTAACATGAATGTTCCTTAAAGGACCACTATAGGCACCCAGACCACTTCAGCTCAATGAAGTGGTCTGGATGCCAGGTCCCCCTAGTTTTAACCCGGCAGCTGAAAAACAGCAGTTTCAGAGAAACTGCTATGTTTACACTGAGGGTTAATACAGCCTCCGCGATTCTCACTGTGAAAATCACAGTGAGAAGACGCTGGACGTCCATAGGAAAGCATTGAGTAATGGGAGGTTTGAATGCGCTTGAGGCTCTTGACGCGCATGCGCATTTGGCGCTGACGTCCGCAGGAGGAGAAGGGGTCACCAGTGACGAGGGAGCCCGGCACTGGATTAAGGTAAGTGGCTGAAGGGCTTTTAACCCCTTCAGTCCAGCGGGAGGGGGGGTCCTAATAACTCTATAGTGCCAGGAAAACGAGTTTGTTTTCCTGGCACTATAGTGGTCCTTTAATGTACTATTAGCCACAGGTAAACCTAGAACACATGAATGTGTTTTACTACATTTCCCAGAAAACTATGCTGAACAAGAGTTTATGGGAAACCTACAGCTTCCTCTAAGGTGGCCTCAAATTAAATAGAAGGCTTGGAAGTGTGGCTTCAAGCCATGCCTCCAAGTCCTCTTGGTATGAGACCCAAGACTGTTATTCCCCAGCTTTCATACCCTAGCATACCGTGACGGTACACGTGCATGCGCTGTGCAGTCTGCCATAGAAAAATCATATTATGCATATTGAACCTAGTGTAACTGGCTTCTATCTTGTTATTACATTATTGCAAAAGTACATACCACAGCTTTATGACCAGACAATATTGCGATAGGATTTGGTCACTTCATCTCTGTACCATATGCATATTGAGCCTAGGTTAACTGGCTGCTATCTTAAAGTTAATTTGCTATAGATATGTTACTATCATCAACACCAGAGACCGAGCAGTCTATGGCCTGGCTCTCAGTGTGCACAGTTTGCCTCAATTACAAAAATAAAATGGACACAGGCTATCTGGAATCTGTTCAGGCTGCCTGACTGACAGCCATGGTGAGCATTAAAGCAGTATATAGATATCCAGCCTTTGCAAATCCACATGCACGTCACCAGACATACATGGACTTTTGGCTCCTGGCGAGACCTAGGCATACGAACTGTAGTGATTGTGATGCCTGCAGTAACCTTTTAACTTATCATACTAGAAGAATATCTGAAATTTAAACCACAAAGAGTGAAATAAAGTATTTAAAAAGGGACCCCCTAAACACCACAACCACTATGACATTGTCAGCATTTCCTTCGCTGTATCCTCATTATGAGTCTAACTATTTAGAACATTACGTGTCTAACCATTTAGAACAAAACTGAATGTTTTCCATTTGGCGTATTGCTGGTGTGGAACTTACGGCATTCAGTGGCTAATGCAATAGATATTACTAATACAGAAGTGCAAGTTCTACATTATCAACCTGGACAGCAAGGGGACAGGCTGCAGGTACCTGGGATCCATTTGGAAATGGTTTGACACAAAACAAGGAGATGGCTCCAAGGGAATTGCTGTAACTATAACCATCACAATAGGATGTAGTAGTTATGATAACTAGAGTATCCCTTTAAATTTTGATTCATAAAGACTATTTCAAAGTACTCTATACACCTTCAGGGAAGGAAGTCACATGTTTCTTCTACAAATGTAGATTTCAACATTTCCTCATCTGAATCATTACCAGAACCTATTATGGAAGAGGATACGGTTATGCAAGTAGAATTACAGGCTTAATATGAAAACCAGTGAGCAAAACTTATTTTATTTCTCTTTTTTATTTGTTTAAAATTAGTATCTTTATTAAAATAAAGAAAAAACAATGATTAAAAATAAAAGAAAACCATAAAAAACACTCAATAGTTCCTGTTCAAAATTGTACAATTATAGCCCTAACCAAATAAACATTGTTTCATATAAAACACTGCCACATGCAGTTTATAAAGCAAGTTGCAATAGAAAGAAAAATATATTACCCATGAATAATTTTATAACTACAATCAGGTAACAATCAGGTGACACTATGGTCACCAGTAGGAGTGCGCACGGGGTGTGCCGGGTGTGCCTCGGCACACCCTAATTCCCGCGGCACGCCTATGGAGTGAGACTGGCAGGGGAGATCTCAGGATCTCCCGTCGGCTCATGCAGAGCCGGCGCTATCCGAGCGCCAGCTCTGCTCTCAGCCTCCCTCCCCACTGCAGCATAGAGGGAGGCAGGAGAGGACCCGGGGAGCTCAACCAGCAGCTCTGCCGGGTTCCTCTCGTGAGATCTGAGCGGTGAACTCTAGCCCCACAGGGGCTAGAGTTCACTCTCCACTGGACCACCAGAGAAAGCAGCAGGAACAAGAATCCCCCATCCCTACATAAGGTAAGAAGGGAGGAGGGATATTAAGTAATGTACCCCCCACAATCACCCACACACATACAGCACCCTTACACACAACACCCTCAAACCACCCTCACAGCAGTGTGTGTGTGTGTGTGTGTGTATATATATGTATATATATATATATATATATATATATATATATATACACACATACACACACACACACACATATACATATACATATACACACACACACACATATATATACATATACACACGGCGTGTGTTTGTGCTTTAGGGTGCACACCCTAATGCAATAGGCTGCGCACGCCTATGTAGTCACCCAGACCACTTCAGCTCAATGAAGTGGTCTGGGTGACAGGTCCCTCAGGTTCTAACCCTGTAGATGCAAACATAGCAGTTTCAGAGAAACTGCTATGTTTACATTGCAGGGTTAAGCCAGCCTCTAGTGGCTGTCTTCCGGACAGCCTTTAGAGGCGCATCTGCGACGCTGGAGGCTTTTAATGCCTCCATCACGCAGAGCGTCCATAAGAAAGCATTGAAAAATACTTTCCTATGGTCACTTGGAATGCGCGCGGCACTTGCCGTGCACGCGCATTCGGCTCCGCTGACGTCGGCGGGGGAGGAGAAGTCACCAGCACCGAGGGAGCCCGGTGCTGGAAAAAGGTAAGCTGCTTAACCCCTTCAGCGCCACAGAAGGAGGACCCGGAGGGTGAGGGTACCCTCAGGGTACTATAGTGTCAGGAAAACGTATTTGTTTTCCTGACACTATAGTGATCCTTTAATTTAAAAAGATTAAAATTGCTATGGATTAACAACCACAAAACAGACCACATAATAATTAGCATGGGTATTCCCTAACTAGAGTGACAAGTTCTGAGACATTCTAGGGAATGACGAGGGTGAATGGCACAACCAAATGCTCTTAGACATTAAAGGAATACTATAGTGGCAGTCTTAAATCGTCAATGTAAACATTGCAGAGGATAAGGGGACAGGGACGCTGCAACCAGACCACTTTAATGAGATGAAGTTGTCTGGGTGACTATAGTGTCCCTTTAAGTAATGCAGACATAATACCAGCAATTTTGTCACAAAAATTTGAAATCTGCATTAACACAAATGATAAAAAAAAAAAAAAAAACTAAATAAAAGGTTAATGGCAATAACGATTTTCTGAAATGTTTTAGGGTTGCTACAGGCAAATATAATGGCATCAGGAAGTGGCTCACTAAACTTCCTCCTTAAAAAGGACAATTAAATACATATGTTCTATGTAATAAATAAAGTGCTGAAATATGCCACAGAACTCAATCAGAAAAGAAAAAAGTTTGCCAATCATTACCAAGAATGATAGATTCAAGTGTTACTCCCAAAAACTATGACCACTTGAGTTAATTCAAAGTGGTCATAGTGCATGCAGTCTGTATGTGCAGCTTCGCTATGGAATGCTGCACACAAAAACTTTAACCCCTCTGCTGCCAAAAGGTGTAACTGCACCTTCGGCAGTGTCATTACCCAGCCCAAAATAAGAGTTCCAGTTAGCGAATGTGAATTCAGATGAACGACTGACATCATCGAGCACAGTATGCTGGCGACAGATGTCCATTTGGCGGTACGGCATTCCCCTCTGTGCAGCCCATGTCCTCACCTCAGTCATGCTCCCTGACATAAGGAGGAGGATTGGGCTGCACTGAGAATCTGCCCTGGAACAGCGGTAAGTTTTACACACACACACACACACTTTTTTAATCATAATAGGGGAGGGTTCATACAAGCACAGCAAGGGTTACTGTAACCAAAAGAGAGTTTCTTTTACCCATTTTTGTTGGGACAGGAGAAAAAAAAAAAAAAAAACACATGGCACGGTCTCAGCCAATTCAGGACAATTTGTCAACTATGCCTTAGTAATGTGCCATCAGGAGAGGAGCTAGAGAGAGAGAGTATGATTCTCTTTTCTCAGCTCCTCTCCTGACATATCAGAGGAAAAGTGACTGATTGAAGGAGAGCAGCCACAAATTGCAGCAGTTGCCACCAATTTTGAGCAGAGTGGAAAGCATGTTCTGGTGATGCCCAAAGGCAAGAATTGTTCTAACCCTAATTTTGAAGGAGCACAGGAAGTCCCATAACCTATCACTCATTATTAAGGTTATGGTGTAGAGCGGCTATGAGCACCAGTCTCTTGTTTGTGTCAAATCATTTTGAAACATTTTTAAAATACACAGGGCCCTCCTGGTACCTGCAAGCCCAGTCCCACTGTTGCTAATACATAAGTGGACAGCAATGCCAGACTTAGAGTGATGGGGCAGATGAGACATTGTTGCTCAAAATTGAAGAAGCTACTGTGGAAGTCTACTTCAGAGGGGCCGGGCTTTAAATAAATTTACAAAAGGAAAAAAGTAAAATTTTAGGCTAAAGTAGTTTGTAAATAGTTTGATCCAACTATAGTATCATTCAATACAAGCCAAGTGCAGTTCAAATTAACAAAATTTGGATGAAATAAATTTACAGTTTTTGCTGTTGTCAAATTACTAAATCCCAATTTGGTTATTTGAAGACACTTCATTAAGTACTATCCCACTGCCTGATTTAACATCAGTAGTTCTGGCATGTTAATCCTATACAAGATATACCTAGTTTGAATTTATGAAAAAAAAAAAAAAAAAACACAAAAGTAACACATTAGACAACACTGAAATACCATGTTCTCTATAAAAAACAAGAAGCTAAAGTGATTATGGTACTTCGACTACGCAAAAAAAAAAATTGACAAAAAAATATATACCTGTACGTAATGATGAAGCAGATTTCGGTAAACATATTGATATACCAGGGTTCTAGAGACATTAACAAAACTTGTGAACCCAGTCTCATGCTTTATTATGAGAGCTCCAGAGCTGCTCAAGTGTCACATTATTTATCAGTCCTGCTTTTTCCTATACAGTGGTCCTTTAATCTAGAACAAGTGTCATTTTGGTATTGGAATGCAACTTAGCAAGCAATCCTTCAATTAAAGGCACACACCAAACACTATAACCCCTGCAGCCTGCCATAGCAGTTATGTTGCAAGGAGTTCCTTGGTGGCCTCCCAGTATAAGTTATCAAACTGTTGGAGACGAGTTTATCTGGGGACCCCCGTGCACCTCCTCCAGTAGAGCCGGAAGATCTTGCAAGGATCTCTCATTAGCATCACTACGCTAAGCTCTGTTGTGCACATTTGACTCATTGGCTTAGAGCAGCGTTCTCAAACCAGTCCTCAAGACCCATGAACAGTCCAGGCTTTGTTAGTATCTCCATTGCAATAAAACATTGAAATTTTGGCTTGATGACTTACCCTGGGAACTGCTAAAGTGCGGTGTAGTGGTTTTGGTGCTTGAAGTGTCCCTTCAAAATGTTATATATAGAGTCTAGTTCCTGTGATGCAAACATTTTATGCATACACACGCATCACTACTAAAACAAAGCAACTAGTGATATTCTTTGCTCAATTGAAGGACTTCTGCTTTGCTTTTAAATACCAAATCCCAGAACAAAGAGAATGACACCAAGGCTACCATTAGCCTTCATTGTTTGAACATAAGATAAGAGGATTTTTAAACACAGTTATTCACTTATTTGGAAATAGTGGTGAACAGATAAAGGTGTTGCTAGTTTAAAGTACCACTATAGTGCCAGGAAAACATCCTCGTTTTCCTGGCACTATAGTGCCCTGAGGGTGCCCCCACCCTCAGGGACCCCTTCCCGTCGGGCTGGATGGCGAGGAAAGGGTTAAATCTTACCTTTTTTCCAGGGCCGCCGGAGAGCTCTTCGCCTCCTCTCCGCCTCTTCGGCTGAACACGCATGCGCGGCAGGAGCTGCGCGCGCATTTAGGCAGTCTCATAGGAAAGCATTCAGAATGCTTTCCTATGGACGCTGGCGTCTTTTCACTGTGATTTTCACAGTGAGAAGCACGCAAACGCCTCTAGCGGCTGGATTAACCCATTTATAAACATAGAAGTTTCTTGAAACTGCTATGTTTATAAAAAAAAAGGGGTTAATCCTAGAGGGACCTGGCACCCAGACCACTTCATTAAGCTGAAGTGGTCTGGGTGCCTAGAGTGGTCCTTTAAGGCCAGAGGCAAAGCTTTAGGGAAAAAATGTTCAGTTGGAAAATGTTTCAAGCTCACATATTTTGGCCTAATTTTCTTTATTTTTTACATTCAAATTACCAGTCTAGTTGGCCTTCAAGAACACTTTGGGCTTAAAATATTCGTAAATGGTTTATCCTCATAAGTAAAAAGATGCCAAGGACTTCCAGACACTATATCAACTTCAAGCTTGCTTTTTTCACCAGTAGTATTTCTATTATATAAGGTTTGCTGAAGTCTGAAAGTGAGAGTGTAATGCATGTATAAAGCTTTCACACCATAAAAAGTATTGATGACAAAATACTTTTTCATATTGTTTGCAGCCCCATCCAACCGAAATATATATAAAAAAATTGTTGTTTTTTTATTACATTAGCAGTGTGTATGCACTTTGACTGCAAGTATGGGTGAATTATATTATATTATAAAATGGCCTAATAGCGCATAGCTTTCAACAATTTAGAATTGGTAGATATCCAGGTATGGTGGTACTACAAGTTCATGATGCTCCCCCATTATCTTACATGAGCAAAATTATGGCTGTCTGTGCATCACAAAATAGCTGGGGAGCATCATCAGTTTTGTCAAGCTCATCATATTATGTCACTTACTGATAAGGGAAATATTAGAATTTGTGCTCAACTCATTAGCTGACAATGCAAATAAAAAAAAAAAAATTTAAAAAATGGGTACTTATTTAGGAAACAATCTACTATGGTCTGATTTTAACACGTTGCATGTCCGCCACTGGGTTCAAGACACATGGAACATAGCGGCACATACGGATGATAACAATACTGATAAATTATATACAGACATTATCAAGAAAAACAGTGCATGAGAGAAAAACTATATCAGGAATACAGTATTGTATTAAAATATACAACCTTTTTGACAGAAATATAGTCTAAAATATACAATTATCAGACAAATTGTCGTTTTGTCATTTACAGTAATTACACATTCTAATACTTAATTTTAAACCTTTTGTTAAGCCCCACATTCTTTTAGCATTTCATATGAATGTTTTTTTTTTTAATCAGGTCAAAATAAATATCACACAGTGTGAGTACTCGCATGTGCTTAAACGGTAAGAACAATAGAATTGTTACAAAGAGCATCCTGTCATAGCTTAATATAATCACTGGACAAACATTACCAACAAATAAATAAATTTAAAAAAAATAATAATAATAATATATATATATATATATATATATATATAAAAACATATCAGATGGAATACAAAGAAAAAAAAATTATAGCATGTCCAATAAAATAAATATTTTCATGATTCAACATCATTCTGGTTAAAGCCACACAAAAGGAGGGTGTGAAACAGAGACAGCAGGGATTCTCATTTTAAACTACACATCAAAGTGACAAGGTGATTCAGTTTAAAATGTTCATTTCTTTGTTCTTGATAAAGAGCTGACAGTCTGTCTATTAGATAGGTTGTATCCTACCAAAGCATAGCACAGACCATCACCCTGAAAACATCAAACACTTCAATATACTGTACACCACTGCAATGCATGTATTTCATACATCACTGGACATAACGAGGGATAGACTGATTTAATAATATATGTCACTCAAACATACTGTGTGAGCTGCTGCAGCTCCCATTAATTGGGAAACTGATCAAATTAATGAAAATTCTAAATGAATCTCACAATAAAAGGCCACAGTCTTCAGAGCATGAAATGAGGCAGGTGAGAAAAATGTGATATTAACCTTTTTTAGAAAGCCAGCCTATCTGTAGTGCCATTCCTGGGGTGTATAATATATGTATTGCATTGGCAATGAATACCTGAGATTGTATGCAACAGCATGTTTGAACAGTCAAGCTCATTATTTTTTGGGAGACAGGCAGGCTCCAAGCACATCACTGTACTCACCAGGCGATTGCAGACCATTCGAAACATTGTGGTGGGTCAGGATTGAAGTCACATGGCAATCTTCAGGCTGGTGATGGTATGCGGGGACTTGGGAGGTCGCAACGTAGGAAGCATGGACCACTTACAATCCCAGAGCATGAGGACACACGAGATACGTCTTCCTCAACTGCAATGGATCCAAAGGCTGCAAACCATTAATTACCTTACCACCCACAGTTTTAACCCCTTACCTACACCATAGTAACACCTGAATGCAGTAATAAGGCCCTTTGCTTCCTATAACCTGTATCACATAAACCAGTATTACTAGACAGACTAGTGACAAAGGCTCCTGTAAAGCTACAAAATGCTACAATGAAGGTCTCAATGGCTATTCCTCTATAGGGATCAAAATTCTGCAGGCTGATTAGAACCTTAGAATGTTACTAGGAATTCTGACATCAGCCCCTGGCTCCAGTCTGCTATAAAATGAATGATGTAGCTGGAGTAAAAGTGTCTGCAGCATGGACTACACCTCCTCTTCCCTCCTCCTCCTTCTTCTTCTCCTCCTCCCAAGCTTGATCACTATCATTCCTTTTTTCTCCCACCCCTAGACGAAACCCAGTCTTCCTCCACCTAGCCCACAGGATTAGCAGCTACAAGTATTCCCTTTAATCCTGAGGCTGTAGCCCATCCATGCAAATCACAATGACAGCTGAGAGATCTCTTTATTGCAAACGAAGACTCTGAACACAAGACGGCACTTCCACTTTTCTTCGACAGTCCCTCCTTTCTGTTTTGGGGAGGGTTCGTTTTCTGTTGTTTTTTTTTTTTTTTTAATTTTTTTTTTCACTCCCTTCCGGGGGTTGAAGGGAAATGTAGTTTTGTACTCGGAATTGTTATTGCTGCAGGACCAGGAAATGCTAGCTGGGGTATCAATCAGTTTTACCCAGCAAAGTATTATGGGTAATATACAATATATTCCTATCACTCAGCAGTATTACATGCATGGTTTATTTCCTGATTATTATGATTTGACTGTTCCTCTTCCTGTAGCAACAGTGCCGCATTAAATGTGTAAAAAAAAAAAAAATAATAAATTGACGAAATGCCTGTATTAATAAAATCACCCTGGGGAGTGGAGTAGAATTCCCTGTAAGAAAAAGCATTTATCAAAAATAACTATAGTTATATGTTTATAGAATGCTGTTTTACTGTGCCTTGTACCACAGCATGCTTTTATCATTGTTAATGTTTTTTGTTTACAGAACACTAACCTAGTCTGCAGCACTGTACAATAATTTCTTAACATAAAAGTAAATATATTTTACCAAAAGTACTTATGGCTCATGCCTATGTACAAGGTACTCATGATGTTGCATTCTATAATTTGCATTATTTATGTTTCGACCGCGGTTGAAATGAAGTCAGTTGACATGCCAATCACTTTAGTTATAATTTACTTTTTTTTTTTTTTTTAAATATAATTAAAGGAACATATGCTTGCAAAAAAAAAATGAAAACTCTCCCTGGCCATATGATTGACAGCCAGGGAGCTGTTTCTGCCCCAATTATAAAAGTGTTGATTTCTATTAAAATTGCCTTTTTTTTTTTTATGAACTGTCATATAGGCAGGCCTTCTACCTATCTTGATTTTGACTGTAAAGGCTTAATTTTCAGGTCCCTTTGTTCCCTGGCATCTTGCTTTTGGGGATACCAGTGAACTGTCTCCAACAACCATAGCGCAAGCGCGTCATTAGACGCACTCACACAATGCTAAGGGAAATTATAACCCTGCAGAGAGCACTGAAATGGTACTTACTGCTTGGCTATCCTCAGATGGCCAGCCTGGATGTGTTAAAGTCAGCCTGGCATGCATTCATGCCAGGCTGAGACGCCAATCCTTTGGGTGGATCCGCCCATTTTCTGTCTGGGTCTGCCTCTTTTGGACAGCACCAGTGACACAATTGCGTTCTGATTCACAGGAGGCTAAAGTTGGTAGTTATGCAAATGTGAGCCAGCAAGCTTAAGTGCTTTATTTGAGTGTTACATTAAGAACAGCAGCAACAATTTTACAATGAGGTTTAATCAGAAAATAATACACGAACAACAAGCACACAAGGCACAGAGGGCCCTATCCAAGATTAGCGGTAGGTGCAAAAATTGTCCTGCACCCCCCCACCCCCATGTGTCTCATGCCCCCCGCCACTCTATGTGTCTCATTCTCCCTCCCGCAAATCCTTCCACGTGTCTAATCCCTCCGTCTGTCCCTCCACTGTCTCATTCCCCCGCCTGCCTCTTCACGTGTTTCATTTCCCCTCCAGTCCCTCCATTGGTCTCTTCCACCCACGTGTGTGACAGACACACACACTGACAAATACACACTCACTGATAGACAGTGGCGTACACACAACCCATGGGGCCCCGGTGCGAAAACGGATCCGTGGGTCCCCTGCCCCCCGCGCGCTTACTCTGCGCAGGCTGGGGCCGCAACACATGGCAGCAGGCACCTGGTCGCAGAGCTGCGACCGCGGTATGTACACCAGTGCATGCAGATACACATACACTTAAAGGACCACTACAGACACCCAGATCACATCAGCTCAATGAAGTGGTCTGGGTGCCAGGTCCCTTTAGTTTTAACCCTGCAGCTGAAAACATAGCAGCCTCTAGTGGCTGTCCGCTAGAGGGGCTTCTGCGATTCTCACTGTGAAAATCACAGTGAGAAGACGCTGAACGTCCATAGGAAAGCATTGAGTAATGCTTTCCTATAGGCGGTTTAAATACGCGCGCGGCCAGTGGAGCCAAACTGCAGCCAGAGCCCATCACCATCCTCATCTGGTTGTAAGGAGGCAATCTAGTATATTATTAGTGACAATAATCTGTAATTTACCTCACATTAAAGGGACACTATAGTCCCCAGAACCACTGCAGCTTAATGAAGTGGTTCCGGTGTCTATAGCCTGTCCCTGCAGGCTTTTCAATGTAAACACAGACTGTGTGCAGCACTGGCGTTAGTTCATATGGGTGGGGCATTGTGATGTCACGGGGGGGGTGACAAATTTTTATTTTGCCTAGGGCGGCAAAAATCATTGCACCGGCCCTGATCAAGGTAAGCATGTGCCTACTCTGCCTAACTGTCCATGCAGCAATTCGGGGGTGCCCTAGGTGGGCCCCCTGTCACAGTTCTTCTCTTGGCAGGTCACTGTTGCAGGGGTCAGCAGGGCGGCCAGGCCCCCTGGAGTGACGGGCCTGGTCGCAACTGCGACCCCTGTGACCATGGTAGTTCCGCCACTGTCGGTAAGGATTACATGTATGGTGACCATCTAGGGATGAATTAGAGAGGCTGCTCTAGGCAGGGCTGCCATCAGGGGGTGACAACCATAACGGTTGTCACAGGCCCGGCAGCCCTGGGGCCCCATGTGGAGCGGCAAAACTGCCGCAGGTGCATCTGCACCGGGGCCCATCAGGTGGCCCATCAGGGCGTGTAATTGCGCGACCGGGCCGCTTTAAAAAAAATTGCGGCTACACCGCAAGTGCTGCTGGGAGGAAGTGACGTATGTATATATGTCTGTGTGTATGTCAGTATGTCTGTGTGTATGTGTCTATCTGTATGTGTGTGTGTGTGTGTATGTCAGTGTGTATGCATGTATATATCTATCTATCAGTATGCATGTATGTCTGTGTGTGTGTATGTCAGTATGAATGTATGTATCTGTGTATGTATATATCTATCTGTGTGTGTGTATGTGTATGTCTGTATATCAGTAAGAATGCCATTATGTATGTATGTATGTCAGTATGTATTTATGTGTATGTATGTATGTCTGTATGTCAGTTTGTATGTATGTCTGTTTGTCAGTATGTATGTCTGTATGTATGTGTGTGTGTGTCAGTATGTGAGTATGTATGTACGTCAGTGTGTGTATCTGTATCTGTGTATGTGTCTATTTGTGTGTATGTCTGTTTCAGTATTTGTGTCTGTTAGTATGTGTGTGTCTGTGTCCTTTTGTGTCTGTGTGTGTGTATTCCTGTGGGCGGGGCCTGGAGTCGGGCACCTGGGGGCCCAGACCTTGAGCTGTGTTAGAGGCCCCACAATTTCTGATGGCAGCCCTGGCTCTAGGCACAATAACGGGTTAGAATAGAGCATGTCTCCAATCACAGAAAAGTATACAGCCATGATAAGGGTCATGTGAGAAGCACAGCTGATCCACCCAAAACAAGGTTTGATCCCATTCAAAAAAAGGGGCTTGTCAACCTGGCATCACATATGCCAGTTTCACATGCACAGTGTAAGTATACATATGATACATAAATGCTGCGCTTGATGAAGAGAATTACTTGCTGTCCCCAGATTCAGAACACCAGGGAAGGCAGCCAGGACTGTTAGGACGCAGGGAAAAGCGATCGTCAGCTAAGTATATATTTCAGTCTACACATTTGCTGCCAATTTCACCAGCATAACTAATACACTAGATGTAGTCTTGTCTGAAGGTGAACATGTCATCCATATAATCTATAAATAATGGGTTTTATCGGATTAACTTTAAAGGTACACTGTTGACACCATAACCACTTCAACTGATTGTGTTTGGGCACCGGATACTGCATCACTGCTAAACGGTTTACTCACCACTTAGCAGAGGTTCTCAGTCTCCTGCAGCCGGAAGCCAAGCTCTGTAAACAGTGAGTAAATACTTGTGGGACCTGTCTCCCATGGACTCCAATCACCATAATCACTTCAATCAGTTGAAGTGGTTATAGTGCCTACAGTGTTCCATTAAATAAGCAAATTCTGCTAAAGACTAAAGCACTGGTGGAAAAATACTAAGCCCTTCTATATTTGTTATCTAACTACTATAAGTCTAGAGCAGCACTGCCATATTACCTCATGTAATTAAAGGGGCACTCACTATAGGCACCCAGACCATTTAATTTCATTGAAATGGTCTGGTAAGTGTGTAAAGATTTTTTTTTAACTCTTTCATGTCTCGCAGTGGGCAGGATCGCAGAGGTAGAGGGTCACTTTAGTGTTAGGAATACAAAACAGTTTTCTTAACACTATAGTGTTTCTTTTAGTCAAACCAAAGAGATCCACTTTTTTTTTAATTCACAGGAAAGATCATTGTATGTCGTCTTCATCCTTTTGAGGCTCAAGAAACCAAGGACTGGCACTGATTTTTGCAAAATATGTCAAGTTGACTCCTTTTGGAGATGTCATTAGTCTAGGGGTTCACATACTTTTTCCACCTGCACTGTGAATGTTTACATGGTGTGTTCAATAAAAATGTGGCAACATTTCATTCTTTGTGTGTTATTAGTTTAAGCAGACTGTGATTGTCTATTGTTGTGACTTAGATGATGATCAGATCACATTTTATGACCAATTTGTGCAGAAATCCATATCATTCCAAAGGGTTCACATACTTGTTCTTGCAACTGTATTTCATAGACTTACTGTCAAGCTTCCTCATTCTGTAATAGCAAATTGTGGCCTTTTAGTGGTATATTTAATAGTTACACGAATATTTTATTATAAGCAGTCACCACCACTTCTCATTTATTCTAAGGTATTGTTATATTCCTTTTGTTTATTGTTCCTCAAATCGCCTACACTATCCTAAATAGCCTACATTACTTACTTCCTATGGCAACTCACCTATAAGTACATGTGATTACATGTAAATGTAGTAGACAGGGCTGTAATGGTAGACATATTCTTGGCTTGCCCAAGCCACACACAAGAGTGGAGAGCACAGAAGAAAATTTAATTTCAACTTTCATGTCAGAGATCAAAGGATATTTTATAGCTGCAGAGATTTCTACACGTTTCAGCAGGTAAAGGCTGTTGTGTGTTGTGATGAAGATTGAAGGACACTATAGGGAGTGCAGAATTATTAGGCAAATGAGTATTTTGACCACATCATCCTCTTTATGCATGTTGTCTTACTCCAAGCTGTATAGGCTCGAAAGCCTACTACCAATTAAGCATATTAGGTGATGTGCATCTCTGTAATGAGAAGGGGTGTGGTCTAATGACATCAACACCCTATATCAGGTGTGCATAATTATTAGGCAACTTCCTTTCCTTTGGCAAAATGGGTCAAAAGAAGGACTTGACAGGCTCAGAAAAGTCAAAAATAGTGAGATATCTTGCAGAGGGATGCAGCACTCTTAAAATTGCAAAGCTTCTGAAGCGTGATCATCGAACAATCAAGCGTTTCATTCAAAGTAGTCAACAGGGTCGCAAGAAGCGTGTGGAAAAACCAAGGCGCAAAATAACTGCCCATGAACTGAGAAAAGTCAAGCGTGCAGCTGCCACGATGCCACTTGCCACCAGTTTGGCCATATTTCAGAGCTGCAACATCACTGGAGTGCCCAAAAGCACAAGGTGTGCAATACTCAGAGACATGGCCAAGGTAAGAAAGGCTGAAAGACGACCACCACTGAACAAGACACACAAGCTGAAACGTCAAGACTGGGCCAAGAAATATCTCAAGACTGATTTTTCTAAGGTTTTATGGACTGATGAAATGAGAGTGAGTCTTGATGGGCCAGATGGATGGGCCCGTGGCTGGATTGGTAAAGGGCAGAGAGCTCCAGTCCGACTCAGACGCCAGCAAGGTGGAGGTGGAGTACTGGTTTGGGCTGGTATCATCAAAGATGAGCTTGTGGGGCCTTTTCGGGTTGAGGATGGAGTCAAGCTCAACTCCCAGTCCTACTGCCAGTTCCTGGAAGACACCTTCTTCAAGCAGTGGTACAGGAAGAAGTCTGCATCCTTCAAGAAAAACATGATTTTCATGCAGGACAATGCTCCATCACACGCGTCCAAGTACTCCACAGCGTGGCTGGCAAGAAAGGGTATAAAAGAAGAAAATCTAATGACATGGCCTCCTTGTTCACCTGATCTGAACCCCATTGAGAACCTGTGGTCCATCATCAAATGTGAGATTTACAAGGAGGGAAAACAGTACACCTCTCTGAACAGTGTCTGGGAGGCTGTGGTTGCTGCTGCACGCAATGTTGATGGTGAACAGATCAAAACACTGACAGAATCCATGGATGGCAGGCTTTTGAGTGTCCTTGCAAAGAAAGGTGACTATATTGGTCACTGATTTGTTTTTGTTTTGTTTTTGAATGTCAGAAATGTATATTTGTGAATGTTGAGATGTTATATTGGTTTCACTGGTAATAATAAATAATTGAAATGGGTATATATTTGTTTTTTGTTAAGTTGCCTAATAATTATGCACAGTAATAGTCACCTGCACACACAGATATCCCCCTAACATAGCTAAAACTAAAAACAAACTAAAAACTACTTCCAAAAATATTCAGCTTTGATATTAATGAGTTTTTTGGGTTCATTGAGAACATGGTTGTTGTTCAATAATAAAATTAATCCTCAAAAATACAACTTGCCTAATAATTCTGCACTCCCTGTATGTGCTTTATCCTATGCAATGAGAATAAAATGTTATATTGCTTAGATTAGTCCTTTAGCAATCCCTTAAGGACCAAACTTCTGGAATAAAAGGGAATCACGACATGTCACACATGCCATGTGTCCTTAAGGGGTTAAATGTACTCATCTCAGTCAAATACTACATATATATTAGATTTATATGTTGAATGTTAATACAGTATGTAGCAGACCCAGGGTAACCCGACTGGTTACTTCCGCTAATTTCCTTCCTTCAGCTGGTCAGGCACCATTTATGTTATAAGGTTATAAAGAGACCCCCGCCTGTCCTCCTCCTCTCTTTTGAATTTCTGGGAATTGGCAGGAAGTCAAAGTGAATTTAACATTTTAGGCTAAATGCTGCTTACCTCAGCGCTGTTCATCTCTCCTCCTCCTGCGGCGTTATTGAGGAGGCAAGGCCTCTTCCAGTGTAGACCAATGCAATGCTTCTCATAGAGGAACATCGGGGACCTCATGCGCATGTGCAGCGAGCACCACACATGCATTCATACTTTCCCATAGGTAGCATTGTATCTATACACAAAAACAAGTCCTGTGGGTGCGGGGTCTGGCAGTCATGCTGACCGGTCGCACGCTGCAGAGGCTCCTGTTGAGCTTGTCGTTTTTCAGCAAAATAGACTCACTGCGAATAATTAAGCTGTATAAGGTACCCAAGGGTGCAAGAAGCCATTGGTGACACAGTGGACTCCAAGATCGGTAGTTTTGGGGGCCCTACGGGTGGTACAAGACTTTGGAGAATGCGGCCTACTTGGGAGAGGAGCGGGTCAGACGGCCGCTGCCCTGTTTACATGCCTGACAATCACCCGGCGGCTGTGTGATACCCCTCACAGGCCCCGGTCCCCCCCCTATGGACTGGTGGGGGGTTATCCCGGTCCCCACTGGAGGAAGCCGACACTGAGTGAGCCTCGATGCAGAGCCGCTTGGTTAATGGACCTCGGCGCCCGACCAACAAGATGACGGCCGCATGGCATACACTGGGCCCGACCGCGCTACCAGCATTCATGAGGCTTACTGGATTATACCACCCAACTCTTACAGCCTGGACTATTGTGGCTACTCCAACCTGCTAAGCGGCAGAGATGCCTCGGCTGACCGGCCCCCGTACATGGCACTTCAGTCCGGTCCCAGCAACTGCCCACCTGGGCCTAGAGCACCTTGACGATGATCCGCGAACCACAGCCTGACGACACTTTACCCAGGAATCCCGTTACCGACCATTCCTGGCAGTGGAACCGGAGGCACAGGCAATATGCGCACATTGAACACGGGACTGACAATCTCACCACCTCTCACAGGGCTTGCAGGTCGGACATGAGGAGAGACAGGAAAGAGTCAATGCGATCCAGCGGGACTGTCTGTATGCCATCCGCGGCACTCACGGAGACTCCAGTGGCACAACTTAGCTCCAGTTCATCCTATTATAATGCTTCCTTCTAATAAGTTACACTGTCTCTTATTTTATATATATATATTTTTTTTTTTATTATCTCACCTTTTCTCTATACTGGGCACTGCATAGTAAGCTTATATGCTAATAATGGGCTAGAAATTAAGCCGTGTGCTTATAGCTACACGTGGTCAAGCACTACCGACTGTCAGCGACCATTGGGCTGTTCTACTCTATAACAGGCATAGGGAAGTTTACCTGCAGGGTATACATGACTGTAGCCCGGTCACATGTCACACCTCATTTCCCCAATCTATAACCTGTACTTAACTTGTGCCCCATAAAGTCGTAATGTGGAAAGGGATGTCTCTTTGGACACACTATATAGAAGCAAAGGCCCCTTATTATCAAGCAGATGACAAGTTAGATCTAACAGTAAGGGGGTTTACTAAAGGACATTTCCATGTCCCTACCACTTAAGTAAACAGGTGCACCTATTCCTCATGAGTAAACATGAGCTGACAGCCGCCCAAACTACACCGCTTGGCTTAATTTGACTTCCTGCTTTTCCTTTAATTTTATGTTTTTTTTGCAACAACTGTGACGTATCAACAGTTAAACTTAAAGCGTACAAAATAATCTTGTGACTTTCCCTATATAAAAACAAAAGTGCAATGTTTCTGATGCCATACCGTTGTTACCATGTGAATTCAAACTTGTTTGCACCAGCTGTTGTGGCAGTGCAAATCTACATTTACAATAACTGCACGAACAAAATGAAGAATAAAAAAAAAAAGTCCTGCGCTCAAACTCCCACTACTCTTGGGCGGCAGCAACGACCATGGTACACATCAGCCCCAGTACATTGTATTAATGTTTTCCTATAGGGCTTTCGCTTCGCGTGATCGAGTTTTACTTGGTCAATGCAGTGGAAGCGCCTTTAGTGGCTGTCGTACTGACTTAACCCTCCAATGACTTACATTGCAGGGCTAAGGAGACATAAACACTGCAACAAGGCCACTTCATCTCAGTTATTATTAGTAGTAGTATTTATATAGCAAGAGCTTATTCTGTAACACTTTACAATATTGTCAGAGCTGAAATTTAACAATAAATGAGACAATTACAAAATGTTAAAGAAACAAAATGAAAAGGACCCCAGTCAAACAAGCTTACAGTCTAGAGCAGGGGTGCCCAAAAAGTAGGTCCCTAGATGTTGTAGAACTACAACTCCCATGATACTTTGCATGCCTTTAAAATGACAAAATATCATGGAAGCTGTAGTTTTAAAACATCTGGGGATCTACTTTTTGGGCACCCCTTGTCTAGATGATGAAGTGGTCTGGATTAGAATGGTGTTCCTTTAATTTTGGCTACTCTTACATTTAAATTTTTATAAATCTATGTTTTTAATAATACCTATGCTATGCTATTGTGAGCAGGAGCTTTGAATCACTTGCTCTCAGAGATTTCCGTTTGGGTATCTTAAGATGTCAAATCCTAAAATAAAATAAAGTTTAGCAACTCCTCATTTTGCCCTTCCGTTACCATCCGTTTCTGAGCAGTTTAACTCAATATTTATGAAGATGGCTTCCACCTGCACTGCCCCCTAGCTTCTGAAGGTGTTTGAGGCTTCCATGAGGAGGCATGAGATTGGGCACCACTGATGCTCTCAGACTATCACTAGCTTCCCATTTACAAAACTGTGTAAGAGAGGTACGTATAATGCCTGAGACCACGGAGTAGACTCTATATACCACTGTCAGGCAGATTAAAGTACAGACTGTTCCATTAATTGTAATTCTGGCGCCCTAGACAAACTGTGACTTTGCACTTTGCTTGTTTTTTTTCTCTTTATTCTACTTCCCCCGTGTGAAGATATGATATGCATAATAGAACAATTCAATGCAATATAGATAGCATAAAAATATAACAAATAACCTTTTTGTATTTCTGAGAATTTGTCTAGTGCTGCAGTGTCAATATTATGGAAAAAGTATGCTATGGCTAGCAGTGGTAAGTAACTTTGAAGGCAGAGGCGTAACTAGAAAACACAGGGCCCCGGTGCGAAAATTGCCATGGGCTCCCCCCTCCCCATGCATTTCACCCTTTCCCCACTCCTCTATGTGTCTTAATCACTCCCCCATGTGGGTGGGTGAGTGACAAGATTGGGAGAGTTAATGTGAGCGTGGGAGTGTGAAGGGGATGACAATGTGTGTGGAGTGGTGACAGTGTGTGTAAGGGTGACATATACACAGACACACAGGTGCATATACTGACACACATACAGATAAACAAACAAACACACTGACATACATGCAGATACACACAATACCACATACATATACATACACAGAAACACATGATATTACACAGACACACAGAATGATACACATTCAGATGCACAGAATGACACTTCTACAGTTACAAACACTGACACATACAAATACACATACACACATGCGGATATACAGACACATACACATAGACACACATGCAGATACACAGACACACATGCAGACACACAGACACACATGCAGACAGATACACATATAGACACACTTGCAGATACACATGCAGACACAAATGCAGACAAACAGATACACATGCGGATACACAGACACACAAACATATAGACACACATGCAGATACACAGACACATTTA
The DNA here is from genome assembly GCA_933207985.1 of Pelobates cultripes. NCBI lineage: Eukaryota > Metazoa > Chordata > Amphibia > Anura > Pelobatidae > Pelobates > Pelobates cultripes. The sequence goes on along the minus strand of OW240920.1, from coordinate 52,117,500 downwards.
ATTACAAACATTCAGATTCACAGAATGACACTCATACAGATACAAACAGTGATACACATACAGATACATAGGGCACACACTGACACACATGCTGATATACATGCAAACAGATACACATACAGACACACGTGCATAAAAACAAATAGCATACAGACAAACACATAAACATACAGACAAACAGATACATATAGAGACACACACAAATAAACACACACACACAGATATACAGGCATACAGATATAGATATAGACAAAAAAAATTTAGTTACCCTCCTGTTTCCGACCCTGACTCCATCCTTCTCTGGCATTCTCCTCCCACGCGGCTCTGTTAGCTGGGAGAAAGTGACAACTTCCTCCTAGCTCTGATATCATCAATGGGAAATTCATTGCCATTGGGTAGCCCCAAGAGCATGGGCTGCATTACAATGCCGGCGGGCACCCTGGTTGCAGGGGCCCACTGGAGTGATGGACCCGGTTGCAGCTGCAACCACTGCACACGCGGTAGTTCTGTCACTGTTTGAAGGCCTAATTAGTAGCATAGAACTTCACAATATAACCTACGCATTCAACATACATACTTTACATTATAACATATGCATTCAACATACATAAAAAGACAACATTTTAATCTCTTTATGGTGGACCTGGTGTCATTCCCTGGGCTTGTCCGAACCTACATTGAGTTTTGCCGAACAGACCTGTATTCCCCTGTTCGGAAACCGAACAGAACTTGTGCGGTCCACCTCTTTATTGACTCAGAACACTGACCACCCCTGGCCATTAACCACAAATAAAGGATTTACTTGATTACTTTTCCTGGGTGGCCGCCGTTTGTATAACCGAACGCACGTGGTCCAGTGCATGGCATCGATTTTGTTTCCCAAACGCAAGCTGCGGTACTTGCTCGCCGAACGAGTGGAACTCCTTTCGGCTACACGCTCTTGTGAATCCCGGAGAAGATGGTACTGCTGCCCGTATAATTTCCCGACCATCTACACAAACTTTGGATTAATCCATTATAAATATTCACATTTATTTATGTATGACTGTAGTGTTTTCTGGTATCATTAAATTGCTGCCCCATATTCAAAGGCAATAGGGCCTACTCACTGCAGCTCTCTTCCACCTTCTGGTGATCATTATTACTGAGAGGCTCCTATGCAGCAATTTGAGGAATCACCTACGTCAGGGGTGGGCAATCTGCGGCCCTCCAGATGTTTTGGACTCAATCTCCCATAATGCTCTTATGGCCATAATGCTAGCAAAGCATTAAGGGACATGTAGTCCAAAACATCTGAAGGGCTGCAGATTGCCCACCCCTGACCTAGGTCAATGTTTTAAAAAAAAAATTATTATCACTTCTTATCTGCACTTATCAACCACAACAGTAAAACCACTGACTGGTGAAGTGAATAATATTGATTGTATCATTACAATGGCACCTGTCCAGATGATGGAATATATTAAGTAATAAGTGAAGAGTCAATCTTAAATTTCATGTGTTGGAAGTAGGGATCGACCGATATTGATTTTTCAGAGCCGATACCGATACCGATATTCTGTGAACTTTCAGGCCGATAGCCGATATAATTTGCCGATATTCTGTACATTTACCAAAATAAAAACTATTTCTAAAGGTAAATGCACAAAATATACATGCCACGTGTAGTGGATGCAGTGTGACAGGGGAGCTGTGTGTGTTTGTGTGTGTGTGTGTAGTGGATGCAGTGTGTGTGTGTAGTGGATGCAGTGTGTGTTTGTGTAGTGTGTGTTATGGATGCATTGTGTGTGTGTAGTGTGTGTGGAGGATGCAATGTGTGTTTGTGTAGTGGATGCAGTGTGTATTTGTCTAGTGTGTGTAGTGGATGCAGTGTGTATTTGTCTAGTGTGTGTAGTGGATGCAGTGTGTATTAGTGTAGTGTGTATATAATGAAAGCAGAGTGTTTGTGTAGTGTGTGGGTAGTGTGTGTAAAGTGAATGCTGTATATACTAAATGCAAAGTGTGTGTGTATATAATGAATGCAGACTGTGTGTGTATTTGTGTAGTGTGTGTATAGTGAATGTAGTGTGTTTATATAATGCAGAGTGTGTGTGTTTGTATAGTGTGTATATAATGCAGTGTGTTTGTGTAGTGTGCATTATATAAACACACTACACAAACACACTGCATTATATACACACACTACACACACACTGCATTAAACACACTACACAAACACACACACACACTGCATTATATACACACTGCACAAACACACTACATAAACACACACCGAATTATATACACACACTACACAAACACACTGCATTATATACACACACTACACAAACACACTGCATTATATACACACACTACACAAACACACACTGCATTATATACACACACTACATTATATACACAGTGTGTTTGTGTAGTGTATGTGTATATAATGCAGTGTGTGAGGGGGCATTTTTTATTAAATTATTAAAAAAAAATTATATTTACTTTATTATTTATTTTTGTTGTCCCCCCTCCCTGCTTGTTACCTGGCCAGGGAGGGGGGATATGACAGTCCCTGGTGGTCCAGTGGTATTGGCTGAGCTTTGGGGGGGCGGAGAGCAAGCGCTTACTCACCTCCAGCAGCTCCTCCAGCTCCCCAGTGTAACTCTCGCGGCCAGCGTGTCGCGCGGAGCGTTGCCATGGTGATCCATGGCAACGCTCTGACGGCCGCGGGTCTCGCGAGAGTTACACTGGGGAGCTGGAGGAGCTGCTGGGAGGTGAGTAAGCGCTTGCTCTCCGCGCCCCCCCAGGACCGCCGGGCTTGTAATGAGCCTGGCAGTCCTAGGAGGTATTATCGGCAATATCGGTATCTGAATTGGCCGATACCGATATTGCCGAGAATACCGAATATCGGCCGATTATATCGGTAAAACCGATAATCGGTCGATCCCTAGTTGGAAGCAGGAAAAATTAGCAAATGAAAAGATCTAAATGACTTTAACAAGGGCCAAATAGTGATGGCTAGATGACTGGCTCAGAGCATCTCCATAATGACAAGTCTTGTTGGATCTAGAATGCAGTGGTTAGTACCTATCAAGAGTGGTGCAAGGAAAGACAACTGGTGAACCGCATCAGTGTCAACAGCACACAAGGCTCATTGATGCACGTGGGGAGTGAAGGCTAACCCATCTGGTCTGATTACACAGAAGAACTACTGTAGCTCAAATTGCTCAAAAACTCAATGCTGGCCATAATAGAAAGGTGTAAGAACACACAGTGCATTGCAATTTGCTGTGTATGGGGTGCGAGTGCCATAACTGGACCATGGAGCAATGGAAGAAGGATGAATCACATTTTTATTTAGATCATGTGGATGGCCTGGTGCGTGTGCATTGTTTATGTAGGGAAGAGATGACAGTAGGAAGGGAAGAAAACAGGCCGTTGAAAGTTTTTAAGAACATGACAAAGAGTTAAAGGTGGTTACCTACAAATTCCCACAGCTCTCAATCCGATTGAGCATCTGTGGGCTGTGTTAGAGCAACAACTCCGAACCATGGAGACCCCACCTTGAAACTTGCAGGACTTAAAGGACCACTATAGTGCAAGGAAAACATACTACTTTTCCTGGCTCTATAGGGTCCTTGGGTCCCCCTCACCCTCAGGACCCCCTCCCGCCGGGCTCTAGGGTGCCTTACCTTTGTTCCAGCGCCGGGCTCCCTCTGTGCAGGGGACTCTCCTCCTCCTTTCCCGTCATTGGCTGAATGCGCATGCGCGGCAAGAGCCGCGCGCGCATTCAGTCAGTCCATAGGAAAGCATTCTCAATGCTTTCCTATGGACGCTGGCATCTTCTTACTGTGAAAATCACAGTGAGAAGTGCCTCTAACGGCTGTCAATGAGACCGCCACTAGAGGCTGGATTAACCCATATGTAAACATAGCAGTTTCTCTGAAACTGCTATGTTTACAGCAGAAAGGGTTAATCCTAGATGGACCTGGCACCCAGAGCACTTCATTAAGCTGAAGTGGTCTGGGTGCCTATAGTGGTCTTTTAAAGGATTTGCTGCTAATGTCTTGGTGCCATATAGCGCAGGACACATTCACAGGTGCCCACAGGACACGTTTCATGCTTTGACACAGCACGATGGGGACCTACACAATATTAGGCAGGTGGTTTTAATGTTGTGGATGTACAGTGTATAGATTTTTTTTGTTGTATCTATATTATGTTGGATTGTTTTTTGCTGTTTGCGTACATTGAAGTGTATTTTTTTTGCTGTTTGTAGGTGTTCCTGTATGGCGATTAAGTCGGTCTGGCATTGTCAGAACCATACACTGATGTGACATCTACGGTAATTACTTTAAAATGGTATTTTATATAGTTGATTATTAGTGTTTTTATATGGCATACAATGAATTTGGATTACTTAGCGAAATTTGTCTCAAAGTAGTTTTTAATGAAGAGATACGTGGATAGTTCATTAAAAATATTGACAAAAAAACAGTAATTAAAAAAAATATTCAAAGTGACCTTATCAACTGTCCCTTTGTACACTACCTAATGGTCAGTCACCAGTTAAAGGCAGACCCTGTCCACACACGGATGAGACACTTCAATCAGGAGAATCACAATCTGGTTATTCTTTTTGTTTTACATTGTACTGTACATTGACTGCTTATTTCAATGTTTATAAGTAGGCATGGCCGCAGTGTGTGAGTTGTTCATTTAAAGAGGATGTTAAGGATCAAGTCTGGCTAAAGTTCAATGTGTACTTCCAGACAGTATGATGACATAAAAGAAACTTTTCGGAAGTGGATTTAAATAGTGCTGTTAACAGGAACACCAGTGAGCAATTGTTGAGTTTGCTCAATTTAAAGGGAAAGTTGTTCAAAAATGATTTTAAATAATTATTTTTAAATTAAATCTGTGGCGTATATAGGATATTGAATCAATAAAATAAATCTATGGTAAATTGGTGAACTGCTATTTTCATGTAGCTGAGCTATATGTAGTAAATATTTCTGCTAGTTAATTTTCCAGTATGAATTTTTATATATTATTTATTTTATACATTATAATTTTCTGTATTTTGCAAATCTTTCAATTAACAACAATTATTAACTCCAAGTTTACTAGATTCACAAAACTGAGCTGTAAATACTACCTGTAAAATTGCATTCGCCGTCTGGGTTATTCATGGGGAACTGATTATCGCAGGGATAGGCAACCTTCAGCACTCCTGATTTTGTGGACTACATCGCTCATAATGCTCTTATAGCCCTCATGCCTGCAAAATGTCAGGGGAGATGTACCCCTTGACTATGATATTAAATTTTTCAATGAAAATAATTCTTCAATTCCTCCTTAGCTATATTGGCCTAAAATAAGCAAGAACGTTCTGAATTCTAATTTTAGTGCATAGCTGTGAAAAAAAGAGAAATATAATGAGTTTCCTGCCTAATTCTTAAGACTGGTAGTAATCCCCGTAATGGACCCCGTTCCCCTTATAAGAAAAGGTCTACTGATCAACTGATTTGCTCAACATGAATGGCTTACAGCAAATCTTCATAAACTCCAGCCTATAGTTATACCAGTTTGAATGCATTATTATTATTATTATTTTTAAAGCGCCAACAAGTTCCATAGCGCTGTACAATGGGTGGACTAACAGACATGTATTTGTAACCAGATAAGTTGGACCCACAGGGACAGAGATAGGTAGATACTAGATAGCGCATTATTCAAAGAAAAATACATTAAAAAGTAAAAATGAAACATTTAAATCCTGTGAAGTTTTGGCATCGGAGCATAATAATTATCAAAGCTAGATCCTTTAAGGGAGAACCAAAAAATTTAAGTCTTAATTTGTAAGTATGTAGAAAAGGATATATAGAGAATGTATTGTAAATCTAATGCTGAAAACAAACACCTCATGCTTTTCTTGCTACTTATTGTTCTTTAGTCTCTTGTTGACCTGCATCATTTCAGTTAATATATACTACCTACTTTATATATACTCATGACTGATCCTCTCCAGTTAAAAATTAATTTGAGATTTGTTGCAAATTCCCAAAGACAAGCTGGACACACACTAGTTAATTCAGGCAATCTTCACTTTTTTATTTTTAATGTTCAGCGGGGAAGCAGAGATTTATTGGATACGTAACTAAAATATAAATGAAACTACCGCTATAGCTGATTGCAGTGGGGCTGCTGTCAGCATTCCAATAGCTCCATTTGTGCCTTTGGCCTGATCACATATAAACATAGCTAAGGCTTCCTCAAATAAACCTGAGAAGTAACCTGTTTTAGGAGGTTGGTACTTATATAGTAAGTACTGTAATGACATGAAATGCATTAGGCTCTAGAGTTAGGTTTATTTGGGGGCTGATTGATGCTTCAGTTTTGGATTTTGAATTGTCCTTACCAAAACACAGACTGCTGGTTCCAGGTAGGATCTGTGGATCTTAATGTGTCATACATACTGGATGCTCAAGTGCCTGCACAGATGTTGTTGTTATATTATATTTCTAATTTATGTGTCATATAACTAATTGAGAGATACTCCATCTTTTTCAAATATACCATCTTCCTCAATTTGTTGAGTCAAATTAGAAGTAATCAGCATTCTGTACTTTGAAAAAGGTTTAATCCCTGCTGTGCTGTTCAACATTTTTGTATGATAGACCTATATAACACGATTAATCATAAAAGTTAATTTCTTATATAGATTTCAGCATTATTTTCAACATATCAGCAATTTTTGGTTATTCCAATGGTGAAATATTGACTTTGGTTCAAAATCGATGACTGCATTGGTTGCTAGCCAAGAGACATGTCTTGAATACAAATCACCATTCCTGATCATCTGTGGTCAGTAAGAATTAGCTCTTACTCCAGAGATTCACAAATCAATATGTGCATTCAATTGCATTGAGCATTCATAAACACTTCAACCACCTCTTTTTGAGAGTGTCATCACCTAAATAATTCATGGCATGTCACATTCTAGCTTCAGCAGATCCAACTGAATGCTGTGTCAACCCTTTGGAACACTTATGAAATATGATACTTCCACCAATAGCTGAATAAACACAGATTAACTTTTTTTTCCACTATATCTGTTATTTTACTTGGATGTAAACAAGGTGGTAGAAACTTTAACATATTTATCTTTCATTACCGAACAAGAAAATCAAAAAGAATAATTGTTCCGTGTATGTAAATGCAAAACAAACATGTACTAGATCCTTTATACCTTAACATGACTGTTGAGTGTTTCTCAAAGATGCAAGTCTGCTAGTCCCGTGGGATCAAGTATTTAGCATACATCTGTAAAGATAATGAATGCTATTCACTGTGCTACCGCTAAAAGATCTCTTTTGACATTAAAAATGTTTCTAAGACTGATGGAAATTTATAAAATTTATTACGTGGTACTGAAATGTATTCTTTACTATTTGTGACAAATCACTTTTAAATAAATTGTTTTTTTAAAAAAATTTAAATATTTTCATACTTTTTTTTTCTCAATTAACATAACTACCATGTTTTTAAATTTTATTTAGTACATTATTTCCTGTGTAGGGAACTAAGTAACTACCAATATGATCATCACAAAATCAATATTGAGTTCACACCTTTTTGTATTTTTTTTCTCTCTTGTACGGACCTATATTTTCCACATACAGAAAAAGAGGTATAAATATTATACCAAACAAGTGGAGCGCTATAAGTAATAGAGGGATACACTCACCCCTTTAATACAATGACAATCCTGAATATTTATGCTTGGATGTACATATAAAAGGAAACAGAAAGAAAACAAAAATATAAAGTGCAGATGGTTCCAGAAAGTAGACAAGTGATGGTAATAAATGGCTGAAACCACTGACATGGACGGGAGCCTATGTAATATTGGCTCCGTAAACAGTTCCTTTGTGCTCTTTGGGCAGCAAACACACCCATTTGTCCCAAGTAGTTCTCTTCCAGGGATATATAACGAAAAAAGAAAACAGAACCGGCTGTTTTCTTTTTTCGTTATATATTCAGTGCCGGTCAGAGGGGCAAAGGACAGGTCTGGTCGAGTTTCCTGTTATAGGGGAGACTGCGGCAGGTGATAAGGTTGCCAGCGAGGCGGTTACACCGTCGGTGACTTTACCGGCGCCAGAATTGGGGAGTGAGCGGGCAGAGCTGATTGGGGGCATCCTGGAGTCAACACGCCAAAATGTGCATGTCTCCTTTGCGGGACCGTTGGGCTTTCACCTTAAGCAAGCCTGAAGTGAAGGAGAGGATTTGGAAAGGGGAGTTTGTGGAGATCTTTTCACTCCACCCGTTGATCTCAAGGAGGAGGACAAGAAGGATTACAAAAAGAGGATCCCTAAGTCATTCGGAAATTGGCTTTGGGCCTTCTGTATACTGGCCAGTGTGATGGGGGAGAAATCCCCGGATTGCTGCTCCAATTACTCTGCTAACTGGACGGTATCTGGGAGGCTTAAAGGACGTACGGCGGTTTGGCATGGTGGCCTTAGTATGAGCAATTTCGTCAGCGTCTTGCGGTTAACCCGGGAATGAGATGGGATCAAATGGACCTCCCTCTTTGGATGAAGCTGATGATGGTGCAGAAGGCGTCCCCGTTTCAGGCCGGGGGCCAGCGTGTGACCTGTCTCAGCCTCGTCGGCCGTCCAGAGAAAAGGTTTCTGCTGGCTCTTTAATGAGGACCAGTGTAAGTGGGGAACTTCCTGCCGGTTCAGGCATGGGATGTGGGGGGCATTTAGCTATAGCAGATGTTTTAACTGGGCTAAGCCTTCTTCAGCCAGAGGGCTGATGCAATTGCATCCTTTATCGTGTCCGAAAGGATTGACGGTGAATGATCATATCGATAAGGATTTTTGCTCGGTTTCTTATACATCATTCGACAATGCAGTTGAGTTGGTTCGGAGGGTTGAACGAGGGGCATTGTTGGCTAAGGCGGACGGAAAAGCTGCGTTTTGCTTATTACCAATTCACCCCGATTGTCATAATTTACTGGGCTGTTTTTTTGAAGGGCAGTATTTTGTGGATTTGTCTATGGGTTGTTCCATCTTGTGCGCCTACTTTGAAAAATTCAGTTCCTTTCTGGAGTGGGTGGTCCGGGTGGAGGCGGGCACACAATTCATAGTCCATTATCTCAATGATTTTCCTTGTGTCAAGCCTGCAGGGTCGAATGTTTGCCGGGTAGGATTGCGAACACTGAAATGGGTCTCGCAAGTTTTCGGCATGCCATTGGCGGGGGATAAGACTGTGGGTCCCACAACCTGTTTATCATTTTTGGGCTTGGAAATTGATTCAGTGCAAGGGGTGTGTCGCATGCTGGAGGACAAGCTGATTGCTCTTCATCAGGCAGTAACTGAGGTCCGCGGGTCTAGGAAGGTTTAAGTTGCAGACTGTAACGAGAATATACCCCTACACGCAGGATCCAGCTAAACAGAAGCCAATACAGAGGAGAGATACGTCTACCGGACCTTAGAATGGCCGGACTCGACGTATATGAGAGGAGACAGAGCCAGGAACAAACCGAGGTCAAGGGCACAGAGAGACAGCGTAAACTAGGACAAGCCGGGTCTGGTACACGGAAAACAGCAAGCCGGCAAACAGTACAGATAAGGATAAAGCGAAAACGAAGTCAGAATACGAAGCCAAAGTCAATACGAGAAAACACAACTGAACACCACAAGCGCTAAAGGGAACTGAAACAGAAACCACGATAGGGCAACGAGCTAAGGGAAAAAGGTAAGTTTAAATAGCTTTTAAACGAAAGTGATTGGCTCCTGTCACTTCCACACCCCCAAAAGGTAATTGTATAGGGAGTGTGGTATGACAGGAGCCAATGGGAGCCTTTTGGCAATTAGGCTCCCACTGTCTCTTTAAGAGCGCGCCCGAGACTCGCGGCGCGCTCTTAGTTTCAGGCGGGACACGTGACCGCTTCACGCGGTCACTGCCCGCCTTCCATCTAAAGCAGTCGGATGAGCCGCGCGCGGCTCGTGCAGCCGCAGGACCGCGCGCGGCTTGAAGAGAGGACCGCGACCGGCCCCCGGTTAAGGTAAGTAACGCTACACAGACGCTGCAGTCCTTGATTGGCGTTTGAATTTTGCTTGCCGTGTGATTCCGGTGGGTCGGGTGTTTAATAGGTTGCTGGCTAGGGCTACGAGTGGTGTTTAGTTCCCTCACCATTTTGTGCGGGTCTCGGCTTCCATGAAGGCCGATTTGGAGGTGTAGTCGGTTTTTCTGCAGGATTTCAACGGTTGGGTGTTTTTTCGTCGGACTTGGAATTGTGTACGGATGTGTCTGCCTGTCTGGGAGTGTGGGTTTTGGGGCTTACTTTGCTGGACATTGGTGTGTAGAACCTTGGCCAGAGGCGTGGAAGGCCAGCCCGCTTATTCGCAACTTGGCATTTCTGGAATTTTTTCCATTGGTGGTGGCTTTGGCTTTGTGGGGGCAGCAGTTGCAGAACAGGAAAGTGATATTTTTCTCTGATATCATGTCTGTAGTGGACACTGTTAATGGTTTATCTGCTTCCTCCATCTAAGTTGTTCGGCTCCTTGGCCCTTTTGTCTTGTATTGCATAAAATTTAATGTGGTTTTTCTGGCGCGACATGTGCCCAGGTTCTTGACTGTTGTTGCTGGCTCGCTCTTTCATTTTCAGTTGGCGAGGCTTTGTTTGGCGGGTCCGGGCACACAGGAGGAGGGGGTCCCCTGTCCGGCGGAGGTGTGGCAGCTCGGGACATCTTGCTTGATAGACTTATAGGAGGGTCACTGGCGCCGTCCACATGGGCGGCCTCCATCAAGGTTTGGCAGGATTGGGACATGGCGGTGTCTTGTGCAGGGGGTTCACGGCTCTGCTGATGCTAGATTTGAGATGCTTTTATGGTTCTTGTGTAGGCTGTTTGCTTCGGGTGTCTCCTTCAGTTATGGGGCGGAACATGACAGCGCTAGCAAACACTTAAGGGGGCAGACATTGCAGGATGTGTGGCGGCCAGTATCTGGGGGACATGTCCTGTCGGCCGCTGGGGAGGTCTTTTGGCGGCCGCTGGCGGACTTGTCCTGGTGGCCGCTGGGGGAGCTGCGCTGGCTCTGCCCTCCCGCCCTCGCGCACTGCTGAATGAGACCGGCGCCGGAATATGACGTCATATTCCGGCGCCGGTCTCATTCAGCTGCGTGCTGGGAAGTAGAGCCAGCGCAGCTCGCGCAGCTCCCCCAGCGGCCGCCAGGACAAGTCCGCCAGCGGCCGCCAAAAGACCTCCCCAGCGGCAGCGGCCGACAGCAGACCCAGGTGTCTGCCCGGCCCCAGGTGCCGACGGCCCACCGGGAAATTTCCCGGTATCCCGGTGGGCCAGTCCGGCCCTGGTCGTTAGGCATCAGGATTTGGAAGCTAAACTTCCTGGATATTACCGGCCTGATGGTGTTCACCTTTCTGATGTGGGTCTGGACTTTATGTTGCTAAGTTTTCAGGATGGTTTACAGAAGGCTGTGTTTATTTGGGGAGGTGCTCAGGTAGCTTAAGGAGTCTAGCGTTGAGCTGTGGCGGGGATGGTTAGAAAAGTTGGGGGGTAGGTAATTTGTTGATAGTTTTAGTTCGCTAAGAACAGTTAGGTTTGGAATGGTATTGGTAGATTCAAACTCGTTGGTAGCTCCGAACCTGGTATGTGTAGGGTGTATCTTAGTATGTCCCTACATTGTGAAAGCTGGAAAATCATGTTTATTTATATGTTATAGGTGGTATCAATGATTGTTTATGTGGGGTATTGTAGGGGTAGCTATGTTAAAGGAATGGAGGTTAATATTTTATTATGTATTGTGTTGACAATGACCTTATAATTTATATGTTTATCTTTATATCATTAAAGCTGTGATAATAATTTTCCCAATTCAAGGTGTATTTTTGTGGGTATGGGGTAGATTAAGCAAAGTTTGCCAAAAAGGGGACTATGCATATGTCATCCTAAATTACACAGAAGTCCATGGCAAAGAAGTGATCAATTAAAGAGGTCTTCATTTTAATCTTACAGTCTGAAACTGGTAGCACCCATATATTTTAGTTTTTGCTGTTTTTTTGCTTTTCTTTGTGTATACATTTTGACAGTAGTGGTTATTTTTATTTGATCATTTTTGATTAATTTATAAAATCAACACTCTCTTTGTTATTTAGAGACAGAGATAGTCATGATTTGCTAGCATAACAGCTAGCCCAACTCACATAAAAGTTCACACAGATCTAGTGGACAGGGAGGACAATTTAGTTTTGCATTAAAGGAACACTATAGGCACTTTAACAGCTTCATCTTATTGAAGTTGTTATAGTGCCTTCAGTGCTGTCCGCCCTATCCTACCTCCCAATACCCTATATTAAACTAAAAGCCTTAAAGCCATGCATCTAAGCTTTCTGGGTATGAGAGCCGGGAATGTTTGTAACATATTATGACGTCACGTTTGCATGTGCAGCGCTGTCAGGGTCAGACATTAGGGATGTGCATGGGCAAAACATGCTGTTCGGTTTGGAAATTTGGGTAAGTAACTTGTGCATCCGAATGTCCGAATTGCACGAAATTCATCCGAATATACATTCGGAATGAAACAAATTGCACATATCTATCAGACATAGAGAAGCATTTAATACAAATGTTGTTCTATGGAGGAACTGTTGGATTGGCCTGTCATCCTGGAGGTTTGGCCACACTAAGAAAGATGTAATTTTATTGAAGTTGTTATAACCCTATATTACATTAAATATAAGGCTTGAGGGTGTAGCTTTAAGCAATGCCTTCAAGTCCTCTGTGTATGAGAGCCAGGAATGTTAGTTCTGACTCTCTTACCTTAACATGACATGACGTCTTTTATGCATGCATAGTGCATTGACTGTCAACCACACAGAATCATTGAATACAATGATTCTGTACTGAGGGTTTGTAGATGCATATGGCGCATTGGATTAGCCTTTCATTCTTGTAGTACATCTCCAGGATGACGTGACTCGAGGAAGCAGAGGCGTAACTACAAACCACAGGGACCCCGTTGCGAAAATTGCCCTGGGGCCCCCCCATACGTCTCCCCCACCCCCACACACACATGCAGACATACAGATACACAGGCAGACACACACATAGACACATACAACACACACATACAGGCACACATACATGTAGACACACACATACATACACACATACACACAGAGACCCATACATACAAACACACAGACATGTAGATACACACACATGCATTTAAAGACACATACACACACACACACTCACAGACACACACACTCATAGACACACACATCCATAGACACACTCACAGACACATACACTCATAGACACACATACACTCACAGACACACACAGACATGTACACTCACAGACACACATACACTTTCAGACACACACACATTCAGACATAGACACATACACTCAAAGACACATACACTCACAGACACATACACTCACAGACACACACACTCAGACACACACACACATACTCACAGACACACACACACACAGACACATACACTCACACTCACACATACACTCACAGACACACACAGACACGTACACTCACTGACACACACACACTTTCAGACACACACACATTCAGACACAGACACATACACTCAAAGACACATACACTCACAGACACATACACTCACAGATACACACACACTCAGACACACACACATACACTCTCAGACACACTCTCAGACGCACACACACACAAATTATTCATATTTTTTAAATTTAAAAATGTCCACCTAACCTCCCAACCTGGAGAGCTGGCATGGATCTATCCCTGGGGTCCAGTGGGGCTTCAAATAGCCACTCGAGTAGTGGTCTGTGTGGTAATTGGATAAGTCCCGTGTAGACATCAGGGGTACCCTCAATGGATCCAAGACCCAGCATATATATATATATATATATATATATATATATATATATATATATATTTCTAACACTACAGTGTTTATTTATGGTGTATATATGTATTCCTAACACTACAGTGTTTCTTTAAGGTGTGCAGAGTCATACTTGGCTTACTCCTTCAGCACATATTTACAATGTGAAATAAATGTGTGACCATACACTGCAGGATTAGCTCACTGTCTGAAAATATCAGCTGAATAGAATGACTCCTAACATTGGGGAAGTGCCAGGGCACATCTGGCAACCATTATCACTACAATGAACTGCAGTGGTTATGGTGCTGGAAGTATTCCTTTAAATGCTGAAAGATGGCAAATAATTCTCTTAGAGTCCCAATGTATTCATGGAAAGTTATAAGGAATTATTAAAAATGATTTGTTGAGAAACACATATACAGTAAATGTGATGTATTGAAAAGCAGATGTCAATAAAATGTGCACTTTAGGCATCGTACCCTCCAGTGGTCTGAATAGTATCTTACCATATCCACAGAAACTCAAGAAATCTGTTCACCAGAAAAATGAGGAAAGCAGAAGAGACTCTGTATGAATCTATACAATATTAGTAAAATATAGCTCACAAATAAAATTCACACAATAAATAAAACGACATGCAAAGGTTTAAATATTGCCTTATGCAGTAAACCCCTGTCTTGAGCCCAATAAGCTTTTTATTTTTATTAAAACTAATTTTCACGGAAAACTACATGTTTAATAAATCAGATCAGTCACTCTGGAGATACCTATATTATTCTTAGGTATTGAATTACTGCTGCACTGTTATATCCTGAATAGAATATTACTGAACAGTTCATTATTAAACAGTTTATTTTTAATTTTTTTTTAATTTATTTATTGTTTTTTTTTTTTTAAATTTACTACACAAAAAAAAAAGAATTTCATTTACATACAAAGACACAAAGGAGTATACATAGATTGTTCCGAGGCTTGTACAACATCAATAATATTGCACAATGTTATAGCTCTCCAAGAATTATACTCCAAACATACAAAGATCAGTAGAGGTGAAGGTGCCGGGAGCCGAATGTCCCTCACTTCCAACTCTACTCATATACAAATATACAAACACTGAAGTTGACATTTCTTTCTTTCTTACTCAAATTATATTTTATGCAGGTCTTAATTCGTAGTAGATTCCGCCCCTGAATTTCATATCTAATGTTTATCAAAGTACTCTTGCCAGTGTCGGCCTTTCAAGGACCTTTAACCAATTGTCCCAGATCTCATATTGGCGTGTATTAATGCTTAGATTGGAGGCTATACCCCTTTCCATTTTACATTGAGTTATAATAATTTCCTTAATATGCTGCCATGAGTCAATTGATGTCTTTTTCCAGTTTTTTGCAATGGACATCTTGAAAGCCATCAGAGCATGGATCGGCAAACAATTCTTTTCTTTAGTTAATTGCGGTAAATTTAAATGTAAAAGCAGAATATCTGGAGTCCAGATGCGCATCATACCCATTATTAAATAATTTAAAATGACACTATGGCTTATTATTATTATTTATAAATCACCAGCAAATTGTGCAGTGCTGTTCAATAGGTGACCTAAAAGACAAGTATTTGCAATATAACGATTTGGACATACTGGAACAGAGTTCATTTCTGAATGGAATTTTTTTTGGTTGTTCTGGGTTGTTTGTGTTCGGTTTGGCTGGAAATTTTAGGAAAACTGGAAAATGACTGGCCTTAACAGCTTCATGAAAAGTTAGTTAATCATGTGGCACGTGCATGATAGCCAGCCACTACATTAAAATAAATATATAATAAATAAAAAAAGCCTGTGTGGGTCAATGCAAAAGAGGTTTAAAACCACCAGTGGGCATCTGGTGGGGGCTTCAATTTAAAGAATGGGGTAGAAATATTACTGTCCTCACAGTGGGACTATTAATTGAATAAACAAAGCATTGGGACATAGTGTTCTCCCAATGCCCCCAAAGTGGGACTCTAATTAAATCATAAAGCTGGGGGAGCATAATTTCCCCTGATAACCTCACCCATGGCCAGTGGAATGGGGGCTCTAACATCGATAAGCAGAGGAGACCAAATGGGGTTCTAATAAAGATAAAGGGTGGAATTCGAGTGCCCCTCTAGCCCCCTGGAAGCAAGAGTTCCAATTAAATATACTTGGGAGCAGAAACATGCAATTGTCTATCACTCAAAAATTATGGCCTCTCCTAAAAAAATAATTGTGAGGGGGCAATAAAACTAATACCTCTTAAAAAGAAAGTAATATTTACCATTATACATATTCTTTTTTTCTTAAATCTTCTTTTTTTCAACCCCACAAAAGTCAAATTAGAAATCCATTATAATCCATGATTATTAAAAATGAAAAAGACATGGTTTGCAAAAAAAATAAAATAAAGCGGCACAAAAATAAAAATCACAATGCGTTAAACATGGACAAAGAAAGATTTAGATGATTTAGATGTTAATTTTACATTACTTGCAACTGAGCCACAATAGCTGCCCAGTTGCTAGCCTTTTCTTACAGTTAGCAGCCACTGGCTGATTGCAGTTTAGCAGACATGCTCCCACTGATAGCATGGCGTGTGCAACCAGGTGGATAATAGTTACCCCCTTATCCTGAAGCAACCATTGGGTGTTCAGTTGCTTCAGGATTAGTTCACATTTCTTCTCTGAGTTTTTTTTTTTTTAGAAAAGTTCTCTCTGGGTGCCTTGTGGGGGAAGTTAAAGGCAGCTCAGGAGTCAAAGGCCTCAGTGAGATTTCAGCCATTGAAAAAAGGATGGGGCCTCAGACAAAGAGGTGAGTTTTAAAATAATGTCATCTCAGGCAACCGCTAGGGCCCTTGGCATCATGCATCTGTACTCCATGCGTGCCTATTGCAGTTGGCTGATTACCAGACCCAGCATCTTTCTCCATGGCAAAGTGCTCCAAGTTAAGTCCTGAAAAAAAGTTGGAAGGACTCAAATTCGAATGGCGTCTTACCCCACACGGTGACCAGAATGCAGTGCTGGTCTATCATAGAGTGGCACCAGATGATCACATCCCTCTGGGCTGCGTAGGGTGCCGGTCCAGATTTGTTGATTCGGGAAGTGACCATCGAACTCTATCTGTTTCACCTGGGTATGTGGCAGAAACTTAGAGCTTAGAGAGTCATCGTAATAAAGTAGACCGATTGTGTCGAGGATACCCCTGATTCAACATTTGCTCTCTGGCTACGGTCTTCCATGATGTCTAGTTTCGTTTAGAGCACAGATTGGGTAGGCTGCATGTTTCTCCCAGGGCCTTCACCTATGGTTGTATGTCCAGTATGTCCTCTTCTGATGCCTGGACTCGTGCTGTTACTGCCTGTAGCTCTGTCAGGACCGGTTTAGGTAAGCATTGAATATCTGTTTCATTTCTTGTAGCAGGTTACCAATATTTTTCATCGCCCTTGTTGTTGAGTTTAGTTGCCAGGAGATTGCGAGATCATACATGTCAGCCTGTATCATAGGGGGTGATTGGGGTAGGTGGGGCTCCTCTGGTCTTGCTGGGTGCAAATCCATGCACATGGAGCTGGTGTCATGGTTAGGCTTAGCCGCCATTTTGTGGCACAGGACACTGTAGCATAGCAGGTATCTTTGTATCGCAGGTATCTTTTTGATTTTTGAGATCTTTGTGTGCAGCTGCCTCTTGATGGATAGCTGGGAGAGGCACGTTGAGATACCTCTAAGAGCAACTTCGAAGCCAGCTGGGCGGCCCCTATGCATGGAAGAGTGAGGTAGGCACAGGCCTTACAGCAGATATTCTTGCCCTTCTGGGTGAATCGAAAGGGCATCAGCAGGTAGCCACTGATGCCAGGATAATAAGTCAAGTGGTCTCTCGAGTTGTTGGTCCAGTGATGACAATGGATTAATTGCCAACCACTGAGAGCTCTGGAGAATGACGTCCATTCGACTCAGTAGTTAAGTTCTGCCCCATTATTGATATTATTATCAGTTAGGTATCCAACAAATGATGACATACAGTAGATACACTGATTAAAAGGAATTAAAAGCTAAATTTAGCAGGTAGAAGAAACCAAGACAATAAATAAGCTTGAAGAAAAGCGCAGGATAAAATCATAAAATGGATGGGAGCGCCACAACAGCAGTTGTAATACTAGATCTTACAGTACAGCTCATCAGTTTGGCACTTTAAGCATTTTTGAAGATGACCAGTTGACCTGCTATTTCAGGTGACCCAACCTTTCATTTTACTTCCTCGTATAAAAACTGAATTAAGGAACTTAAGGAACTAAGTGTAGAAATAAGTGAACCTCTGTTTTTAATCTTTCAAGATTCTTTTCTTTCAGGAAGTGTTCCGGAGGATTGGAGGAAGGCAGATGTGGTTCCTATTTTCAAAAAGGGTTCAAAATCCTTGCCTGGAAATTATAGACCTGTGAGCTTAACCTCTGTGGCTGGTAAAATATTTGAAAGGTTATTAAGGGATAATATTCAAGAATTCCTTGAGTAGAACATGGTTATCAGCAAAAATCAGCATGGTTTTATGAAGCACAGGTCATGTCAAACTAACTTAATTGCGTTCTATGAAGAAGTAAGTAGAAGTATAGATCAGGGTGTTACAGTGGATGTGATCTATTTGGATTTTGCCAAGGCATTTGATACACTTCCACACAAGAGATTAGTGTTCATACTTAAGGAAATCGGTCTAGATGAAAATTCTTGTTCTTGGGTAGAACATTGGCTTAAAAATAGAGTACAAAGAGTTGTCATTAATGGTACATTTTCAAACTGGACAGAGGTGGCAAGTGGTGTCCCTCAGGGTTCTGTTCTGGGACCCCTTCTATTTAACATGTTTATAAATGATCTTGAAAAAAGCATTGAAAGACATGTTTCAGTGTTTGCAGATGACACAAAACTCTGTAAAATAATACAATGTGAGCAAGATATTACTTTGCTGCAGAGGGATTTAGATAGACTGGGGGACTGGGTACTCAAATGGCAGATGAAATTTAATGTTGAAAAATGTAAAGTTATGCACTTCGGCGTAAAGAATACTCAAGCAACGTATACCCTTAATGGAAGCGAATTAGGGATAACAACACACGAAAAGGACTTGGGAATTGTTATAGACAACAAACTATGCAACAATGTGCAATGTCAATCAGCAATGGCTAAGGCCAGTAAGTTATTGTCATGCATGAAAAAGGGCATTCATTTTCGGGATGAGAATATAATTTTGCCTCTTTATAAATAACTGGTAAGACCACATATTGAATATGCGGTGCAATTTTGGGCACCTGTTCTAATGAAGGATATTATGGCACTAGAAAAAGTGCAGAGGCGGGCTACAAAATTAATAAAAGGAAAGGAACATATCAGCAATGAAGAAAGGTTAACAAATTTAAACCTAATTAGTTTAGAAAAACGTCGCCTGAGAGGGGATATGATAACATTATACAAATATATTCAGGGCCAATACAAACCATTGTGTGAAAATCTATTCACAAACTGGACTTTACATAGGACACAAGGTCATGCTTTTAGACTGGAAGAAAGAAGTTTTCATTTAAGACAAAGTAAAGGTTTTTTTACTGTAAGAACTGTGGAATTCTCTGCCTGAAGAAGTGGTTTTATCAGAGTCCATACAGATGTTCAAACAGCTGCTAGATAGATGCATACTTGCAAAAACAGAATATTCAAGGATATAATTTTTTAATGCAGGGTAATAACTGCTTGATCCAAGGATAAATCTGACTGCCATTCTGGGGTCAAGAAGGAATTTATTTTCCTAGTTGGAAGTGCTTCAAACTGTTTTTTTTTGCCTTCTTTTGGATCAACAGCAAAAAACAAATGTGAGGTAGGCTGAACTTTATGGACGCAAGTCTCTTTTCAGCTATGTAACTATAAATTCCAATGATATGGTGCATTAAATAGTCTTAAAATTAATATGACAAACTATGTGATAGTGGGATTGACTATCTTTTCTAAACTGTGTGGGCACCCATGGCAATCTTTCCCTTTTCACTGGCAAAATACAAGCTTGAAATACCTATAGCTCATAGTTTCCATCAATAATATGTTCCATTATATTTTCCCCCACAGTTGAAAACTATAAAAGTTGAACTAGAATGATGGTCACTCCCACGTTACTTGGATGGGCCAGACAAGCCTACTGAAAATAAATATTCTTCCCCGTCTACTATACCTTTTTCAAACTCTACATATTGGCATCTCTGTCTTATACTTCTCAGCACTGAAATCAGTATTCACAAAATACTCCTTGGGAAACAAACCCCCAAGGTTAAAATGTGACACTCTTACAATTCCAAGAGGGGCCAAGAGACTCGTAATGCCAGATCCGTATATTACTATAGAGAGTTTGACCTTCGGTGATTAATGGAGTGAGGCACTACCTCTACCCATACTTTCCATGCTTGGGGGCTAGAGGGGCACTAGAATAGCACCCTTTATCTTTATTAGAGCCACAAACTGTTACCCATGAGTGGAGGTTGGGGAAAAATATTTGGTCTTCCCTCCTTATCAATGTTAGAGCCCCCATCCCAGTTGCCATGGGTGAGGGTATCGAGAAATTATGGGTTGACCTGGAGCAACTTGAAGTGAAATGTTCACTATCCTCTCTCCCCTGGTTGCCTCCTTGGAATGCAAACACCCAACTATTGCAGCCACCGTGGAAGTATTGTCCAGGCTGCTTCATGATGAATTGTTTAGCTCCTTCCGACCCAGATGGCCCCACTATTTATTCTGCCAGTTTACTCTGTAAAACTTACACCTGACTAGCTTATTATTGACAGACTGCAGGTGACCCTTCGTATATACCACCTGTTGCCAAACCCATTCATACTTCAATTCCACTATCACTGCATACGTATAAATATAGCACTTATAAAGAGTTCAAACCTGACCTGCTCAATACTTTTGTATCACTATGTCACAAGACCATACCCATTCCACATGATCTGTATCAAATATATTCACTTCAATAGCAGAGCATCCAAAGCACAGGGTCAAATGGGAGGAATATCTTCAGCTCCAGTTTGTAGATAAACAGTGGCAAAAGATATGTTCATTCACACAATACATCTATACCCTCTCACATAAGTCCCCATGGCTCTTAGAACCTACACACTGGATTAAACCAGAGTATACTGAAGGTGGCAAAAACAGACAGGTACATATTTGGTGGAAATGCCCCCTGATATCATTATTTTGGACTTAAGTTCCACCCTTACGACCTTCTCCCAGGCTACTGAACAAGAGGTGGCTGTGCTTATCCTTTCTTCTCGTCCCACCACTTGCCCGCTTAAACCTGTCCCATCTCACCGTATTAGATCTCTCTCCTCAAAGTCACTAACGACATTATCACAGCTAAATCCAAAGGTCACTACTCCATACTAATTCTTCTTGACCTCTCCGCTGCTTTTGACACCGTTGATCATGTTCTCCTTCTCCAAACTCTTCAATCACTCGGTCTATGTGACTCTGTCCTCTTGTGGTTTTCTTCCCAACGCTCATTCAGTATCTCCTTTTCTAATGATACCTCCACCATTCGTCCTGTCTCAGTTGGAGTCCCCAAGGCTCTGTCCTTGGTCCCCTTCTATTTTCTCTTTACACTGCCTCTCTTGGCAAACGTATTACCTCTTTTGGATTCCAATACCACCTGTATGCTGATGACACCCAGATATATCGCTCCTCCCCAGACCTCTCCCCTGATGTCCTGCAACGTGTCACTTCTTGCCTTTCTTTTCTATCTCGGATTGGACGTCCTCCCGCTTTCTGAAACTGAATCTTTCCAAAACAGAACTTCTTGTCTTTCCTCCTCCTAATATTAATCCTCCTCTCTCACTCTCCCTTCAGATTGGTGGTACCCATATCAGCCCATCCTTACAAGCACATTGTCTTGGTGTTACTTTTGATTCTGGCCTCACCTTTGAGCCTCACATCTGGTCTGTTGTCAAATCATGCCAATTCCACCTCAAAAACCATCACCCGCATCCGCCCCTTTCTTACATAATATGCTACTAAAGATCTTGTCCATGCTCTAGTAATCTCTTGCATGGACTATTGTAACTCTCTCCTAATTGGTCTTCCCAATAGCCGTATTGCCCCACTACAGTCTGTAATGAATGCTGCCGCCAGACTGATTTTCCTCTCTAGTCGATCCTCTCACACCTCACCCCTCTGTCAGTCCTTACATTGGCTTCCTGTATACTATAGAAGTCAATTGAAAGTGCTAACTGTTGTGGACAAAAATATTAACCCAATTCATATTAATAAAATGCCTATTTACTCAGCATAACCACAATCAGCATTATTCAACCTTATGTGTGATTTACCTAAAATGGCAGCTAGGGAGTTTCCCTTTGACATCGACTAACACCCTTGTGACGAGAGCAATCTCGCCACATTGCATTGTAGAAGCCTGGCTGCCCGCCTGCTGCCTTTGGACTATGGACCAGACTTTATGTAAATGTGTTAACCCAGATAGCTATGCCATGGAGCCCATTCGTGTAGTTAAAGACTTCGGCTCCATGGCAATTGAACTGTGTGAATAGGATCTGAGCGCTATTCGGTAGTTTTGTGTGCTCAGATCCCAGCTATCTGGGGATATGTGAAATGTCTGTGTGTTATGTGTAAACGGTGACTTTATGTATTTGAAAGTGTTTTATGTCTTTTTGCAACCATGTGCTCAATGGAGTCTGCCTCTATCCCTAGATAATTGGATTATTTTCCCCATTGTCTCCAGGCTAGAGGTCTCTGTAAAACCTGTTTGAGCCAGATAGCCATGTGCCAGCCAGGGCTCAAAAGATACTTTTACTAACTTTTGAACCCCTGGTCTGATTCATGCCATTTTTTAATATGTTGTTCCCCTGAATGGATTGATTGTGAATATGTAATTTTATGTGAATGCGATGTATGGTTTTAGAGTTATGAAAGTTGGGTAGAAAGTATGTTTTAACTGTATGTGTAATTGAGTTTCCTCTCAGGATAAGGGGAGGGAATATGTGGGATGTAACTGTGATGTGATTGGTTGTTTTATACCTCCCTGTGGGCGGTCCTGTATTTGCAAGACTGTAATAAAAACCAGGCTGGGTGTGCCAGCACCTCAGACCACTGCTTGACCCTCAACACGGAGCCTTGTCTCGCTCTTGGGGGGATTCACTGTATGCTGTTAGAGACTGATTGCCAGGAGTGTAAGCTGATTGTCTGCTTTTCCTGTTCGTCTGCTAGCAGCTATTTGGGAGGTTCCAGTTCGGGAGTTGGAGTGCTATTTTGTATCCAGTTCGGGAGTTTGGTGTTCTGCAGTAGCTGTGCCTGCATCTCGGGAAAGGGGGCCAATCGCCTAAACGGTTTTTACCCCTTGTGCGCAAAACGGTCCGTTATAAATGGTGGCAAGCGGCGGGATCGTTCCTACAGCCAGAAGGACAGCTACAGGAGACACTATTTCTTTGGATTTTACAATTTGTGGGCAACGCATGTCTTAGTACAGCGACCCTGACAGCACCAGGATGGAACCAGCAGTGGAGTATGATGAGGGTGCCATGGATGACCGAGATGCAGTCCGTAAAGGCATCTGGTACCAGGCACTGGGTATTGCGGAGTACCAGCGGGGCGAGAGATTCCCCAAGGAAGACCAGCGGTTGCAGAAGCGAGTAGCCCTGCGGATGCCCTTCCTGGGAGAGCAGCCCCTGCAGGAATGGGTGAGGAAATTGGAACACCTAGTATGGCAGGAGATGTGGCTAGAAGATGCCTACCAGGCGCTCTGGTGGTATGGGGCACAATACCTGCCCTGGACAGCCGAGCATGACAAGCCAGAGGGAGAGGAGTTTGATGGTCCTGGCTTGTTATGGGAGACTTTTGCAGAGCCTGAGTTTGGGAGCGCTACACAAGCCAGGTTCAGTGATCTCTTTGAGTGGAGGGAGAGCAGGTATGACTGGGACGACACTCACGAAATTGAGCAAGACCTGGTCCACCAGGTGACCCGAGAGATGGAGCTGGAACAGGGTTACCAAAATCTGTTCCACTCCAGTGAGAAGGCTCAGCAGGGAAGCGGAGACCCAGATCCAGACCCATTCAGCTGGGAAGATATTGTGGAGTGTTACTGGGAAGAACCCCAGGTGGCCGGTGGAGATGGGACCAAGGTCTCTTCACCGGTCCTGCAGGGAATTGGGAGCCCAGTCTCCATTCCCCAGCGGCCGTGTGATTTATTGGGAATTGGGAGCCCAGTCTCCATTCCCCAGCGGCAGTGTGATATGCCGGGAATTGGGAGCCCAGTCTCCATTCCCCAGCGGCAGTGTAAAGTGCAGGAAGAGGAGAGCAGCGTCCTCCCTCCCCAGCGGCAGGCTGAGTTACAGGGGGCAGAGGTAGTTGTTCCTGCCCCCCAGCAGCAGAGTGATATGCCGGGAAGGCAATGTGAAGTGCAGGGAGAGGAGAGCAGTGTCCTCCCTCCCCAACGACAGGCTGAGTTACAGGGGGCAAAGGTAGTTGTTCCTGCCCCCCAGCAGCCGAGTGATATGCCGGGAAGGCAGTGTGAAGTCCAGGGAGAGGAGAGCAGTGTCCTCCCTCCCTAGCGGCAGCGTGATTTTTTGGGAATTGGGAGTCCAGTCTCCATTCCCCAGCGGCAGTGTGCTGTGCCGGGAATTGGGAGCCCAGTCTCCATTCCCCAGCGGCAGTGTTATTTGTTGGGAATTGGGAGCCCAGTCTCCAGTCCCCAGCGGCAGAGTATCCAGCAGGGAATAGAGATCCCAGTCTCCTTTCTCCAGCAGCAGGACTCTGTATTGGGAGGATAGACAGTCGGTCTCCCTCCACGGAGGCTGGAAGTATGTATGGGAGAGGAACTTGCTACCCCCTCTCCCCAGCGGCAGATTATCAATGTACAGGGAATAGAGAGCCCAGTCTCCTTTCCCCAGCGGCAGAGTGTTCTATCGGGAGAGGAGCCTGTTATCCCCTCTCCTGTTACCCCCTCTCCCCAGCCACAAGGGGGAGACTGTAAGCCCCACACCTGTGCAGATGGGACCGTGGTCTCTGCACTCCCAGCACAGGGGGTAGGGACGGTCGGTCCTGCCAATCCACAACAGGGCTGTTTAGCCAAAGGGGAGACAGTCGGTCTACAGCAGCAGAGCTGTGTAACTAAAGGGGAGACAGTCGGTCTCCAGCAACCAGGCTTCAACCAGACTACTCCCGTGGTAGTGCTGGCATCAGGGCAGAGTACCGCTGGTTTCTGCCCACTCAGCAACCCACCAAAGCAGCCTACCAGTCCCCCACACAGCCGTGGTGAGGCACCTGGACATGGACAAGTTTCTCCTCTACCCAGGTGTAGTAACCAGTTATTGTGGGTGGGCTGTACTGCTGTTTCTGTTTTGTGGGTGGGCTGCTGGACTAACAAGGGCACTGACCGGCAGGAGGTCAGATACCCTGTTAGTCTGTTTGGAAAAGGGGAGAGATGTGACGAGAGCAATCTCGCCACATTGCATTGGAGAAGCCTGGCTGCCCGCCTGCTGCCTTTGGACTATGGACCAGACTTTATGTAAATGTGTTAACCCAGATAGCTATGCCATGGAGCCCATTCGTGTAGTTAAAGACTTTTGGCTCCATGGCATTGAACTGTGTGAATAGGATCTGAGCGCTATTCGGTAGTTTTGTGTGCTCAGATCCCAGCTATCTGGGGATATGTGAAATGTCTGTGTGTTATGTGTAAAAGGTGACTTTATGTATTTGAAAGTGTTTTATGTCTTTTTGCAACCATGTGCTCAATGGAGTCTGCCTCTATCCCTGGATAATTGGATTATTTTCCCCATTGTCTCCAGGCTAGAGGTCTCTGTAAAACCTGTTTGAGCCAGATAGCCATGTGCCAGCCATGGCTCAAAAGATACTTTTACTAACTTTTGAACCCCTGGTCTGATTCATGCCATTTTTTAATATGTTGTTCCCCTGAATGGATTGATTGTGAATATGTAATTTTATGTGAATGTGATGTATGGTTTTAGAGTTATGAAAGTTGGATAGAAAGTATGTTTTAACTGTATGTGTAATTGAGTTTCCTCTCAGGATAAGGGGAGGGAATATGTGGGATGTAACTGATATGTGATTGGTTGTTTTATACCTCCCTGTGGGCGGTCCGGTATTTGAAAAGACTGTAATAAAAACCAGGCTGGGTGTGCCAGCACCTCAGACCACTGCTTGACCCTCAACACGGAGCCTTGTCTCGTTCTTGGGGGGATTCACTGTATGCTGTTAGAGACTGATTGCCAGGAGTGTAAGCTGATTGTCTGCTTTTCCTGTTCGTCTGCTAGCAGCTATTTGGGAGGTTCCAGTTCGGGAGTTGGAGTGCTATTTTGTATCCAGTTCGGGAGTTTGGTGTTCTGCAGTAGCTGTGCCTGTATCTCTGGAAAGGGGGCCGATCGCCTAAACGGTTTTTACCCCTTGTGTGCAAAACGGTCCGTTACAAATGGTGGCAAGCGGCGGGATCGTTCCTACAGCCAGAAGGACAGCTACAGGAGACACCATTTCTTTGGATTTTACAATTTGTGGGCAACGCATGTCTTAGTACAGCGACCCTGACAGCACCAGGATGGAACCAGCAGTGGAGTATGATGAGGGTGCCATGGATGACCGAGATGCAGTCCGTAAAGGCATCTGGTACCAGGCACTGGGTATTGCGGAGTACCAGCGGGGCGAGAGATTCCCCAAGGAATCGAGTAGCCCTGCGGATGCCCTTCCTGGGAGAGCAGCCCCTGGAGGAATGGGTGAGGAAATTGGAATACCTAGTATGGCAGGAGATGTGGCTAGAAGATGCCTACCAGGCGCTCTGGTGGTATGGGGCACAATACCTGCCCTGGACAGCCGAGCATGACAAGCCAGAGGGAGAGGAGTTTGATGGTCCTGGCTTGTTATGGGAGACTTTTGCAGAGCCTGAGTTTGGGAGCGCTACACAAGCCCGGTTCAGTGATCTCTTTGAGTGGAGGGAGAACAGGTATGACTGGGACGACACTCACGAAATTGAGCAAGACCTGGTCCACCTGGTGACCCGAGAGATGGAGCTGGAACAGGGTTACCAAAATCTGTTCCACTCCAGTGAGAAGGCTCAGCAGGGAAGCTGAGACCCAGATCCAGACCCATTCAGCTGGGAAGATATTGTGGAGTGTTACTGGGAAGAACCCCAGGTGGCCGGTGGAGATGGGACCGAGGTTTCTCCACCGGTCCTGCAGGGAATTGGGAGCCCAGTCTCCATTCCCCAGCGGCCGTGTGATTTATTGGGAATTGGGAGCCCAGTCTCCATTCCCCAGCGGCAGTGTGATATGCCGGGAATTGGGAGCCCAGTCTCCATTCCCCAGCGGCAGTGTAAAGTGCAGGAAGAGGAGAGCAGCGTCCTCCCTCCCCAGCGGCAGGCTGAGTTACAGGGGGCAGAGGTAGTTGTTCCTGCCCCCCAGCAGCAGAGTGATATGCCGGGAAGGCAGTGTGAAATGCAGGGAGAGGAGAGCAGTGTCCTCCCTCCCCAGCGACAGGCTGAGTTACAGGGGGCAAAGGTAGTTGTTCCTGCCCCCCAGCAGCCGAGCGATATGCCGGGAAGGCAGTGTGAAGTCCAGGGAGAGGAGAGCAGTGTCCTCCCTCCCTAGTGGCAGCGTGATTTTTTGGGAATTGGGAGCCCAGTCTCCATTCCCCAGCGGCAGTGTAATGTGCCGGGAATTGGGAGCCCAGTCTCCATTCCCCAGCGGCAGTGTTATTTGTTGGGAATTGGGAGCCCAGTCTCCAGTCCCCAGCGGCAGAGTATCCAGCAGGGAATAGAGAGCCCAGTCTCCTTTCTCCAGCAGCAGGACTCTGTATTGGGAGGAGAGACAGTCGGTCTCCATCCACGGAGGCTGGAAGTATGTATGGGAGAGGAACTTGCTACCCCCTCTCCCCAGCGGCAGATTATCAATGTACAGGGAATAGAGAGCCCAGTCTCCTTTCCCCAGCGGCAGAGTGTTCTATCGGGAGAGGAGTCTGTTATCCCCTCTCCTGTTACCCTCTCTCCCCAGCCACAAGGGGATGACTGTAAGCCCCACACCTGTGCAGATGGGACCGTGGTCTCTGCACTCCCAGCACAGGGGGTAGGGACGGTCGGTCCTGCCAATCCACAACAGGGCTGTTTAGCCAAAGGGGAGACAGTTGGTCTACAGCAGCAGAGCTGTGTATTTAAAGGGGAGACAGTCGGTCTCCAGCAACCAGGCTTCAACCAGACTACTCCTGTGGTAGTGCTGGCATCAGGGCAGAGTACCGCTGGTTTCTGCCCACTCAGCAACCCACCAAAGCAGCCTACCAGTAACCCACACAGCCGTGGTGAGGCACCTGGACATGGACAAGTTTCTCCTCTACCCAGGTGTAGTAACCAGTTATTGTGGGTGGGCTGTACTGCTGTTTCTGTTTTGTGGGTGGGCTGCTGGACTAACAAGGGCACTGACCGGCAGGAGGTCAGATACCCTGCTAGTCTGTTTGGAAAAGGGGAGAGATGTGACGAGAGCAATCTCGCCACATGGCATTGGAGAAGCCTGGCTGCCCGCCTGCTGCCTTTGGACTATGGACCAGACTTTATGTAAATGTGTTAACCCAGATAGCTATGCCATGGAGCCCATTCGTGTATTTAAAGACTTCGGCTCCATGGCAATTGAACTGTGTGAATAGGATCTGAGCGCTATTCGGTAGTTTTGTGTGCTCAGATCCCAGCTATCTGGGGATATGTGAAATGTCTGTGTGTTATGTGTAAAAGGTGACTTTATGTATTTGAAAGTGTTTTATGTCTTTTTGCAACCATGTGCTCAATGGAGTATGCCTCTATCCCTGGATAATTGGATTATTTTTCCCATTGTCTCCAGGCTAGAGGTCTCTGTAAAACCTGTTTGAGCCAGATAGCCATGTGCCAGCCAGGGCTCAAAAGATTAGTTTACTAACTTTTGAACCCCTGGTCTGATTCATGCCATTTTTTAATATGTTGTTCCCCTGAATGGATTGATTGTGAATATGTAATTTTATGTGAATGTGATGTATGGTTTTAGAGTTATGAAAGTTTCCTCTCAGGATAAGGGGAGGGAATATGTGGGATGTAACTGATATGTGATTGGTTGTTTTATACCTCCCTTTGGGCGGTCCGGTATTTGAAAAGACTGTAATAAAAACCAGGCTGGGTGTGCCAGCACCTCAGACCACTGCTTGACCCTCAACACGGAGCCTTGTCTCGTTCTTGGGGGGATTCACTGTATGCTGTTAGAGAATGATTGCCAGGAGTGTAAGCTGATTGTCTGCTTTTCCTGTTCGTCTGCTAGCAGCTATTTGGTAGGTTCCAGTTCGGGAGTTGGAGTGCTATTTTGTATCCAGTTCGGGAGTTTGGTGTTCTGCAGTAGCTGTGCCTGCATCTCTGGAAAGGGGGCCGATCGCCTAAACGGTTTTTACCCCTTGTGCGCAAAACGGTCCGTTACAACCCTCATTAACAAGATGGCACTGGAATCTGGGGGAGACCTCAAAGATACCAGTGACATCACACCCGGTAGGAAGAGCAATAAATGAACCACTTAACACCTAACCAATTATTGATGTATTATTCCATGTTATCTCTGACAATGCATATGATGTAATTTTGCTTTATAAGGGGCATGCCGTCCCCCCAGAATAAACATTCCTCAAGTTTTTCATTAAGCCGAAACCTGTGTCTGGTGTGAATTACTTCAGGAGCATGCATGCATCTTTTTAAATTTGGCCGGGGGCAGATACGCAAGATAATCAATTATTTGATTGATTCCACATCACTAACCCATACCTATAAAGCACTGAATAATCTTAGCCTCTCTTATATCTCCTCACAGATCCATAGGTATGCCCTTATTGGTCTCTCCGCTCTGCCCTTGACCTTCTTCTGTCTGCTGCTCGCATCCGTATGGCCAACTCGCGCTTGCAGGACTTCTAGCGGGTGGCTCCCTTCCTATGGAATAGCCTGCCTACCGCCATAGTATTCAATCATTTAAGAAGTGCCTTAAAACCCATTTATTTAGGAAAGCTTATGGCCTCCCAGACCAACCTCTACCTCACATACCTGTCTCTTGCTCTCTTCTAAAGGGCATCACTCTACTCTCTCCTCCAGCTTCACTCCCACCTATTTTGACTGCTATTTCCTGTCCTAATGTGTTTTATACCCCACCTCCTACAGACTGTAAACTCGTTTGAGCAGGGCCCTCTTCACCCTATCGTTTCTGTAAGTTTTCTTGTAATTGTCCAAGTTTTAGAATTTTAATATAAGTTTGGTTTAATTTGCTACTGCATTATCTAACTATATATATTGCATTAAAAAGAGGACAAGCCATTTTTAACCATTCTTTTTTTTGTAAGTCATCAGGTGTATTTTAAATCATTGATACTGGGTGCAGCTCTGAGTCTGCGGATTCTCTAAATTATTATTAAGCAGCCATATTTTTCTTTTTTTTTTTTTACACGTCTAAAAGGTTACTCATCCTGTTTCCTTTCGTTGCAGGACCCCTTGTGGCCATTTTGAAGAAATGCAGGCAGAATACAAATATCTTGAATACATATATTAATTTTATTTATTTAGATATTATTAGTGCATATATTCATTATATCATATATCCAGTTAAAAAAAAAAGTAAAAATATATATGAACCTTTATTTAATTCATAATTTTCACAATGGTGTGTACAAAATCATAGATGTGCACCATATTATACATTCCTATTTCACAAAAAATATCAAACAGGAGAAATTAAAAGAAAACCTTACATTGAGGATGTTTTGTAAACTTTTAAATTAGGAAAATTGAATAGCCTTCATATATTTATTAAATTGAGAGAATTAATTTTTACCCTTGAAGTAGTCATTTAAAAAAAAAAAAAACAATCATTATTTTTGAAGTGTAGAATGAAATACACGTTTCAATGATAACACTTAGCATAACAGAAAGTAACACGATATAGAGTGATCACAATAAGCTGCATTTTTTTGTAAACAAGATAAACAATAAGAGAAGCAATAATAGAAATACAAGTTAATTAACGGGCTGATTAAACATGTCTTGACTTAGCTGGTATTACGGGTTTGCAGATGGCCAGAATTTCTAGACTTGGGGGACATCCAGTAGTAAAAAATATAAAATAAATTTTGTTTGTTATATGAGTATGCAGACACGGTAGTATAACATGGATGGCAATATAAACATGGGGGGAGCACCTAAGGAGAGCCGCAGCAAGCAGGCACATCCCTGGCAATGACAGATCAAGCTTTCATCCGATACCCTTGCTGGCTTGTAGAGTCTCACACATGCACACAGATTCTCGTTATTCCAGAGATGGCCGATCCACTGGTCCCAGGTGCAGTTCCCTCTGGCAATGCGAGCACTGTCTCAGAAGGCTACTTTCGTTTAATGGTGCTTCCTCCTAGAATGTGAGATGCGCACGTTGGGGTTGTCCCCCTCAGCCCAGGAAAGCAGTAGCGGGCGCTGGAAGGCCTGGGATGCAGATGGGCATTCTTTAGGTGGACTTTCCTCCCCTTCAGCTTTGTACAGGTAGGAGCCGGTGTTAGCTTCTGCGTAGAGTCATGCGTGGGGAGTTTATTGTCGCAAAGTGAGTCCTGCATGCCATTCCTCTGCCACTTCTCCAGAGCTCAGTCCCACATGTGCTGCAGCTTCAGGCAGAATTCTCAAAATAGGTCATCCAGCCACACTATGAGTGTCTCTTGCAGGCCTCGTGCGGTCTTGTAGGCGTTATGATAAAGTGCTTGTAGCAGGAGTGGGTAAGATGCACAGTTCTACTCCGGTTTGATATGTGGAGCCTGTGATATTGTGCCGGGATTTCCAACCGCTTCTGCTTATTCCAGCAAGATGGCCAGCATGGAGAGAGGCCACCTCTCCCACACTTGCATCCACTGGTAGGCCGCAACTTGTTGGTCGGTTCGGGTTGCCCACCAGGCTTCAAAAAAAACCTATAAACAAATAATTATTATTTACACTGTATTTCAACAGGTATATTAAACAATACAACTATTAACTAATGCATAAAGTACTGTAATGTATTTATAACCGATGGCCTCAATGTATGGCCTTAATTTCCGTAATCACAGCAAACTTTAAAAGGAGTTGTCTAAATGAACCCACATTTTTCTTAATGCACTTTGTAGATTTGCATTAAAATAGTGACAAAAAATTATGAAAAGAATAAAAAATAGACACCTTTAGAGATTCACAGAATTTAGATTAAAGACTAGTCCACCCAACATCAGTTAGAAATCCTCCATTTAGGAGCCTTTCGTTCTGGTATATGGGGGCTGATTTTATCTTAAAAATGTCCGTACAACAGAGGTTTATAGGATAAATAAGTTACCCTCCGCCCGCAGCTCCAATCATTATATAGAATGATTGGAACTGCATTGTAAAGGGTCAGAAGCTATATTGCTGCGACATCCCGTTTATATTTACTCAAGTTCATTGTGCAGTGAATAGGGCTGTGATTTGTTGCTAGCAGAGCCATACTATACATGCACAGTTCTCTATATCCCGATAATGCATGCAGGATGTACACACTACAAGATAAAATAGGTACTAAATCAATACCTGGAATTAAGTGTTTTTTTAATAAACTCTTGCCGCTATAAGCCACTATCAGAAATTAAAGTGGCTTAAGACTACCGAACCAATGTACCAAGCCTTTTGCAGTAATGCACACTGGTTATGGTGCTTAGAATGGCAGTTTAACTCCTTCACTGTCAAATTTCATCATACACAAAATACTTATGGACAGCAGCTATTTTATATTTTCATTCTATGCATAGGCGCGCGCAGCCTATTGCATTAGGGTGTGCACCCTAAAGCACAAACACACGCTGCGTGTATATGTATGTATGTATGTATGTGTGTATATATACATGGAATGGGCAGCAGCATTGTAACCTAGCTGTGTGATACAAAAAGTGAATACAAATACAAAAAGAAAAGTCCTGCGTTCACTCCCATCACTACTGGGCGGCTGCAATGACTACAGTACACATCAGCTAATACATATAGTAAAAACCAAAGAAAGGTTACAATGCTAGGTTACAATTCTGCCGCCCATCCCATGTGTTCCCTATTAAAGGATAACAAGTATATAAAAAATACCCCTTTCTGTCTCATTAGAGATATTTTTGCCAGAAGCTCAAGGAAGCAAGGTAAAGGGTCAGTGTAGGACCCGTCTAGGGGGGTCTGCCTTGACTTTGGCAGACGGGCATTCCCTCCAGTGGCCATTGGAGTAACTAAATGACCTCCATTTGTTTAAATATACATAGGGATTAAGGAGAGAGCGCAGGTAACTTTTTTTCTTTAATAACCTCAAATGTTCAATACATCCTATTTAACAAAAAAATATTGCAACTTGTTCATATAATTATAGGTGAAGTGTGCTGAGTAAACCTTTTATATTTTGTTGTTACTATGGCAACACATCGGAAAATGTGCCCTTTTCTTGATATATGTCCAAACTTCAAAATGGTAAATACTAGTAAATTAGGAGGTGGTCGGTATCAGTGGATGCAAATGTGAGCAACATGCATATATTAAATGCTAGGGTTGACCAGGGAAACCTGTTGATAATTTTTAGCTGCAGACATCTGCTGGCTGCTGATATTAACCAAGCTGCTGTTTTTTTTTTTTTTTATCAACAAACATGTAAATAATTTCTTAGCATTCCTTTCTCCACCGTAACAGCTGTTTGTGTTTCTTACCAGCTCTTGCTATGCAGCTTCATTGCCGACTTTGCAATGTACCTGTTATGTATTGGGGTGTTATGCAGTCCACCTTCCAGTAGATGGCAGCATAGTGAAGTTATGCACTTGTTCTGTTCTGTTAGTCTCTCTTTTTTTATGTTTATGTGTGTGTACTGAAGTAAAGAGAAGTTCTATTTTACTACAATGTCTGAGAGCCATTTTGTGAATATATAACATGCAAATACATTAAACTGGCGACGAGGATGGGATGTCAGTAAATGGACACTGCAGTATTTATATATAAAGGAAATAAAATCAGCCTGAGTGAGGAAGTAAAACGTTCCTTTTGGAATTCTATTATCTACAAATATTTCCAGCATGGCCTCTCTGGGACACATGGAGGAATTTGATCTGACTAATCCAGCCTCATGGGACTCATATGCTGAGCGGTTAGTGTTTTTCCTGGAAGCTAATAAGGTGGTTGATTCTATTCAGAAGAGAGCTGTGTTACTGAGTGTTATTAGATCCAAGACTTTTGATACGGTCCACTCACTGATATCTCCTGCTAAACCACAAGACTACTCATTTGAAGAAATACTGGCACTGTTAAAACATCATTTAGCACCCACCCCATCTGAAACAGTGAGGCGTTTCCATTTCAATAGAAGAAATCAGAAACCAGGTGAAAGCATTGCAGCATACATTGCAGAACTGCGCAGGCTCTCTGAAAATTGCAATTTTGGTACCAGCTTAGAATTCTTGTTAAGGGACAGGATTGTGTGTGGGGTGCAAGATGAAGCACTGCAGAGGAGACTGCTGGCAATACAGAATTTAACTTTTATTATTGCACAAGAGGAAGCTCTTGCAAATGAGGCTGCATATGTCCATTCAAAAGAGATACAATTCTCCTCCAGCAAAGAGAACTCACTTGAAATAAATCTAGTGAAGAAGACTGATGTTAAATCAAAAGACGTTTCACCACGCAGTGCTGTCACAGCTTCATTTAAAGGAACTTGTTATAGTTGCGGTACAAATACATGTCGTTTTCGAAATGCAGCTTGCCACACATGTAAACGTACAGGTCACATACAGACAGTTTGCCAAAGATAAGCCAGTGGAATTCAAACCAAAAATAAGAATGTGAATAAAATACAAACCACAGCGCACTCTTTTAATACTCCACATACCATTTCAGATAGTGAAATGACTACAGGTGTTTACTCAAATTACTGTGAATAAAGTGGAAAATTCACCATCAGGACTGAAGATTTATACTGAAATTGTGCTGCAAGATGTTCCATGCAAAATGGAAGTAGATTCTGGGTACGCATACTCTTTGATTTCAGAAGAGACATTTACATTGTTATGGCCTCATAATTCTCCTTCAATAGTACCTTGTGATATTCATCTGGTGGACTACAAAAAACAGGCTGTGGATGTTAAAGGGGCTTGTTTTATACCAGTAAAATATGGTAAATTCAGAGGACACTTACGTTTAATAATTACAAAGGGACAAAGAGCAAGTTTGCTAGGTAGAGAGTGGTTTGAACCCTTAGGAATTTCAGTAACTGGAGTTAATAATGTATCCACATATATTCTACAGAATGTGATTGATAAAGAAGGTCTTGGCATGTTTCAAGGCCCTCCTGTTTCTTTTGTATTAGATTCAACAGTACCCTCAATTCGTATGAAGCATTGCAAAATGGCATTAGCTCTCAGACCAAAAATAGATGCAGAGATTACACGTCTTGTGGAACAAGGTATACTTGAACCCGGAACACACCCACAGTGGTGTACACCCATAGTTCCGGTGATGAAGCCAAATGGGGTTGTCAGAATCTGTGCTGACTACAAATGTACAATCAACAAAGCGTTGCAAGAGCATCCCTATCAAATTCCAGCTGTTAATCAAATTCTTACTACTTTGGCAAAAGGAAAAGTATTTGCCAAGTTGGATATGGCTCAAGCCTACCAACAGTTACCTGTGGATGATGAGGCTGCTGATGCACAAATGATAACACACAAAAGAGCTTTCCGAGTAAAATGTTTGCAGTTTGGAGTTTCCATTGCTCCTGGCATATTCCAGAATTTAATGGAGGACCTCTTATCTGGACTTCCAGGTGTAGTGCCTTATTTTGATGACGTTCTTATTGGAGCAGATTCTATACAGTCATTGGCTGCACAGCTACAACTTGTTTTACAAAGTTTTCTTGATGCTGGTCTAAAACTTAAAAAAGAAAAGTGTGTTTTTGATGTAAGCAGCGTGGATTTCCTTGGTTACCGAATTGACGCACAGGGCATTCATCCAACTGATTCTAAGGTTGAAGCTATCCATAGAGCTCTGGTTCCAACAAACAAACAAAAACTGCAAGCTTTCCTAGGGTTGCTTAATTTTTACCATTCTTTTCTGCCTGATAAAGCCACTGTTGCTTAACCTCTGCATCGTCTACTAGACGGAAGTGGACTGACGTTCATACTATCGCTTTCAGTGCTGCTAAAAAACTGTTGTCCTCTGACAGTTTACTTGTACACTATGATTTGGAGAAACCGCTCAACCTCACCTGCGATGCTTCTCCGTATGGCATAGGGGCTGTATTGAGCCACACTTTGAGAAATGGGGTTGAGGCTCCTATTGCGTTTTATTCACGGACTTTATCTACTACAGAGAGGAATTATGCTGTCAGGTTATACCTGCCGTGCTTTTCGCCGAAGGAACCCACTTCCGGGTTCACAGAGCTTCGCCCCGCCCCTTTTTTCTGACGCGGTCCTTCCACGCTACATAGGAAGACCGCGCCAGATTCAAAGGGCTGGATTATTGCACAGGTGTCTGCAAAAACTTACCAGCTGCTCTATTTTGATCCTCCGTGTACCGAATAACGCTCTGGGACGACTACCCTCCTTCTCCACTCCTTG
The DNA here is from genome assembly GCA_933207985.1 of Pelobates cultripes. Lineage (NCBI taxonomy): Eukaryota > Metazoa > Chordata > Amphibia > Anura > Pelobatidae > Pelobates > Pelobates cultripes. The sequence goes on along the minus strand of OW240920.1, from coordinate 52,080,953 downwards.
ACCTCGGCTTGCTAAACGGACTTCTACCCCTCTTCACAACCATTGGATGTAATTAAGCTCTTCAGTTCCAGAACTGCCTCTTAAGCTAAGTAATTGTTCCTACAATCAAGCTACTCTCTGTTACTAATAAGAGACTGTTTCTAAGGCTCAATGCTGTGTCATTCTCTCAAGTTACTCTCTGTTATACATAAGGAACTGCTTCTAAGGCTAAATTCTTCTTCCAACAATCAAATTATTCCCAGCTGCAATTCTGTCTTGCCTCATTGATAATTTTGCTTGCAGTTATTCTATCACAATTAAGCTGAACCTAACTCTGCATATATTTTCTGCACTATTCCTAAATTGGGACTGTTTGGCTTGTGCAAATCTTCATTGGCTTATTCTTTACTCGCAATTAACATCCTGCTTGAAGGTTTAAAGCTACAGTAACCTCTCCTCCACATCAGTAACAAAAGGAGGTAAAACTAATAGTTACTGCAATTAGAAATTCTGCAGTTGAGTTCCAAATAAAATTAGTATTACAGAATAATCCAGCCTTTTCAATGGAACCAGCAGATATTAACTCTCAAGTTTCTGCCCTGACAAATAGAGTGGATACAATTGCTCAGGGTTTACAGGAATTGCAGATTACAAACGAGAGAATATTAACCTATGTCAGAGACATGCAAGGTCATCTTCCTCATGCCGCTCTTCAATCGGCTAGCGATCCTGCTGTCTGCAATCCAGAAAAATTTTATGGAGATAGATCAAAGTACAGAGAGTTTTTGAATTCTTGCAAACTTCTAATAGCTTTAAGACCTAGATCTTATCTCACTGAAAGATCTAAAGTCTGTTCTGTGATCTCTTTTTTAAGAGGTGAACCTATGACTTGGGCCCATTCCTTTTTAGAGAATGATGATCCCATATTAGATTCATTAGATGAGTTCTTTGAAGCTATGTCTTTATTATATGAAGATCCTTATAAACAAACTACTGCTGATTTAACCATCAGAACTCTACACCAAAAGAATAGACCTGTTGAAGATTATATTGCAGAATTTAAAAGATGGGCTACAGAAACCCAATGGAATGACATTACTTTACACAATCAATTCCGTCTCGGATTATCAGAAGCTGTGAAAGATGAACTCTCCCGTACCGAACTCCCTCCTACCTTAAATGCATTGATTCAACTTTCCATTAGTATTGATAGACGTCTAAGAGAAAGAAGGGCTGAAAAAGTTCTTACTAATTCTACTTGGAGAAAACCTTTCACTCCTCCAAAATTACCTGAAAAAATTCCTCCTCAAACTGAACCTATGGAAGTAGGTATAAAAAGAAGTCCTCTTACTTCTGAAGAAAGAATAAGAAGGAGACTACTAAACCTATGTATGTATTGTGCCTCAAAAGAACATCTAATTCCCGAATGTCCTCTACTGAAACATTCAAAAGGTGGTAAGCATCATTCATCTACTTCAATATTGAACGTCCTACAAAAAAAACAAACCATCTACTTATTTTTCTATATCTCTCATATTACAGTGGGACACAAAAAGAATCGTGACTGAGGCCATAATTGATTCCGGTGCTAATGGAGCCTTCCTTGATTTTTCCTTTGTTACAAAAAATAAAATTCCTTGTGTTCGAAAAACTAATTTTGTTCCAATCAGAGTTATTGATGGTTCATTTATATCCTCAGGACCCATAAAAGATGAGACAATTCCTCTAAGAATGATTACCAACAACGTTCATTCCGAATTCCTTACATTTGATGTTATTAAATCTCCACTTTATTCCGTCATTCTAGGAATTAATTGGTTAAAAACCCATAATCCGTTAATTAAATGGTCCCCCTTCACCATTTCTTTCTCCTCTGATTTTTGTAAAAGAACATGCTTACAACATATTCCTATTCTATAAATCACTAAAGAACCAGTTATACCTCCATTCTACTCAGATTTCGCAGATGTCTTTTGTAAAAAAGAAGCCGAAACACTTCCACCTCATCGGGTATATGACTGCCCAATAGATCTCATACCCGGAGCTCCTATTCCTTATGGCCATATTTATCCACTCTCTGAAAAAGAGTTAGAAACCTTAAAAGAATACCTCAATGAAAATTTACGCAAAGGGTTCATCAGACCCTCGACCTCCCCAGCTGCTTCTAGTATTTTCTTTGTGAGAAATAAAGACCAAACCATCGGTCCCATTATAGATTACAGAGCCTTAAACAAAATAACGATTAAAAATCGTTATCCTCTTCCTCTAATAAATGAATTAATTGAAAGGTTGAGAATCGCAACTATATTCACTAAACTAGACCTTCGTGGCGCATATAACCTCATTAGAATAAAACAGGATGATGAATGGAAGACCGCTTTCCGGACAAGATATGGTCTCTACGATTATCTTGTGATGCCTTTTGGGCTCTGTAATGCCCCCGCAACATTTCAACATTTTATAAATGATATCTTTAGAGATCTCTTGGATGTATGTGTTATTATCTATTTAGATGATATCTTAATATATTCTAACAATCTGGATGAACATAGGAAGCATGTAAGATGGGTTCTATCTAGATTGAGAACACATAAATTATACTGAATTCTCTTTTCTAGGATATATTATTTCACCTCATTCCTTGAAAATGGATAATTCCAAAATTGAATGTATTATTAACTGGCCCGTCCCTACTAGTACAAAAGAGTTGCAACGATTTCTTGGATTTGCAAATTTCTATAGAAAATGTATTAGAAATTACTCAGATGTATCGCATCCACTTAATCTCCTTAACAGTAGTAAACGTCTTTTTAATTGGAATAAAAATGCACAAACAGCCTTCAACGAATTAAAAAGAAGATTTACAACTGCACCCATTCTTCAACTGCCTTATCCAACATTCTTATATGTTCTTGAAGTAGATGCATCAGATACAGCTATCGGAGCAGTACTTTCTCAACAAAAAACACCTCAGGATCCGCTCCATCCAGTTGCTTTCTTTTCAAGATCCTTGAGCTCCGCTGAAAAAAATTAACCTATTGGTGAAAAAGAATTGTTAAGTGTTAAAGCTGCCTTTGAAAATTGGCGTCATCTTCTTGAAGATACAAAACACCCTATAGTGGTTTATACTGATCATAAAAATCTTGAATATCTCTATACTAACAAAACCCTTACAGCTAGACAAGTTAGATGGAACCTTTTTTTTTAACCGATTTAACTTCCAATTAGTATACAGACCTGGAACTAGAAATAAAAAGGCTGACGCTCTTTCTAGAATTCCTCATAAAACTACTATTGATGATTACCCTCCTAACAAAACAATTGGAATCCTTTCCTCTCTTTATGATGACAAAGAATTTGAATCAAAAAGATCTTGAACTTCCCAATACACCTATGTTAACAAAAAACAAAAAAGGATGGCATATTTTATTTTAAAGATAGAATTTATATTCCTCCCATTTTTAGGAATAAATTACTTAAAATGGTTCATGATTCTCCCCTAGCTGGACATCCTGGGATCAAGAAAACTCTTGAATTAACTTCACGATATTATTGGTGGCCTCGCCAGGATAGAACTATTGAATTATATGTCAAGACCTACACTATCTGTCAAAGGTCCAAACCTGAACATAATCAACCTTTTGGATTACTACTTAACTTACCTATTCCAGAAAAACCTTGGCAATCCATTTCTATGGATTTTTTGGTGGATCTCCCACCTTCTCAACATTTCACCACTATCCTTGTTGTTGTGGACCGCTTCACAAAAATGTCCCATTTTATCTCTTTAAAAAAATTGCCCTCCTCCGCAGAATTGTCCAAAGTCTTTATAGATAATATTGTAAAACTTCATGGACTTCCTTAAGAAATTATTTCTGATAGGGGGACACAATTTACCTCCAAATTCTGGAAAGAGATGTGTCTCTCCCTTCAAATTCAATGCAAACTCTCATCCGCCTATCATCCCCAAACTAATGGACAAACAGAGAGGGTTAATCAATGTTTGGAACAGTATCTGCGATGTTATTGTTCATACCTACAAGATGACTGGACCACATGGTTACCTATGGCTGAATTTTCTTACAACAATACTATTCACTCCAGTACGAAAATGACTCCTTTCTTCTCGAACTATGGGTTCCATCGGTCTTCATTTCCCATCCAAACTATTGCTTCATCCAATCCTACTGTTACATCAAAAAACGAATTTATGTCCTCCCTATTTCTCAAATTACGGGAGAATCTTCAACTCGCCCTAAATAACCAGAAAAAGTTTTTTGACAATTAAAGAAGAATTCCCCCTCCTTACAAAATAGGAGATCTTGTCTGGCTTTCTTCGAGGAATATTACCACAAACCGCCCTTCAAAGAAATTGAGCTCTCTTTTTCTTGGTCCCTTTCAAGTAATTACAGTCATTAATGATAACGTTGTTAAACTAAAACTTCCTCCAAGTTTCAAACTTCATCCAGTATTCCATGTCTCCTTGCTTAAACCACACATCCCTGATCCTTTCAATAGAGATGTAGTGACAACTCCTGAACCTGTCATTGTCCACGGTGAAGAGGAATATGAAATACATAAAATTTTGGATTCACGTGTCCACCGTGGCTCCCTACAATACCTTATTAGATGGAAAGGTTATGGAGTTGATGAAGACACTTGGGAAGATTCATCTAATGTACATGCAAAGAGGTTAGTTGCTGCATTCCACAAGCACTATCCCTCCAAACCGAAATGAAGTGCATCCAGAGGATGCCCCATGGGAAGGGGGTACTGTCAGGTTATACCTGCCGTGCTTTTCGCCGAAGGAACCCACTCCCGGGTTCACGGAGCTTCGCCCCGCCCCGCCCCTTTTTTCTGACGCGGTCCTTCCACGCTACATAGGAAGACCGCGCCAGATTCAAAGGGCTGGATTATTGCACAGGTGTCTGCAAAAACTTACCAGCTGCTCTATTTTGATCCTCCGTGTACCGAATAACGCTCTGGGACGACTACCCTCCTTCTCCACTCCTTGACCTCGGCTTGCTAAACGGACTTCTACCCCTCTTCACAACCATTGGATGTAATTAAGCTCTTCAGTTCCAGAACTGCCTCTTAAGCTAAGTAATTGTTCCTACAATCAAGCTACTCTCTGTTACTAATAAGAGACTGTTTCTAAGGCTCAATGCTGTGTCATTCTCTCAAGTTACTCTCTGTTATACATAAGGAACTGCTTCTAAGGCTAAATTCTTCTTCCAACAATCAAATTATTCCCAGCTGCAATTCTGTCTTGCCTCATTGATAATTTTGCTTGCAGTTATTCTATCACAATTAAGCTGAACCTAACTCTGCATATATTTTCTGCACTATTCCTAAAGTGGGACTGTTTGGATTGTGCAAATCTTCATTGGCTTATTCTTTACTCGCAATTAACATCCTGCTTGAAGGTTTAAAGCTACAGTAACCTCTCCTCCACATCAGTAACAAAAGGAGGTAATACTAATAGTTACTGCAATTAAAAATTCTGCAGTTGAGTTCCAAATAAAATTAGTATTACATATGCTCAAATTGACAAGGAGGCTTTAGCTATTGTGTCCAGTGTAAAAAGGTTTCATGACTATTTGTATAGGCGTAGGTTTACTATTATAACAGATCATAAACCTTTACTGGGTTTGTTCACCACCATTGCTCCCACTCCTCAAATAATTTCACCACGCATGCTCAGGTGGTCCCTTATGCTGAATGCCTGTGATTGTGAGTTCAAGAATCGTCCTGGCAAGGATATCACAAATGCTGATGGATTAAGCCGATTACCTTTGCCTTCTCCTGACTTCCTTGTTCCTCCTATGTCTGGAGGTCCTCATGTTGGAATCGATTCCAAAGCCTCCGTTACATGCAAGTGACATTGCTTGTATGTCTACCAAGGATCCTTTGCTGTCCCGTGTGCTCAACTGGGTTTGGAGGGGGTGGCCAAAATCAAAAGTGGAAGATAAGTTCAAACCATTTGTAGTGCGCCAACATGAACTATCTTCCTATAAAGGCTGCCTATTATGGGGAAACAGAGTGGTAATTCCAAATGCAGGACAAGCTTGAGTATTGCATGCTCTTCATGAAGGACATCCTGGAATAGTTTGCATGAAAGCTCTAGCCAGAAGTTATTTTTGGTGGCCTAAAATGGATGAAGTTATTGAAAAGTGGGTGAAGAACTGTGTACCATGCCAATCTACTCGTCATGCTCCACCTAAAGCTTCAGTAAATCCTTGGGAAGTGAGTAGCTCACCTTGGTCCCGTTTACATATAGATTTTGCTGTCCCTTTTCTTTTCTTTCAGATGTTTTTTTTAGTTGTTCACTCCTTTTCAAAATGGTTAGTAGTTGTTCCAGTTACATCTGCTACCTCAGTCACAGTCATAAAGATTCTAAGGAGGCTGTTTGCTACACATGGGTTGCCATATACAATTGTATCTGATAATGGAACACAATTTACCTCATCAAAATTCAAAATTTTCATGGCAAGTAATCTTATTCGACATGTTACAATTGCACCATTTCACCCATCATCAAATGGTCAAGCTGAGCATATGGTTCAGGCTACCAATGACTCATTAAAGAGAATTATTGAAGGAGATTGGAATCGTAGACTTGCAACTTGCAACATGTGACACCATGCTCAAGCACTGGTAGAAGTCCAGAAGAGCTCCTTATCAACCGATGTCTTAAAACTTGTCTGGATCGTTTTCAATTCCTCAACACCTTCTCTCTATGCCTCATAGTCTACCTCTACATGCAGTTCCTCCAAGCTGGGCACGGGAGAACTAATAATCTGACAAAGGTCTGGTCCAGGGCACTATTAAATGGCTGAAGGGCCCAAGTGGGCACCGATCAAAGATGCCAACAGGGTGGCTTTAAGTGTGAAAGTCACTGATTCCCTCCCCCACACCTCCAGCTGGTGGACCCTGCTGTGGTCGCACTTCAACTGTGGCTGGGCCTCCTGTGAGACGTGGAATGTCCAGGGCTCAGTCGCACTTGCAACCTTTACGACCCCGGGTGTTTCACAACTGCATAAATACATACATACATAAAAATGATGGAACTATTACAGGGATCTGGGAATAGAGATAAAGCTCAATCAGCCCATATGTTAATCCAGTCCTGGTCATTAACCATCACACAATATATTGTACAAGTTGTTAAATATATGGAAACTATTCCATCCGTCCATCCTTGTCTTCATTCTCTGATGAATTTGACTTATTGACTGTTATTATTTGACTATTATTATTATTATATTGATATAGCACCAACAAATTCTGTAGCGCCTACAATGGGCGGACTAACAAACTTTAATTGTAACCAGACAAGCTTGACGCACAGAAACAGAGGGGTTGAGGGCCCTGCTCAATGAGCTTACATGCTAGAGGTAGAAGGGTAAAGTGACACAAAAGGTAAGTATTAGGGAAGTAGATTGGTAGAATAGTATTCAATGAAGACTTAGTGTAGGGTTTTTGGAGCCATTGACAGTTTAATTGATATGCTTTTGTGAGACTGGGTGAGTGTCTAACGATAAAGGTAAAGGAGTTCCACAGGAACGATGGAGCCCTAGAGAAGTCTTGGATACGAGCATTAGAGGTGGGAGTATAAACAGAGGATAGACGCAGGTCTTTGGCAGAGTTTAGGGAAGTAGACGGGACATACTTGTGTATTAGGGAGGATAGATAGGTAGAAATAGCATTATGTAGAGATTTGAAAGCAAGAACCAGAATTTTATATCGAGCCCTTTATCTTACGGGAAGCCAAGGCAGGGACTGACAAAGGGTTGAGGCGTGGGAGGTGCGGGCAGAGAGGAAAATGAGCCTCACCGCCGCATTCATTATAGACTGCAATGGGGCAAATTGGGAGCATGTAAGACCAGTGAGAAATGGATTGCAGTAGTCAAGGCGAGAGAGGACAGTTGCATGGACCAGCACCTTAGCCGCATCTGGCGTTAAGCAGGGTCAGATAAGCGCAATGTTTTTGAGATAGAAATGGCAGGATTTGGAGATAAACTGGACATGAGGGGTGAAGGAGAGGTCGGAGTCAAAGAGAACACCTAGAAAAAAGAAGCCTGCGCGGTGGACGTGATGGTAGCATCATTAGTGTGGAGGGAGACAGAAACGGGAGTAGCAACACTTGAGGGAGGAAAGACCAGAAGTTCTGTTTTGGACAAGTTGTGCTTAAGGAAGTGGGCAGCCATCCAGTTAGAAATAGCAGAGAAGTAGTCAGAGACGCTAGTGACATTGGAAGCCAAAGGACCTGATGAGTTTACCAATGGAGGCAGTACAGATCGAGAACCATAGAGGACCAAGGACTGAACCTTGGGGAACACCAACAGAGAGAGGTTGTGAGGAAGAGGCAGAGCCAGAAAAATAAACACTAAAAGAGTGCTGCGTGAGGTAGGAGGAGCACCAAGAGAGAGCAATACTATTAGACCGAGATTACGGAGGATGAGAAGAAGCTGTTGATGATCAACAGTATCAAAAGCAGCAGAAAGGTCAAGGAAAATTAGGATAGAGTAGTGACCATGAGATTTTGCAGCGAGTGGATTGTTTGATACTTTGGTCAGAGCCATTTCCACAGAGTGCTGAGCGCGGAAACCAGACTAAAGTGGATTGAGCAGAGAATTGGACTCGAGAAAGTCTGTCAGTCTCACATACACAAGTCTTTAAAGGATCTTGGACGCAAAAGGCAGTAGCGAGATAGGGTGTTAGTTGGACAGGGAGTTAGGGTCAAGGTTGGGCTTTTTTAGAACTGAGGTTACATGTGCATGTTTGAAAGGTAATGGAAATATGCCAGAGGAGAGGGAGAGATTGAGAATTTTAGTGAGAGGCAAAGCAAGAGAAGGAGACAGAGTACGGGTGAGATGTGAGGGAAAAGGATCAAGGGAGCAGGTTTTTGAAAAGACTACATTCAACAAATGTAATGAAAAAGAAAATGACAACTATTTCTCAAAGTCCCTAGAACTATTTCTTGAATTTATTGTAAAGCGCTGCGGAATACGCTGGCGCTATATAAATATTACCAATAATAATAATAATAAACAATCCCTCTCTATTTGCGCTCATAATTTTTCACCCTGTAGTGCTCTCAGAAATCCACTAGGTGGCGCTTTCCTACCAATTTTAATTTATTTGACTGCAGCAGATGCTACCTGTCAGCTATAGTTCCTACTCATAACAAATGAAGCAACATCCCATTGAACATGTAATTTACATCTGGGAATAAAAACATTATGAAAGAAGTATTGGACATGTTGTGAAAATATTTCTCTAAGGGTTTTATGTTTTGGCCAGTAAAGAATATGGCAAACAATTATCTTAAATTACTAGCCAGAATATATAACTTATTTGTAAAACAATTGTTCTGTACGTTTGTACATAACTAACCACATTTCCCCCCCCAAAAAAATATGGAAGCGATGAGCTACTTTCACAATCAATGAAACAGTATTGCTGCTTGTCAAATCCAATGAAAACTGTACGAGAGGATGCACAATCCCTCTGTCCTTATAAACATAATTAAACCAAAACTATAAAATATCATGGGATTCCCAGTCACCAGTTCCCAAGATTTAACATACCCCACAGTGGGAAGGAAATCTAACCTTGAAAATAAAAAACTGGTCAAATTATACTTACCTGTTGATGTCTTGAGTGAAGTTCTCATATCCCCCCAAAATATATTGTCTGAAAAATCCATACCCTGTGCAACTAATTGAAAATAAAGAATAATAAAAGATGGTGAACAAAAAAAACCACCCCAACAACAAATCAAACCTGAGCTCCTATGTATATGATTCTGCTATCTTGGGAAGCTTTCGCTGCATGGTCCATAGTTGGCTTGTTTTCTAGTGTGACACTGAAAATGCTAGTTACTCTGCTGGCACTCATGGAGGTCAGGTTGACCAGCATAGAGGTCCAATACCTGGTGATCCCAGTTGGACAATTGACACCAGAAATAGGTGTTTTGCACCAGAGAACCCACAAAACCATCTATGATATGGATAATGGAACTGTATCATTTTTCGTGAGGTTCTGGTCAAAGGTTATTTTTGTTCTTGTGGTTCTGCATTCATACTCCAGCTAGAATGCACATTTTGACCTAAATATGCAGCAATGCCAAAAACAAACGTGGCGTGTAAATTGCACTTAGTGTGTGAGAAGTTCAACAGAGAATGAACAGAACTTTCCATATTAGATTATAATCACTTAGGAACATCTGATAAGTTTTTCTGCTGACTTGTGCCATCGCATCATAACTGTTTAATAATGATACCCCTTTATCAATTATATATAAATCTAACACATCAGCTCTAGGTCCCATTCATATAGTTGTTCCAGCATGCCCTGCTTTATCTATACCAAGCATTAAATAAAAATCACACGAAAAAATGACAAAAATTAGACATTTTGCATCCTGTTGTGCCTCCAATGGAAGTATTCACTTCTAAGGGCTTTTTTTTTTCTTAAGCAATATATTAAAAACACAAATTAGTTTCACTACCACTACTGTGAACAGGAGTAAATTTGCTCACTCATTAAATTAAAGCTTTAAAGTTCTCCTCTGTCTCAAAGATCATGCACCTGAACCACCCAGTGTTTGCTTCCAGTTGACCTCCATTGATTTCAAACACAAAGAAAAGTTTCCCATATTCTCCTACTACGTGTGTGTGATTCAGTGGGAAGACAGCTGAACACTGAACACTTCAGCCAATCCCGTAAATGCACTGTTAGCAGCAGTATGCAGCTGTATACACAGGCAAGGTTAGTGACTAAAGTGGGAATTATCAACAAGGCAGTGAATGCAATGTGGATTAAAAATATTAGACAAAAAATAGCTCAAATTCAAACATTTATAATATCTAGTATGTTTCACAGTGGTAGAACTAATGCAGTGAGGACCCTGGTGCAAGAATTTTGTTTGAGCCCCCCTCTAACGCCAAAAGGTAGATCCACATCTGTTATACAGTTTCTACAATGTGATAGCAGCTGGGGATCTACCATTTGCCCACCCTTGCAGGGTTGTATTTGTGAGAAGTGTTTGTGCGTTTGAATGTAATCATATTTTTGTATGATTGTGTTGATTCATGTGGGGGTGTATTTGTGTGTACTGTTGCTGTTGGAATGCAGTAGTGTACTTCTATGTAATGTTTGCGCTTGAATGCAGGGGTGTGTTTGTATGTAGTGTTGGTTTTTAAAAGCAGGTGTACCCTTGTGTGCAGTGTTGGTGTTTGAATGAAGGGGTGTTTGTTTATATTTTTGTAATTTTAATAGAAGGGTATGTTTGTAATGTTTCTGCTTAAATACAGAGGTGTGTTTACATGTAATGATGGCTTTTAAATGTGAGTGTACATTTGTGTGTAATATTGGTGTTTGAATTATGGGGTGTGTTTATATATAATTTTGTATATAATTTTTGCCATATACACCGCCACATACATACATATTTACACACATACACATACACAGTGACACACAAATACACACACTGATGCACGTTCTGACACACAGATATACACTTATAAACACACATATATACAAACACACACACATACTTACATCCTGATACAAACATAGATCCACACACTTACACACTGACAGATATAAACACACTGTGACACACACACCTCTCTGAGTAGCAGATTAACAGGAGCTGAGGAAGGAGATACATTCAGGCAAAAAAAAACCAACAAAATTTTGAGATGAAATGCTGCACAGTCAGAGTCCTTGCATTATAAACACTTTAGGAAGCTGAAATAGTTATAGTGCTTCGAGTTTCCCTTTACATGAATACTTACCTTTGTTAGATGCCGGACGATGTACAGAAATAGAGACAATACGGACACATAATACAAAAGGAATCCCCATGCCCTTTCACATGCATCAATGTATGAAGCTCTGATCTGATCACAAACATAGGGCCACAGGGGAGGTCCGGATCAACCCATACATCTACTGTCCTACAGCATAGTCTATAATGGTTGTCACTGCTATGTTATCCCTATTTAACTTGGATATAAGCTGCACTTAAACACATCACTCCAGCCCTTGGGTATTTAAAGTCCCTTCACACTCTAGGATATGGCTTGACTGATGTTTTCACAATATGGCTATTACTTATATTTCTTTGATCTGACTTCTAGATTTTTTCTGATCTTGGTTTGTTTTCCAGTCAGATATTGCTCCATACTCAGGTCTGGTTTTCTGGATTCTAATAAAGCAAATATTCCTGAACTTGGACTTTTTTAGACATCCATGGGGTGCCACTTTTTGGTTTAAATGTCTGAGAATTGTATCTCTTCTTACTTACCGTAGTCACTATTCATACAAAACTTTCTCTATCATTCTGCATCTTTCCTCTTCTTTGATTTCTTGTGATAGTAAGATTCAGAATTTGTTCATAATCATGTTTCGACTTAAAGTATTTAATATTGCACATGTCATTCCACTTAAATTAGAGTTTGCTAAATAAATAGTTAAATGTAACCACATAAGCAGTTCTACGGGAAATATGTTTTGCAGACTAGGGGCTATTCTCTGAGATATTTAGAGGATAATGATCCTACCAATGATAATACACGAGGCATGTGATTGCCTGCCAAGGGGACAGGAAGGGACGGGTGTTATGGTTTACTGTTTCATTCATAGTCACAGTGTGGAAAATTGAGAGTGTAGTTAAATTAAACAAGCATGAAAACACCTTCAACATTGAGAATTACAGTATCATAAGAAGGGAGTGTTAAGTTGATATTGTGCTTAAATATTAGACATTTCAGAGGATTCTTTGCCAAAAAAATGCTTTCAGGAAGTTTGCTTACTGTTCAAAACTATAATTCATGTGGCCACATTGGGTAAACTGTAAACATTACAATACCATGTATCACCCTCAAGGCATGGAATTTTGTCCATATTATAAAAGAACCTGTCATTTACAAAAGTTGTGCATACTATAGTCAGTTTTGGATAGAGATAAAAAAATATATGTTTGTATTAGTTTTTGTATTACAAAGCCATGTTACAGTACTGCTGCCACCCACCCCATGTGTACCCTATTAAAGATTAATACACGTGCAAGGGTTCATAACAGAGATTTTGCCTTTTAGCTGAAAGTAGCAAGGTTAATTGTTGGTGTTTGGCTCACCTAAAAGGTTTAGCTTGCGGGGCAGGTGAACTTGCACCTTAACGGCCATAGACTGGTACTAAAAACTTCTTGTTATTTATATGTGCATAGGGCCTTATGATAGTGCATAGATACCTTTTTTTGGTTTTGGTCTATGTATTTTGGCTGATGAATATGATAGCCATTGCTGCTGCCCACAAGTAGTGGGAGTTTGAGCGCAGGGCTTAAAGCGGCACTCCAGGCACCAAAACAACTTCATCTAAATTAAGTTACTATGTTTCCAGATGGTTCCCTGGCCCACTCTCACCTTCAGGGGTTAAATCATTCTCGATTTCCTACAGCACTGGTCTCTACTCCACCCCAGGCTGCATCTGGCTTCTAAAATTGCAGTTTCAGGATGAGTGGAGTGATGACGGTCACTCGATCAGCCCAAAAATTTAGATGAATTGCAGTTCATAACAAAATGAATTTTCAAGTCCACTGATGACCTCATATACAGGTTCCTATATATCTGGTGGGAAACACTTGTACTGGGATCATTGGTCCATGTTGGGCTAAATTGAAACCCTTCCTAGGACTATTCAGAGTTTTAATCCAGCTCTCTGTGGTGTTTACATTCTATTCTTTCTATTTTTCTGGCGAGTTTACAGCAAAAGAGGACAATTCTGGGGGGCAGAGCCTGACCTCCATCTGACCAGATGTGGCAAGCCTGAGTTCCTGACTTAATGCCTGAATTTGGGGTATTACACCTGATTTTGGGGCTTTCACGTAAATCATCCTGAACACTGATGGTCAGGGGACCACGGTCTAGCTGATCGCTAACTTACTTGAGCATCCAATTACATGGTGACCCCGGGAGCTCTGTTGCGGCATACCAGGGACGGGGCTTAGGGGGTAGCGGCCGATCCCCCTGTGCTCTAACCCAGGGCTTGTCTCTGCAGTGCTTCTACCCCCCCGCGGACCAGTGAGAGTCATCCCAGTCCCCTCAGAGCTTAGCTAAACCAACACTTCCGACTAGGTCACAGTGCAGGAACCCCCAAAGCTGAAAAATGGCGGACGCCTCTCCCTCACAGCTACATGCATAGAGTCCAAAGCAGAAAGCCACCCACAATCACATGGTGGATTCCTTGAGGAGGCTGGATCGCGGTGGCTTTATACTTTGAACTCTCAGTGCTACTGGCTCAGGGTGAAACACTGCATCCTAGCCACCGAGGTAATAAAGTGCTAGGGAGATGGGAGAACCAAGCGACAGGCGGTGAAGGGGCCTACTTAAGGCTGTATCCAAGCTGCGCATCCCGCAAGACCTACCGCAAGCCTTCCCAGGCTGAGAACCACAAGGAGATTACCTGCCTCACATCGCCCACAAGGAAGGAAGATTGCCCGCGACACATGGCGAACACCATCTCAATCCTCCAACCACCTTATAATAGACTTGGATTGCTGCAGTACCCAAGTCTGTGGTAAATGGATGCCGGCTCTCAAACTGGCCTGGGGCCCAGATCCTGCAAAGAAGTCTCGGTGGATGTTATAACCATGCTGACATGGAAGGGAGTTGGCTGATCCTGAAGGGGGACTGCTACATAAACCTTCTGCCACATGTTAAAAAGCTGCAGAGTTATTAATTAATGCCTTGGTCATTCACTTAGCGATATGTTTTTATATTATCCTTTTATCAGTTCCTTATTTTCCTAATTTGATATTAAGCTATTACACATTGCAGTGGTATTGAGCTATATAACCTGTTCTATAGTCTGAGGTTATAACAAGTGATATTCCGCGAATGTCTCTACAGAGCTACTAGAGTTTATATAGTTCTAATATCAGTTTAGACATGAACGCCTAACGTGCTATCATTTACAAAACTGTGCATGTTCCCAAATGTCTCCTACTGTTATTTATGCTGATTTGATTGTAAAATGCTGTCAGGCCACCTCAAGCCTGCTTGTACACTTATGCACTGCAAAACTAAAAATAAATGTAAAAATAGAGAGGACAATTCTGAGACCAGTTATATTTTATGTATTAATTTTTTTTATTTTATTTTTATTTTACTGTACTGTATTCATACTGCACAAAAATAGATAAGTTTGTTTAAAACAAACATAAAAAGTCTCTCTAAACTCCCAATTTCCCATAGTATTAGGGCACTTCCTCCAATCAAAATATAGTGAGGGAAAAAAGTATTTGATCCCCTGCTGATTTTGAACGTTTGTCCACTGACAAAGAAATGATCAGTCTATAAATTTGACGGTAGGTGTATTTTAACAGTGAGAGACAGAATAACAAGCAAAAAAAAAGTTAGAAATTGATTTGCATGTCAATGAGTGTAATAAGTATTGATCCCCTATCAATCAGCAAGATTTCTGGCTCCCAGGTGTCTCTTATACAGGTAACGAGCTGAGATTAGGAGCACTCTCTTAGAGAAAGTGCTCCTAATCTCAGCTCGTTACTTGTATAAAAGACACCTGTCCACAGAAGCAATCAATCAATCAGATTCCAAACTCTCCACCATGGCTAAGACCAAAGAGCTGTCCAAGGATGCCAGGGACAAGATTGTAGACCTACACAAGGCTGGAATGGGCTACAAGTTCATCATCAAGCAGCTTGGTGAGAAGTTGACAACAGTTGGTGTGATAATTCGCAAATGGAATTCGCAAAATCGAGCTCTTTGGCATCAACTCAACTCGCCGTGTTTGGAGGAGGAGTAATGCTGCCTATCACCCCATAAACACCATCCCCACCATCAAATATGGAGCTGGAAACATTATGCTTTGGGGGTGTATTTTTCTGCTAAGGGGACAGGACAACTGCACCGCATAAAAGGGACGATGGATGGGGCCATGTACCGTCAAATCTTGGGTGAGAACCTCCTTCCCTCAGCCAGGGCATTGAATATGGCTTGTGAATGGGTATTCCAGCATGACAATGACCAAAAACACACAGCCAAGGCAACAAAGGAGTGGTTTAAGAAGAAGCACATTAAGATTCTGGAGTGAACCAGCCAGTCTCCAGACCTTAATCCCATAGTAAGTCTGTGGAGGGAGCTGAAGGTTCGAGTTGCCAAACGTCAGCCTTGAAACCATAATGACTTGGAGAGGATCTGCAAAGAGGAGTGGGACAAAATCCCTTTCAAGATGTGTGCAAATCTGGTGGCCAACTACAAGAAATGTCTGACCTCTGTGATTGCCAACAAGGGTTTTGCCACCAGTACTAAGGCGAAGGGGTTAAATACTTATTTCACTCATTGATATGCAAAACAATTTATAACTTTTTTTGACATGCGTTTTTCTGGATTTGTTTTTGTTATTCTGTCTCTCACTGTTAAAATACACCTACCATTAAAATGATAGACTGATCATTTCTTCATTTCAGTGGGCAAACATTCAAAATCAGCAGGGGATCAAATATTTTTTTCCTTCATTGTATGTTTTTTTTTTTTATTATTTATTTTTTATGAAGGGGCTCTCACTGAATAATAAATGTTACCAGTAGCTAAATGAATGCTACTCATGTTATGAGTTATTAACCTTGAAGGGAATGATTTGCATCAAACCTGCAAACCTGCTGTAAAATGTACTATTGTTACAGTTTTGTATCAACAGCCCCTAGATTTATCCATTCATTCCAGGTATACAAACCTGGCAGTGATTTATTAATTAATCCAAGTTATTCAGTTAAGTATTAGTTATTGAGAATTCAAAGTGAATTTAAAATGGTACTGTCACTTTTGAGATCTGTGCTTTCCCCCTCCCCCCCCAAAGACTCCAAAAGGTGATGTATCCACTTGTGTGTAGGCTTGCAGTGGGGGAGTAATTGGGGAAATACACTTGCCTTAAGTGGTCCAGATTTGGTGCCACCATCTTCTTTTGTAGTCTATGACAGTAACAAAGTAAGGTCTATGGGTGATTCCATAAGACCGAGGGATCTTCCAAATATAATCTAGTGCATGCACAAAAAGGTGACATAAGTTTCAATCGCACGTAGTGTAAGATGATGTCAGCTCCCATCCATCATCATGACTGGCAGCTGATATGAAAGGTGGGACAGACTCTACCTTTTGCCAAAGATAGGCAATTATATGAGACAGAGTAGTTATGAAGAAATTCCAACTCATTCAAAGCGAGCTATTCAAAAATATTCTATCTTTATGAAAAACTCAATAGTGACAGCGTCTTTTTGAATTATTTAAAATGTTAGGTCAAAATAGCCATAACAAAAACATTTAATTTTAAATTCGCTTGGAACTCCCTTTGCATTCCCAATAAGTTACAATTTAGTGAAAAAGCCTTATAGAATTACCATTTTTTTTTCTCCATTTTCCATTGCAGCCATTCTGCATATAGTTAAATGGGGCAGGCCGATAAGGGGCCTAGGTGATCCAGTTAGCACTTTTATAACAGCACTTTGGGCATTAGGAGGGCAGCAGAATCAGCTTCAAAACACACTGTTTCTTTGTGGAAGGTTAATGCAATGTATGATCATATACTGTAACTAAAACTGCATTATTTATGCTTAATGTCAGGTGTGTAAAAAAATAATTTTCAATTTGATGAGCTTTGAAGCTGGCTTTTAGTGAGTCTGCTTAATCCTACATGTTGTTGTGAATTCTTATGAATTGGCCCCAGCAGTACCTTTATAATGTATGCATATTTAGGTAGGTATATTCATCCTGGTTCACACACATATATATATATTTGGTACATATATATGTATAAGATGTGTATGTGTGTGTGTGTGTGTGTGTGTGTGTGTGTATGTATATATATATATATATATATATATATATAAATACAAAACAAAAATAGTAATGCACTCCACCTTCCTTGATGTACTTGCCCGGTGCTTATCAGCAAACAGATACAGCCAAAAGCACAAGATAGTGGAAGTCCCTGGAGTGTTATCTTGTACTTTTGGCTGTATATATATAAATATGTGTGTGTATTTGGGAGTCCAGATCATCTCTGTTGATTTTACACCCCTCACTGTCACAGGTCCCTCCTTGAACCTTGCACTGCATAGAGCCCGAGGAGTATGGATTTCCCAAGTAAGGCCTCCATTTAAAAAGCTTCCAAATGAAGGTTAGGGTTAGGGTTAGGGGTATGGTTAGGGTTAGGGGAAGGTTGAGGTAATGGGTAGGGTTAGGTTTAGGGTTAGGGGTAGGGTTAAAGGAAGGTTGGGGTAAGGGTTAGGGTTAGTGGTAGGGTTAGGGCTAGGGTTAGGGGTAGGGGTAGTGTTAGGGTTAGAATCCTGTCATCATTCCCTTCATTTTCCCTCCCTCTCCTGTTGTGCCACTTTTCAGAAATCCGAAGCACTTCGGCACTTCCGAAATTCGGCAATTCGGGACTTCGGCAATACAGTTCGGTTCGACACTTCCAAAATTCGGCACTTCAGACATTCAGCAAGTCACACTTTGGCAATTCGGACATTCGGAAGCGTCCCAATTGCCGAAATTCGTCCAAATTTAAATTCGGACTGAAACGAATTGCACATGTCTATTGACACCCAAGTTGGTTAATCTCGTAAGAGCAGGCATTAGGTTGATATAGTAGGATCTTCTAAGAATGGGTTACATTGATGTTCTGGCAGGGTTAAGCAATGTATGATCATATACTGTAATTAGATCACCATTATTTTTGCCTAGATTAGGTGTCCTTAAAAACCTATTAAATATTGAGTATTGTGTTAGTCTGCTGGATTCTGCATATCTATCTATCTATCTATCGATCTATCTTTTTTTTTGCCTTCTTTTGGATCAACAGCAAAAAACTAATGTGAGGAAGGCTGAACTTGATGGATGCATGTCTCTTTTCAGCTATGTAACTATCTATCTGTCTATCTATCTATCTATCTATCTATCTATCTATCTATCTATCTATCTATCTATCATCTATCTATCTGTCTGTCTGTCTGTCTGTCTATCTCCATCTATCATTTATCTTTCGTTTGTATATATTTAGTATATTACTTGTTAAGGTTTCTACTTAATAATTCTTTATGGAGAAATTAGGACATGCTCTCATTACCCTTGTTCTAGCTTGTCTCTGGATCTGAAATATACTACCTTTCTCTATTCATATCCGCAATTGTATAAGAAATCAGAACTTGGACATTTACTTATGTAGACATTCAAAGAAAACTGTCTATTCCACGTTATCATTTATGAAACTATTTTCAGCGGTTCTGGGGAATAAAGAGTGGGCCTCTTTTAGGTATTTGATATTTAAAAATATTCCTTTTTTTATTCATTTTTTTTTCAGATACAAATTGTTGCAAGATTGAGAACTGAATATCCCATTTTAGCAGACAATAGTTTAAAAGTGTATTGAATAAAAGATATAAAGTAATGAATAGAAAATTCCAATTTTGTTAAAGCATTAAAAAAAAGTGACTTCCTTTTGGTTTTACTTCTTAAAGACAAGACTAAATTATCCAACTTTATCTATAGGTCAAGTGCAGATGGGGACTCACATGGTGCATTATCATTTATTAAAATTAAAACATATTCATAAAGATTTCTTACAAGGTTGTTGCTATCACAAGTACTCTCAGTAGTGCGTCGTTTAGGGCACTGGTAAATCAAAATTAGTTTTTTCTAACATTCACTTGTTGTCCAGTAGTATGTCCTATTAACCAAAGAAAAAAGTTACATGTGCTCTCTCCTTAATCCCTATGTATATTTAAACAAATGGAGGTCATTTAGTTACTCCAATGGCCACTGGAGGGAATGCCCGCCTGCCAAAGTCAAGGCAGACCCCCCTAGACGGGTCCTACACTGACCCTTTACCTTTCTTCCTTGAGCTTCTGGCAAAAATATCTCTAATGAGACAGAAAGGGGTATTTTTTATATCCACCCCAATATACTTGTTAACCCTTAATAGAGAACACATGGGATGGGCGGCAGCATTGTAACCTAGCTGTGTGATACAAAAAGTGAATACAAATACAGAAAGAAAAGTCCTACGCTCACTCCCATTACTCCTGGGCGGCAGCAATGACTAGAGTATACATCAGCTAATACATATAGTAAAAACCAAAGAAAAAAGTTCTGCGCTCTCTCCTTAATCCCTATGTATATTTAAACAAATGGAGGTCCTATTAAGACTCAGTCAAACCCAGATATATCCCCTCTAACAATCAGTTCAGGTCATGTGGAGATATATAGTGACTTCAATAAATACTCCAATCACAACTCTGTCCAGGGCCCAAGACATTATGCTGCCTGGGTCCAAGGATGAAATACTGCCGCCACCCCCACACCAAACACGCCCACATCCAGTGGTGTAATTTGGATCTGTACTGGCCTAGGCATGACAGAACTCGGGCACCCCCTAATTTACATTTGCCCCACCCCTTCCTGTCAAGGCCACACCTCTTCCTGTTAAAGACTAACACACACTTTGACTGACAGAAACACACTCTCAGATACACTGACATACACACACACTCACTGATTTGACACAATCTGACAGACACAAACAATCACTGACTTACTCACAGACACACACTGACAAACACAAAAATCACTGACAGACATGCACACACTCACTGACATTCACACACAATGATGCAGACACACACACACACTCACTGACAGACACCCACCCACCCACAGACACATGCACACTAACAGGCATACACAATCACTCAGACACACACACACACATACATACACACACACACAGACATTCACTGACAGACAGACACCCTTACTCACACACAGACACACACAATCACTCAGACACACAGGCTCCCTCACAGACACACACTGACAGACACACCCAATCACTCAGACAGAAACACACATACACTGACAGACACACACTCACTCACTCACAGACACACACTGTCAGATATACACACAAACACTCACTCACTGACACAAAATCACTCTGACACACACTGGCAGACATACACTCATTCATAGACACAAACACTGACAGAAATACACACATTCACTGACAGACAAACTCACAGACACACTGACAGATCTTCACACACAGACTCACTGACAGACAGACACACTGACATACACACACACACACACACACACACATACTGACATACATACATACACACACACACTGGCAGATATACATACATACACACACACACTCACATTCTCTCCTCTCCACCCCCCCCCCAACACTCAAATTTTTTAATTTTTAATTTTAAATTTTATCCACCCAGCCTCCCTACCTTTGGGATAGCTGGGTGGATATTTTACCTGGGATCAGTGGGTCTGCTGGCCGGGCTGATTGGGCAGGAAGGCAGGCTAGCAGGCAGACAGGCGGCCAGTTGAGCTCCAGGCGGGCGGCGAGGGAGCGCTGATTTGTGAGCTCTTCCTGCTCAGCTCCCTTGCTCTCTGCAGAGTGATGCCGGGAGCTGGAATGTGACAGCTAGCTGCCTGCCCTAAGGCTAACAAGGCATTAGCCTGGGCAATTTGGGACGGTGTTTTTTGTCGCCCTCTGGAAAGTGCCGCCCAAGGCATTGCCTTGTTTGCCTCATGGCAAATACAGCATTGCCCACATCCATTATGTTATACCATGATAATTAACACTAAAATGAAACTTAGTAATAAGCTGACTCACTTTGTGTGACTAGTAAGTGTTGTAATAATGTTTACAAATGAAAACTGCACTTGTTATCTCACAGACATTACCATGGGCATTGAGCATACATGACATGAATCTCAATGACGATTCCTTCATTTAACTGCTGTTAGCGGATGGAATGGTTTTAAAGCCAAGGTTGGCCAAATGGCAGAATGGTAGAACTACAAATCCCATGATGCTTTGCCAGCCTTATGTTGGCAAAGTATCAAGAGGGCTGTAGTTTCACAATATTTGGCCACCCTGGTTTAATAAAGCCTTTCTTCATGCTTGATTCCTATTATTCTCCTTTTCACATTTTAAATATTACAAGCAATTTTTAATTTCAAATTGGTTGACAAGAGGACAAAAGCGTAATAACAGTGAGGGAAGAGGATAAAGCACATACTA
>OW240920.1:52027646-52058743 GCA_933207985.1 Pelobates cultripes | reverse complement strand
GGAGAAAAAAAATGAGGGAGCGATGGGGGGAAAGAAAACAGTGGGGGGGGGAGAGAGGGGACGACATACACACAGCACCCCTGCCCTACACATATCACCCCGCACAAACACACACACATCACCCCACACACACCACACAAACACATCACCCCACACACAAACACATCACCGCACACACAAACACATACACTGTACCCCTCAATGCAGTGTGTGTATTTAGCAGTCTGTGTGTGTGTACACTCAGCAGTCTATCTGTGTGTGTGTGTGTGTATTTAGCAGACTGTGTACTCAGCAGTCTGTGTGTATTCAGCAGTCTGCTAAATACACATACAGACAGACTGCCGAGCACACACACAGATGTTAATTAGTTCGGACAACTGTATGAGTTGTTTTTTCTAAACTTAAACCTCAATATTCAGGTTTAATTGCCGTTTTGGCACTTTGAGGGAAAAAAAAATTGGCATGTATTACGGTTTGGGCACTCGGGCTCAAAAAGGTTCGCCATCACTGCATTATGACATATTGATACACTGCACAAATACACCATGTTCCAAATTATTATGCAAATGATATTTTTCTCATTTACCTAAATAATTGATGTAAATAACAGTCAGCATAATTCTCATGTTATCAACTATTAAGAGTACAATTCAAATTTTATTGAACAAACCTCCTAATGATAACAGTATTTAAAAAAAAAAAACATAAAAAACTTACAATGCACTGTTCCAAATTATTACGCACAGTAAGTTTCAAAACACTTTATAGGTTTTAAAGAACTGAAAATTTTTATTTGTTGTGTTTGCAGCATATTTACTGAAATCAAAAGCTATTTGAATCAAACTTATAACAACATTTTAACTTTTTAAACATTTTTACAGGTCACGTAACATTTTAACATAGGACCCCTTCACAAGTCTTGCATCCATTGAACTTGTGAGTTTTTGGACAGTTTCTGCTTGAATTTATTTGAAAGATGTCAAAATAGCCTCCCAGAGCTGCTGTTTGGTGTAAACTGCCTCCCACCCTCATAGATCTTTTGCTTAAGGATGCTCCAAAGGTTCTCAATAGGATTGAGGTCAGGGGAGGATGGAGGCCACACCATGACTTTCTCTCCTTTTATCCCCATAGCAGCCATTGATGCAGAGGTATTCTCTGCAGCATGAGATGGTGCATTGTCATGCATGAAGATGATTTTATTACGGAAAGCATAGTTCTTCCTTCTGTACCAGGGAAGAAAGTGGTCAGTCAGAAACTCCACATACTTTGCAGAGGTCATCTTTACACCTTCAGGGAACCTAAAGGGGCCGACCAGCTCTCTTCCCATGATTCCGGCCCAAAACATGACTCCACCACCGCCTTGTTGACGTCGCAGCCTTGTTGGAACAGGGTGGCTGTCCACTACTCCATCCATCTGGACCATCCAGGGTTGCACGGCACTCATCAGTGAACAGGACTGTTTGAAAATTAGTCTTCATGTATTTTTATGCCCAATGCAGCCGTTTCTGCTTGTGAGCATTGGTTAGTGGTGACCCGAATAGAAGGTTTATGCACAGTTGCAAGACTCTGGAGGACTCTACACCTTGATGTCCGTGGGACTCCAGAGGCACCAGCAGCTTCAAATATCTGTTTGCTGCTATGTAATGGTATTTTAGCAGCTGCTATCTTGATCTGATGCATGGATCTGGCAGAAATCTTCCTCAATGTGCCTTTATCTGCACGAACCCGTCTGTGCTCTGAATCAGCCACAAATCTCTTAATAGTGCGATGATCACGCTTAAGTTTCCGTGAAATATCTAATGTTTTTATATCTCGTCCAAGGCATTGAACTATTTCACTCTTTTTGGCAGCAGAGAGATCCTTTTTCTTCCCCATATTGCATGAAAATGGTGCTCTGCTTAATAATGTGGAACACCCAACTTTAGTAGTTTTTCCTTAAATTGGGCTCACCTGGCAATCTAATTATCACAGGTGTCCGAGATTGTTTTCAGTGATGAAAAGAGCCCTGAGACACAATGCCATCCATGAGTTAAACTGAAAAACAAAATATTTAATCTTTGTGACACTTAAATAGAATTTGCATAATAATTTGGAACAGGGGGGAGAGATGCACTCAAGGAATGACCGATGACTATTGCACCCCTGGGTGCCTCCCCTTTGATTCCTGGGGGCTATCCAGTGCTCCTTCCTGCTCCAGATCATAAACACCTTTCCCAGGGTGATTACCAGGACTCAAGACGATATGCAAAATCGGTTATATATGTTTCATTCGAATTTGAAAATCTTCAGGGACCCAAAATGATTTTAAATAAATTCAAATGAAAACATAAAAAAATAACAAAACATAACAATCACTACTTCCCAGCATGGGAACAAGCAGCCTGTTTCTATATTTTGGCTGTTTTATAAAGAGTAGACATATGCAATTTGTTTTGTTCTGAATGTCATTTCGGGCAATTCGGACATTTGGATACTTCAGAATGTCCAATTAGATGAAGTGCCGAAGTTCCGAAGCATAGAATTGCCGAAGTACTAATATACCCAGTGGAAGAATGAAGAATGTTACACTGTATACCAGTTTAAATAAAAAATATACAAACATAGCCAGGATTCAGCTGCAAGCATTTGCAACACTTACAACAATCAAGTAACACGTTCATATACAATGTAAGTTACTTAGCCAGTTAATGGATGGGAATGAGTAAGTAAGTAGATAACTCCCTAACTCCCACGGTATCAGGGAGCTGTCTACCAAAAGGCTGAAAGACCTAAATTGGTCTTTCAGCCACATTTACTAATACTAAGTAAAAATTACTTAGTATTAGTAAATTCTGCCCCTACTCGCTATACCGTGAGTAGGGGCATGTCTAGTAAACAGTTAAAACCAAAACAAAAAAAACCCCAAGTGTCCACCCTCTTGAGCTCCCACTCATGCCGCGCGAGTGGGGACTTTTAAACTTAAGGGGGGCCTATTGCCCCCCGGCCCCCACCACTGAGTGGCAGGTGGGGGCCCTAGAAGACAATGGGAGGAACCTTGTGTCCAACCCGGCCCCCACCCCTGAGCGGCGGGTGGGGACCCTAGATCAGAATAAGGGGGGACCTATTGTCCTCCCCCTGGCCCCCACCCCTAAGTGGCGGGTGGGTTGCTAAAGTAAAATAAGTGGGGGGACCTATTGTCCCCCCATACCCCCACCCCTGAGCGGCGGGTGTGGGCCCTAAATTAGAATAAGGGGAGACCTATTGTCCTCCCCCTTGGCCCCCACCCCTGTGTGTCGGGTGGGGGCCTGAAATACCAATATGGGGGGGACCTATTGTCCTCCTCCCAGCCCCCACCACTGAGCGGCGGGTGAGGGCCCTAAACTATTGTCCTCCCCACGGCCCTCCTCCCTGAGCAGTGGGTGGGGGCCGTAAATACCAATAAGCTGGGGGACCTATTGTCCTCCCCCCATGCCCCCACCCCTGAGTGGCAGGTGGGGGCCCTAAATAAAAAGGTGACCCCCCAGGTGACTAGGGGTCCCCAAACCATTGTCACCCCCTCCCAAAAACCATTAATAAACCCCTACCTACCCTCCTCACCCTAAAAATAGTGAGGGGGGAACATTAACTAAGTACCTGTAAAAAAAAGTTGTTTGGTTTAAGCTAACCAATCAGAGTGCTCTGACAGGTAAATGAAGAGACTGACAGGTAAGTCTCTACATTTACCTGTCACAGCACTCTGATTGGTTAGCTTGAAATCCAATCAATCAGAGTGCTCTGTGTCATTTTACACAGCGTGGGAAAGTTCTTTGGAATTTTCCCATGCTGTGTAATTTGACTCATAACTCTCTGATTGGTTGCTTTCAATCACCCAATCAGAGTGTTGTTATAAGTCAAAATACACAGCATAGGAAAATTCCAAAGAACTTTCCCACCCTGTGTTACATGAACACTCCCCCACATTATCTTACTGTTCTGTCATATGTATCAACATTTCAAAACGCATTCCAATATGTTTATTCTATCAATATACAAAGTACTATGTACAGACCTATGCTTTCCCATACTCTAATGCTTGCATTCTTATATATGTGACTGTGCATTTATATTTCTGTATATGAGTTCATGTGCATGGATATGTGTTTGTATATGTGTTCATGTGTTTGCAGATACATATATAATGACCCACTTATTCTAATTTAGGGCCCCCACCCGCCGCTCAGGGGTGGGGGATGGGGGGATGACTTTAGGTCCCCCCCCTTATTCTTATTTAGGGCCCCCACTCGCCACTCAGGGGTGGGGGCCGGAGGCGGAAGACTATAGGTCCCCCCTCCTTATTCTGATTTAGGGCCCCCACCCGCCGCTCAGGGGTATGGGCCAGGGGGAGGACAATAGGTCCCCCCCTTATTCTGATTTAGGGCCCCCACCCACCGCTCAGGTGTGGGGGCCAGGGGGGATGACAATATGTCCCCTCCACTTATTCTAATTTAGGGATTACTTCCCGTCTTCCCACTCATAACATCTCACACAGGAAATGCATTGCAGGAGGAACTGGGGAAGCTTTATCTGAAGCATAAAATTTATTGCGCTGGTAGTCTAATAGAGGGGAGAAGGCACATTAGAAATAGGGAACCAAGCTGATAAATGGTTCCTATACACAATGTAGACAGAGGTAAGTGAGTGTAATAACTGAGCCGACCACAGGCCTTGTTGAGGTATTGGGATTATGTGTCTACAGATATAGTGATCAGAGGGTACAATTATCCCATGGTTATTATCTACATTTAGGCTTTGTTTTATTTTCTCTAAAGGCCTATTAGCCTAACTTGGTTAACTCTCCATTTGTCCAACTTATCTGTCCCCCAGTTCTTTTTTACTGTTTAACACTTGTGTCTAGAAATATAGTTAGGAGATTCAAACCCAGTGGAGGCTGGTGAAGTTCAAAGATGTTGTGGTGCTATACCACTTGACTTGTGTACCCACAGTTACCTGTCAGTTACCTAAATGCCATGTCATGTACAAAACCAGCTGCATCCCTAGTTATCAAAAAGAGGAACATAGAAACTGCAGATGTAATCATGACAAACACATGTTTCTCTAACACACACATTTATTTATGTATTTATTATTTATTACTGTAGAAAACAGATACAATTTGTATCTTGTGATACCTTTTTTATTGGACTAAGAATTTTTTAATGACAAGCTTTTGGGAGAATCTCCCTTTCTCAAGTCTGAAGCATTTCTGAGCAAGACGACACATAGAATTCAAAGTTGAGTTGTGATACAGGGGTTAAATCGACATGAGTGCAGATAACACACAGGTTTGATAGAAAATAGACACCATTCTTGCATAGGGTCATAAATATATTTCTGAAAATCAGAATGAGGGAGGAGAGGGAGAAAAAAAACAAAAAACAAGCAGACAGTGCAGAAGATAGTACACTTATACATACACAAATACACAAATATATATATATATATATATATATATATAAAAAATAGAATATTCCTTGCACTCACGCTTAAGTAGTCCAATTTGTCTTATTAGGCTTGCCGGGTGCCAGTCTTT
Organism: Pelobates cultripes; assembly: GCA_933207985.1. NCBI lineage: Eukaryota > Metazoa > Chordata > Amphibia > Anura > Pelobatidae > Pelobates > Pelobates cultripes. Next base: position 52,053,195 of record OW240920.1, on the reverse strand, counting down.
AGGGTCCTTCAATGTAGTATACAAAACAAAGCAGGCTGCACTCACGGACTTTCAAACTTCAAGTGTAATTTTATTCCATCCAAGAAACAAAAACATATATATGTATCTGCAAACACATGAACACATATACAAACACATATCCATGCACATGAACTCATATACAGAAATATAAATGCACAGTCACATATATAAGAATGCAAGCATTAGAGTATGGGAAAGCATAGGTCTATACATAGTACTTTGTATATTGATAGAATAAACATATTGGAATGCGTTTTGAAATGTTGATACATATGACAGAACAGTAAGATAATGTGGGGGAGTGTTCATGTAAAGTGTTGGTAGTGGGAAAGGAAACCGATTTATTACTGATATTTATAAAGCGCCACCATATTCTGCAGCACTGTGCAATTAGGGGAGAACTTACAATATACATGGAAAAATACAAAAGATAGAGAGGCTCATGCCCGTAAGCTGAGATCTAGCCATTGAAAAACTTTTTAGAAAGTGCTCAGCCAGATAGCCCATGAGCTTTCAATCTAAAGCATATAATGGGGATTTGAGACAAAAGGTAGCAAGGGGGTGGGGGGGTTTATCAGAACATTTATCAGTAGTTCTTACGATAGATATAATTGTATCTGCAACTACGGACGTGCCACCACTAGTTAAACCTTGCTGCACATCAAGCATTTTATGATGGCTTTTCCAAACACCTTGAAATGAGAGCGATAATATGATTATATATGGCTGTAGTATAATTATAACAAATGTGTTGATAAATAGAGTGAGTTGACAAATCTATGTTTATAAAACCTCTGATCCTTTTTGTATAGTGGGCTATTGTAGGCTTCAAAACCCAAGCACCCATTGATAATGGATAACATAATTGTCAGATGCCTAATCAGACCTGACTTAGCACCTTTTGGGCTTTTTGATTTTGAATGTCTACGTTTTTTCGAAGAGATTAATACATTACCTGTTCTCCTAGGTACAATTGAGAATCAATGACATAATAGTAATTATAATCATATTAAGCGAACTCATCTTGCAATTAACTGGATGAATGTTAAATTACCAAATACTAACATTCAAATAAATATATTTTCGATATATTGCAGAAATGGTAGTCTCATAAGCTGATACGCTTTCTTAAACAAGTTAAAAAAATACCAACCACATCAATTTTCCACCAAAGACTTTGGAAAATCTGTATGATGAAATTGTAAAAGCTGTCAAACAGGTAATGTCAATGTAAAACTGTACAGTAATACAGTGACAATCATCAGAGAATGGTTTCAGGTTTTTGATAACCAATTTTAAATTGAAAGAATGGATATTGTGTGTCAAAAAGGGTCACTTCGCCCAGGAAGAGCTTAAATAATCTTGAAACGTTAAGATGACTATCTACACCTAATCTACTTCATGATCTGTAAGGATAGGAGTATTGAACAGGATTATTAAAAAAATATATAAAAATGGTAATGTTGAGAGAGAAATTTATGGTTTTGAATCAATGTGCATAGACGCAGACCCATTTAAATTCGTAAAGGGAATGGAAAGAGTTACTGGGAGCAACTATGTCTTTCAGTGTAATGGACTAAAATACTGATGTTCACTCATCTCTGTTCTATTTCTTCTAAGCTGCAAGAGTTGGCTTATACAATATTTTATCATTTCGGTATCAGTATTTTATGTTGGCACTATGGGTTTGGACAGAGGATGTACTTTCACATGTGTTAGGCTATTTTGGAAGTTTGTTCCAAGATCATAATAAGCTTACCACATTGCCTACCTTCACCCATGAGCTATGGCTTTTTTATATTCATAACAGAACATTATTGATCTGGACAGCATTGACTGACATTGTACACAGTTGTAGTAATAGTTGTTAGGATGTCCTTCTTATTTAACAATTTTCCTATTACAACTTTAAAATATCATGTTTATTCCAAAAATGCTAAAATTTACATTATTTGCACTGCTGATCATCTGAAAATTGCCTGCCTAGTTCCCTTTGTAAAGCCCAGACCCTTTTGTAGAAAAGTGGAATCCTGTTCTGAGTTTATCTTTCTTCTCTAGTCCCTTTGTTTGTCTCTTTCTCCCTCAACACCTTTGTTTGTATCTTTTTCCCCTTACCCAGCCAATCTATGTATCTCTTCCCCCCCATCAACTTGGGTCTCTGTCTCCTGTCCAGCTCATTTGTGTGTCTCTTTCTCCCTCCCCCTCCCCGATTCCCCCTATACACCTTACCCAGCCTCTCTGTGTGTCTATTTCCCCCCAGCTCTTTTATGTGTCTCTTTCTCCCCTCCAGCTCCATTGTGTATCTGTTTCCCCTTACCCAGCCACTCTGTATGTCTCTTCCTCCCCAGCACCATTATTGTCCACTTTCTCCCCCAGCCTCTTTATGTGTCCTTTTCCCCACCAGCCCCTTTGTGTGTCTCTTTGTCCCCCCAATACCCTGTTTGTGTCTCTTTGTCCCCCGTTCATCCCCCCCCATGTCAGCTCACCTTCCTCTACGTAGTGTGGCCAAGCCGCAAACATTGGTAGAGGATCTTCTGTTTCCTCTACCCACTCTGACAGGAAGCTGTTCAGTGCTCTCTAAATGCAGTGACCTGCAGGAGTGGAGCACTGTGCAGTGCTTCCCCTCCTGCCAGTCACCAGGATATCAGGCACCCGGGCTTGTGTGCCCTAGGTGGCTGCCTAATATGCCTAGTGGTTGTGCTGGCCCTGAGTTAATGGTGACTTCTGCAGATAAATTAATTGGATTTTTGTTTCCTAAAAATATTGAATCATTTACAAAGCTTATTAAATTGAGGTCTTATTGTAGTATCATAGGCACATTTTCATATGTGGCTTTTAAAACCATGCCAAAACTTTATAAATAAAATGAAGTGAGCCCAGAACAGAAACCTGAAATAATATAGTTACCATGTTTGTATGATACTTTTCAGTTTCCAACTCTCTGCACTATATCCTTAAGCCAGTTTATAAATAACCATTGGTTATCAAATTGAATCCACCCACAAGGGCAATCTAGTACTGAAATAATTTCCATGCTGTATGAAGTATAAATATACTTGCATACAAAGTACAATTTTTTAATATATGCTATTTTCAGTGATCAAAGAAATGTTACTTTCCAGAACACTTAAATATCCCACACAGAGTCAAACAAACACACATACACAGATATATAGGCACATACACATTAATACAGACACATAGTGATAAAGAACACATATAAAAAAACTCTCATACAGATATATAGTCACACACACACATATACAAACTTATACAGACACAGTCGTACACACATATACAGATACATTATCATATAGACGCATATACACACATACTGACACATAGTCATTAGTGATGTCCCGAACGGTTCGCTGGCGAATAGTTCCTGGCGAACATCGCATGTTCGCGTTCGCCACGGGCGGCGAACATATGCGCTGTTCAGTCCGCCCCCTATTCGTCATCATTGAGTAAACTTTGACCCTGTACCTCACAGTCAGCAGACACATTCCAGCCAATCAGCAGCAGACCCTCCCTCCCAGATCCTCCCACCTCCTGGACAGCATCTATTTTACATTCATTGTGAAGCTGCATTCTTAGTGAGGGGAGGGACAGTGTAGCTGCTGCTGATTTGATAGGGAAATTGATAGCTAGGCTAGTGTATTCAGTGTCCACTACAGTCCTGAAGGACTCATCTGATCTCTGCTGTAAGGACAGCACCCCAAAAAGCCCTTTTTAGGGCTAGAACATCAGTCTTCTTTTTTTTTCTGTGTAATGTAATTGCAGTTGCCTGCCTGCCAGCCTGTGTATCAGGCTCACAGCATATACTGTGCCCACTTGCCCAGTGCCACCACTCACTCACTAGTGTCCCAATAGCTTGCATTTAAAAAAAAACAAAAAACTTTTTTGACTGTAATATAATAGCAGTTAGTTTCCTTCATGAGTGTGCGTTTCAGGGCCTGCCCAGTGCCACCACTCACTCACTAGTGTCCCAATAGCTTGCATTTAAAAAAAACAAAACTTTTTGGACTATAATATAATAGCAGTCAGTTTCCTTCACGAGTGTGCTTTTCAGGGCCTGCCCAGTGCCACCACTCACTCACTGGTGTCCCAATAGCTTGCATTTAAAAAAAACAAAACTTTTTGGACTATAATATAATAGCAGTCAGTTTCCTTCACGAGTGTGCGTTTCAGGGCCTGCCCAGTGCCACCACTCACTCACTGGTGTCCCAATAGCTTGCATTTAAAAAAAACAAAAACTTTTTTGACTGTAATATAATAGCAGTCAGTTTCCGTCACGAGTGTGCGTTTCAAGGCCTGCCCAGTGCCACCACTCACTCACTGGTGTCTCAATAGCTTGCATTTAAAAAAAACAAAACTTTTTTGACTGTAATATAATAGCAGTCAGTTTCCTTCACAAGTGTGCATTTCATGGCCTGCCTATTGCCACCACTCACTCACTGATGTCCCAAGAGCTTGCATTTAAAAAAACAAAAAACTTTTTGGACTGTAATATAATAGCAGTCAGTTTCCTTCACGCGTGTGCGTTTCAGGGCCTCCATATCTGGTGTAACAGTAGTGTACATTTTTAAACAAAAAATAAAATTTTGACTGTAATAGATTGAATAGCAGTTAGTTGTCTGCCAGTGTGTGTGTCAGGCTCACAGCATATACTGTGCCCACTTGCCCAGTGCCACCACTCATATCCGGTGGCACATTAGATTGCACGCGCAGTGCCCCAAATTTGAAGTAGGAGGACCGACCAAGCATCTTTTTCCATCTCCCGGTTCCTAAAATCGATGCCATATACACGTCCCCTGATAGGGGACGTAGCAGGGATTAAACTGATAAGAATAGTACTACTTAACACACCACTCATATCCGGTGGCACATTAGATTGCACGCGCAGTGCCCAAAATTTTAAGTAGGAGGACCGACCAAGCATCTTTTTCCATCTCCCGGTTCCTAAAATCGATGCCATATACACGTCCCCTGATAGGGGACGTAGCAGGGATTAAACTGATAAGAATAGTACTACTTAACACACCACTCCTATCTGTTGGCACATTAGATTGCACGCGCAGTGCCCCAAATTTGAAGTAGGAGGACCGACCAAGCATCTTTTTCCATCTCCCGGTTGCTAAAATCGGTGCCATATACACGTCCCCTGATAGGGGACGTAACAGGGATTAAACTGATAAGAATAGTACTACTTAACACACCACTCCTATCTGGTGGCACATTAGATTGCACGTGCAGTGCCCCAAATTTAAAGTAGGAGGACCGACCAAGCATCTTTTTCCATCTCCCGGTTCCTAAAATCAATGCCATATTCACGTCCCCTGATAGGGGACGTAACAGGGATTAAACTGATAGGAATAGTACTACTTAACACACCTTATAATAACGCAGAGAGAGGCAATGCAGAGAGAGGAGTCTGAAGAAGAGGAGTCAGAGGAGGAAGGTGTCTTTGAGGAGGTGGAAGACCAAACACAGCAGGCGTCCCTGGGGGCTTGTTGTCACCTTTTGGGGACCCTTGGTGTTGTACGTGGCTGGGTGGAGGAAGAGACCTTCAATGACATCAGTGAGGACAAGGAACGGACATGGCTAGCTTGGTATCCAACCTTGTGCAAATGGGGAGTTTGCGGTTGTGCAAATGGACTGTTTGTGGTTGTTTGCGGTGCGTTAAACGGGGAGTTTGGTCTGTCACTGTGAAGCGGGCGTAACCCTTACACTACCTGATCGATACAACATCATACCTGATATTTTAAAGCACGTTATTCCAAACAATTTAGGAATGTTAGGTGATTTATGCCCTTTATGGATTAAAACCTGACTCTGCATCAACTATGTAATTTTCCATGGGAGTTTTGGATCCCCCTCCGGCATGCCACAGTCCAGGTGTTAGTCCCCTTGAAACAACTTTTCCATCACTATTGTGGCCAGAAAGAGTCCCTGTGTGTTTTAAAATCCGCCTGCCTATTGAAGTCTATGGCGGTTCGCCCGGTTCGCCAGTTCGCAAACATTTGCGGAAGTTCGCGTTTGCCGTTCGCAAACCGAAAATTTTATGTTCGCGACATCACTAATAGTCATACTGACACACATATAGACACAGTCATACAGAAACTCTTGTAGACACATGCATACTCTCATTCTGATACATTGATATACAGGCACATGCACACAGTCAGACAGTCACAAACACACACATTCATAAAGACACACATGCACACACACACTGACGTTAAGGCAGTTCCCAGAGTAAAGTACAAAAAGAAAATTCTCTGCACTGTGTACTTTAATAATGTATGGTGAGTGTGCAACAATAATTTTATATAATATTTTAGTGTAAGCAAACCCAGTGACTGTAATGTCTAGGCCTGTCACTCAAGTCACTGGGATTGATTAGGCAGGCTCTGGGGCTCAGATTCCCAGACAGGTCCCAGAAGAAAGTATAAAAAATATATTATCTGCATAATGAGTATGTAAAAATAATTTATTATATATAATGTTTTAATTAATATGATTGACAGCAATGTCTACGCCTGTCACTCAAGACACTGGAATTAATTATTGCAATATTTTCATAGGAATCGCACTCCATTCACAAAAAGGCCAAGGGTGCTGAACTGGACCATGGACAAGCACTATCCTATCAATTGTAGATACTAAAAATAGAAAGGAAGTCCAGGCACTCCAACAGCTTCAGGAAAATGTACTTTCTGTTCTAATAAATTTGCCTGAAGCTGTTGGAGTGCCTGGACATACTTTCTATTTTTGGTAACTGGATTAATTCAGGCCTATAGCCTGCCTAATCAATCCCAGTGATGCAAGGAAGGAGACTACCAGAATCTAGCTATGCCGGTTGTGTAGTATACTAGGTCAGATTTTATTTAATCTTCTTGCTACCTTTCACAGTGCCCTCCATGCAATGATGCACCAGCTTCTCGAAGGATCGGCCGCACTGTGGTCACCTATGCACCTATTGGTGAGGTGACACTGGGAGGATTACTCAATTAGGACAAGTTCCTCCCTGGTGGTTCCTCCAAGAGCTTGTCACTCGGCATCACCCCACCTAGAAACACCTCTGGAAATTGTAAGTTTAATGCATGCAATGTAAAAGAAATTTTAAATTTAAGAGAGTGCTCCCAATTTCAGCTTGTTACCTGTGTAAAAGATCATGCTGATTGATAGGGGATCAAATACTTATTTCACTCATTGACATGCAAATCAATTTATAACTTTTTTGACATGTGTTTTTCTGGATTTTGGAATTCTGTCTCTCACTGTTAAATTACACCTACCATTAAAATTATAGACTGATCATTTCTTTGTCAGTGGACAAACATTCAAAATCAGCAGGGGATCAAATGTTTTTTTTCCCCTCACTGTACCCCAATAGCAAACAAACTATTCTGTGCTCTGAGAAACTTCCCAACTAGTAAACAGAACAAATGGAGTTTTAATATGATCTTGCTTCATTTGCTACATAAATAAAGTGGTTAAGTGTCTATTCCCACATCTACAATTCAACTTCTACAATGTGAGCAAAAATGGTGCAATATGTGGAGACCCACCATCTAACAAGTTTTATGCATTTCCTGCTGGTACTATAAAAGTACAAAGACTTAATTTAATTTCAAATGCTTTATGTATAGTAGTAAAGCCTATATAAAATAATTAAACTCTCCAAGTTCTCTTCATCTCCTACATTCATATGCTAAAATCCCCAGATTCTTATTTCCACTCATCGTCATATTTCCTTCTTCTGCTCAAAGAAACACTCCAGGTACCATAACTACAGTGGAAGTGGACATTTTTGGGACATTCCTTATAACGCAAGGGTGGCCAAACGCTAAATCCCCATCTGTCTTACCACACCCACAATGCTATCCCAGCTAAGTATCTACCTTCTGCCCATCCCTCCTGGTTGTATATTTGCGTTAGAATTTAATTTGTATGGAGTATGTGTACACGTATGGTTGTATTTTTTTATTTAATAATTTTTATTGGTTTTCATTTTTTGTTTCACATTGTTTCAAATGAACATGAATCATATTCATACATACATAGTTTACAAAGAATATTAACAGGTAACAGTACATATTCTAGTCATATCTTATTAAAAATCGTTACATGCATTCAAACATTTTCCTTATCATTGTATATTTATCCATTTTGGCTGGTTAGTGTTATTGTTCTTAGTGACATCACCAGTGCATACTGATAATAGGTGTTCAGTCGGTATTAGCTTCTATTTAGGCCGGTATACCTGGCCATGATCGTTCATCTATTAAATGTGGTTGTAGAATCTCTTTTGGATGGACAATCCTATATACTCTCTTGAGTAGTCAACCCAATTTTATGTGAGCAGGTCATGACATTCTGGGTATTGCTGTCTTACTTTATGTTGGTTTGTTTTCTTCCCTCCTTAGCCTGTCCGGGTTGTGTTTATATCTGATCCCTTATCTCTCATAAAGGAGACCCATGGACTCCAAATTTGACTAAACATCTTGAAATTTTTTGAGATGGCATAAGATATTTCCTCCATCTGTTTGATGCTCTCTACCTTATGGACCCATTCCCTAATAGATGGAGGGTTGTCTTGTTTCCAGTGAGCTGGTATAAGATGGTTGGCTGCCGTAATTAGTATTGAGATCAAACTGTACTCCCTTCCATTCAGATTTGGAGGTGGAAGTAGGAAGATCATATGTTCTGGTGAGAAGGGGATCTGTGTGTGATAGTCTGTAGGAGTTTGTGGATCCGGTCCCAGTATTTCCTGCCACCAAATGTGAGTTGAGTTTGCCCCCCCGCCTGCATCTCCAACAATTGTCATGGGTTCCCGTGTACATTTTACTGAGTTTGGTTGGCGTGTAATGCCATCGGGTAAGGCATTTGTAGTTGCCCTTTTGGAATGCCGTGGCTATGGATGATTTGTGGGTTCTGGTAAATATTTGTAGCCACTGTTCTCCTGTCATGTCTATGAGCATTTCATTTGTCCACTGAGTGGTGAACCCTGGGAGTTCCGGCGTTTGTGCGTTTATATCAGTTTATACATTGTGGATAGAATTTTTTGCTTCAGGGAGTGTGTCTGACACAATTGTTTGAAAGTCGTGAGTTCCCTATCGTTGTATTTTTATGCACCGCAATTGGAATGCAGTGATGTAATTCTACATAAAGTTTGTAGTGTGTTTGCATATAGTATTTTAAATGGAGGTGTACTTTCGTGTTTAGAATTTTGAAAAAATAATCTTTTCGATATAGAGTATTTGGCCAAATCAACCAAAATTATTTATATAGGTGCTACAAATTTAAAACAAGGTTTTTTTTGGACGTGGATTATGCTGAGCGTGTAGAAATACTAGATGTATGTTATGTAGGAAGGACAAAACATCCCCTACACGCGTCTCACAACACTTTAAAAAGGTAAATAGCGATACACAATTTTAAAATGTAAAGCTATACAAAAGGTTAAAGCTTATTGGAGAGGAGATGATATTATGAAACAACTAGGAAAATGTGAGATGAGGTGGATCTAAATAAGGATTTTGAACAATGTCACTTTTTATAAATCATGTATGTAATGTGGTCATTTAGAATAACATTATGTCTAATTAGTTGTGTTTTTTTATTTTTTAAAAGTAAAAAGGTATTTTTGGAATTTTATGTTACTTTGTTTGTGTGTACAATATGCTCCACAGCACAATATTCATGGTGTGAGTGATGAACACGCACAGATACTTTTCATTTACATATTCCTACATGATACATTTTAATATATTGTTTTTTATGTCCTTTTTCTATCTTCATAATTGTATCTGCGTAGCACTAGGAATGATATATATTATACATATTAAAAAAGAATGTACTTCTGGAAAACCTAATGATGTTCGTAAACAGTATATGATGTGCTGCAATGCACTGGAAGGTGCATCATGGGTAATGTAGTTATGAACGACAACCCGGGAGTGACGGGACGGAGTAAGAAAATACATTATTTCCGGTTTTACGATTAAACATAGAGAAAGGGTTCCTGACATCAAGCAAATATCAAAAAGCTGAAGAGACAAACACCCATTGGTAAATAGAGATAGAATGAAGAACTTTTAAGGCCTTTAATACTGGAACCGGGAAAATTTATTTTACACCAATTGATAAAGCCCCATCGGCGAAATGCATCTTGAACTGCATACAAAGAAAAGGACTTATTGCTATTGTTTTATTTTATTTTTTTATGTATGGTTAATTTTATCCACTTTTTAATTTATTAGGAATAAATTACGATTTTATTAGCAAAGTTCTTCTTCATCCGTATCTGAAAATCTATATCCTGGTTCTTGCAGGGAAGTGTCAGTTTGGAAATTGACACTAAGCAAATATTTTGGAGCCAGTTATGAAACATGCTTCTAACAATTTGAGCAATAACCTGTATATAAGTAGACACGTACCTGTGAAATACAGTCTACACCTAGTTTGCTCTCTCTTTGTTCCATTTCTATATATCTACTGTGGAGGAGTACTCTCCTCTCCTTCATCATAGGAGAAGGTAGTAGGTGCCGCCTTAGAGGCCAAGATGTCTTCTTTGTTTAGAGCCTATATCAACAAAAGGCTCTAGCAAATGTGAGTTTTACTTACACTCACTTCTATGCACATGTAAATATACATTTTGAAACAATATTGCACTACTTGTATATATTTTTCTTATTTTACATGTTGATAATCCCCCATATATATTGAGGGGTAAGTGTTAAATATCATAAGTGCTGCACTTATACTTTTTTGTTTAGGTGGTGGGGTTGATCACCTGAACATCAAGTTTGTTTTTTGTATTTTTTTGTGTAGCATTGGTGTTTGCATATATGGGTGTTTTTGTGCATAATTTTGGCGTTTGACTGCAAGGGTAAGTTTGTATGAAATAGTTGTGTTTGATTGCTGGGATATATGCACACATATACACATACACTGCCACATTCATCGATACTTATCCAGATACACATACACACTGACATACTCACAAATACACACACTGGCATATACACACACTCAGATACATACTGACACAAATACACACACTCAAAGGGGTAACTAGAATCCACAGAGCCCCGGTGCGAAAATTGCCGTTACTTCTCCACCCCTCCCCACAGCCCCTCCATGTGTCACATTAATGTCCCGCAGCCCCTCCATGTGCTTTATTCACGTCCCACAGGGTGAGTGTGGCATGGTTGGGGGGGGAATGAGCATGAGAGAATTGGAGGGGTTCATGTAATAGGGTGAAAGGGGGCGAGTTTGACAGAGTGATAGAGAATGAGTGTGACAGTGCTAGAGAAGGTGAGTGTAATAAGGTGAATATGGCAGAGTGATGGGGGGTGAGTATGGCCTGGGTCAGTGACAGGGTTGGGGGAGTTATTGTGAGTGTGGCAGGGTGAAGTGGGGTGACAGTTACACAGACACACATGCAGATAAACAGACAAACACACACTGACATATGTGGCGGGACCGCTGCCCATCCATGAATTTCCTGTGTTATATTTTGTGTGTTTCCCCATCTTTTCAGATTTTCTGCCTGCTCCCCATTCGGGAATGCTTCCACAAAGGGAATTAATTCGACTCCCGAATGGGTACCACCCCAATACCATATTTAGAATTTAAGCTTAGAACCTTCACACCTTGCAACATAGTGTCAAACAGCAAACAAAAGAATTAATGAGCACTCCTCTGGCTGGCCGCCATTTGTGCAGACGAACGCCAGCCAGGGGGAGCATTCGTGGATTGTTTCCCGACTCGTTCGTTTCCCCATTAGAATGTTCACACCAATTAATCAGAACGTTCGCACTTGGAATATCAGTGTGAAACCGCAAGGGAAGTAATTAGTGAATGCTCCCCGGGTGGCCACCATTTCGTACAGACAAATGCCATCCAGGGGGAGCATTCACATCCCGAAAGGGGATGCTTCCCTTGCAGGGTTCCACACACAGAGACCTTGCGAGCTTACACCCCTTGCTTGGGGTTATGCTTATAAAAGCCATGTGTGGCAAATAAAGTATTTGTTATACCTCCAGAACTGTGTGTCGTCCAGTTACTGGGTAAAATGGGTCTCTTTCTATAATAAATGGTTCATGTTCAGCTGAAGGAAGGGAATTAACAGCGCTAACGAGTCGGGTAACCCGTGGTCTGCTACAACATACATGCAAATACACACCATATAACACATACAGACACAAACAGTGACACACATACAGATACATAGGCAGACACTGACATACAGATACACATATAGACACACATGCAGACAAACAGATACACATGCAGACACACATAAACAAACACACACACACATACAGAGACACATACATACAGTGGGGTAAAAAAAGTATTTGATCTCCTGCTGATTTTGAACATTTGTCCACTGACAAACAAATGATCAGTTTATAATTTTAATAGTAGATGTATTTTGACAGTGAGAGGCAGAATAACAAAAAAAATAAAAATCTAGAAAAATGCATGTAAAAAAGTTACAAATTGATTTGCATGTCAATGAGTGAAAGAAGTATTTGATCCCCTATCAATCAGCAAGATTTCTGGCTCCCAGGTGTCTTTTATGCTGGTAACTCTTATACAGGTATACAGGTACTCTTTTAAAGGGAGTGCTCCTAATCTCAGCTCGTTACCTGTATAAAAGACACCTGTCCACAGAAGCAATCAATCAGATTCCAAACTCTCCACCATGACCAAGACCAAAGAGCTGTCCAAGGATGTCAGGGACAGGATTGTAGACCTACACAAGGCTGGAATGGGCTACAAGACCATCGCCAATCAGCTTGGTGAGAAGGTGACAACAGTTGATGCGATTATTCGCAAATGGAAAATACACAAAATAAAGTGTGGGGCTGACTGGAGTTTCTTCCTCACTTCCTGTTCCTCCTCTCTGCCTGCTGTGTGACTCTCTCTGTATCAGGGCGGAAGTGACCTGCTGTCACTTCCTCCTGGCATTGCAATACTACAGGAGACTGACTGGGCTACTGTTCACCAATACACAGGGCCGTCATCAGGGGGTGACAACCATGACGGTTGTCACGGGCCCGGCGGTCCTGGGGGGCCCGGACTGCTTTGGCAGTCCTGGGCCCCACATTTCCTTTTTCATATATATATAGCGATGAGAGGGGGCCCAGCAGACTGCAGGAGCACATTACAGCTCTTCCCTCACTCTAACTCCTGCGAGACCGCGCCCATCAGAGCAATGCCACGGGTTATGCAGCAACGCTCCAGACCTCGTGCTTTGTCAGGTGCCCCAAAATTTCTGGTGGTGGCCCTGCCAATACCCATCAGTTGGCCCTAAGTGCATGGGCCACCTGATTGGCCCTCTGAACATGTGTGCCCCTCCGCAACTGTACCTAGGTGTAACGAGAATATACCCCAACACGCAGGATTTAGCTAAACAAAAGACAACACAGAGGAGAGATACGTCTACCGGACCTTAGAATGGCCGGACTCGACGTATATGAGAGGAGACAGAGTCAGGAACAATCCGAAATCAAGGGCACAGAGAGACAGCGTAAACTAGGACAAGCCGGGGTCTGGTACACAGTAAACAACAAGCCGACAACCAGAACAGATAAGGATAAAGAGAAAACGTAGTCAGAAACAAAGCCAAGGTCAATACGGAGAAACACAACTGAACACAACAAGCGCTAAAGGGAACTGATACAGAAACCACGATAGGGCAAGGAACAAAGGAAAGAAGGTGAGTATAAATACCTAAACATCTACTTTGATTGGTCCCTGTCACATCCACGCCCCCAAAAGGTAAGTGTATGGGGAGTGTGGCATGACAGGGACCAATGGGATGCCTTTTCCAATTTAGGCACCCACTGTCCCTTTAAGAGCGCGCCCGATACCCGCGGCGCGCTCTTAGAGTAGGTGGAACATGTGACCGCTACTAGTCACAGCGGTCGGCTGAGCCGCGCGCGGCTCGTGCAGCAGCAGGACCGCGCGCGGCTCGAACAGAGGACCCCGGCCGGCCCCTGGAAAGGGTAAGTACCGCTACATTACCCCCCCCTGAGGACACGCCCTCCGGGCGGGGAGGGCCAGGCCTGGCAGGAAAACGAGAATGGAAAGAGCGCACAAGACGAGGAGCGTGAACCGCGTCAGCGGAAATCCAACTATGCTCCTCAGGCCCATAGCCCTTCCAATGCACTAGGTACTGAAGTCGGCCCCTAAGGAAACGAGAGTCAAGAACTGCAGAAACTTCAAATTCCTCATGACCCTCCACAGAAACAGGAGGGGGAGGAGGTGCATGTCGGGTGTAGCGGTTGCGTACGAAAGGCTTCAACAACGAGGTGTGAAAGACATTAGGAATACGCAGATTCTTAGGGAGACCCAAGGCATACGAAACAGGATTAACCTTATGCAGAATACGATAAGGACCAATAAAGCGGGGAGCCAATTTCATAGAAGGCACCCGGAGGCGAATGTTTCGCGTAGAAAGCAGAACCCTGTCCCCCACAACATAAGAAGGAGCCGCCCTGCGATGCTTGTCAGCCTGCACCTTCTGGCGAGCAGCGGAATCCACCAAAGAACGCTGAACCTGCTCCCAAGTATTACGCAAATTAGCCAAATGTTCATCCAGAACTGGCATGCCCTGTGAGGAGAAAGCAGCCGGAAGAACAACAGGATGTTGGCCATATACAACGTAAAAAGGACTCTTGCCGGAAGAATCATGAGTAGCGTTATTCCGAGCAAACTCAGCCCAAGGAAGAAGGTCAGACCAATTGTTCTGATGGTGGGATACGAAACAACGAAGGTACTGCTCCAGAGATTGATTGGCACGTTCGGCAGCTCCATTAGACTGGGGGTGGTAAGCGGAAGAAAATGAGAGAGAAATACCCATTTCCGAACAAAAGGCTTTCCAGAACCTGGAAATAAATTGGCTACCCCTATCAGATACAATAGATACGGGAATGCCGTGTAATCGAAACACCTCTCTGGCGAAAACAAGTGCTAGTTCCCTGGACGTGGGCAGCTTGTGAAGAGACACAAAGTGAGCCATCTTGGAAAACCGATCCACTATCATTAGGATAACTGTGTTACCATTCGAGGGAGGTAATTCAACAATAAAATCCATGGACAGGTTAGACCAAGGTCTCTCGGGAATAGGTAACGGATGCAACAGCCCACAAGGAACCCTACGAGAAGATTTCATACAGGCACAAGTAGTACAAGCACCTATATAGTCAGTGACATCCTTGCGTAAGGAATCCCACCAAAAATACCGAGAAACTGCTGACACCGTTTTGGAAATACCAGGATGTCCAGCAGTCTTAGTGTCATGATACAACGACAGAATCTCCCGTCTCTCGGGAACATCAACGAACAGTTTATCAGTAGGTCTCTCGCTAGGTGCCATGTTTTGTTTCGCTTGTATGGCCTGCAAGAGGGACGAAGAAATAGACAAAACAGTGGTAGCGATTATCCTTTCTGGGGGAATCACAGGAGTAACATCAATCTCCTGTTTGTCAGCAGTTTCGAACTGTCTGGACAGAGCGTCTGCTTTAGTGTTGCGGTCACCTGGCCTATAGGTGATAATGTAATTGAAATGGGACAAAAATAGTGACCACCTAGCCTGCCGAGAAGACAGTCTTTTAGCCTCACTAAGGTAGGATAGGTTCTTATGATCCGTAAATATGAGAATAGGATCTTTAGTTCCTTCTAACAAATGTCTCCATTCTTTCAGTGCTAAAATAATAGCAAGGAGTTCGCGATTACCCACATCATAATTCTTTTCTGCTTTGGACATTTGTTTGGAGAAGAAGCCACAAGGATGCAATGGCTTTTCAGGCGACTCTCTTTGGGATAAGACAGCACCTACCCCGATATCAGAAGCATCAACTTCAAGAATATAGGGCAGTGTGGGGATAGGGTGCTGTAAAATAGGTGCAGAAGCGAATGTGGTTTTAAGAAACTCAAAAGCCTGAAGTGCCTCGGGAGACCAGACACGAGTATTGCCTCCCTTTCTTGTCATACGGGTGATAGGCGCTACAATAGAGGAAAAACCTTTAATAAAGCGTCTGTAATAATTAGAGAAACCAAGAAAACGCTGAATGGCTTTCAAACCTTGTGGAAGAGGCCATTCCATGACAGCAGAAAGCTTCTGGGGATCCATACGAAAACCCTTAGCGGAAATTAAATACCCCAAAAACTGGACTTCGGATTGGTCAAATAGACATTTTTCCAGTTTACAATAAAGACCATTAGCAAGAAGGGTCTTCAGAACTGTCGTAACATGCCTGTGATGAGTGTGTAAATCTGTAGAGTATATTAATATGTCGTCTAAGTACACAATTACAAATGTGTGAATAAAGTCTCTTAAAACGTCATTGATAAATTCTTGAAATACTGCTGGGGCATTGCATAGACCAAATGGCATAACAGTATACTCGTAATGGCCAGATCTAGTGTTGAATGCCGTTTTCCATTCGTGGTCTTTCTTAATACGTATTAAATTGTATGCACCTCTAAGATCCAATTTAGTGAATACAGTAGCATGTTTGAGTCTGTCAAATAATTCCGTGATTAAAGGTATAGGATATGCATTCTTGATGGTGATTTTATTTAGACCTCTATAATCGATACACGGTCTTAAATCACCTTCTTTCTTTGATACAAAGAAGAACCCCGCTCCAGCCGGAGAAGAGGATCTCCTAATAAACCCCTTTTCTAATGATTCCTTAATATACTCCTCCATGACACGGTTTTCTTGAACAGATAAAGGGTACACCCTGCCCTTTGGAGGTATTGTGCCAGGCAATAAATCGATAGCACAATCGTAGGGTCTGTGAGGTGGTAATTTGTCAGCCTCCCTTTTATCGAAGACAGTTTTGAGAAATAAGTACTGAGAGGGTATAACAGTGGACAAAAGAGGAGTTGTAGGGACATTAATAGAATTCAAAGGGGTGACTTCAATAGTACAGGACTCATGGCAGGCATCGCTCCATGATTTTATTTGCCCTGACTCCCAATCGAAAATGGGATTGTGAGTACGTAACCATGGGTACCCTAACACAATGTGAGAAGAGGGAGATGTGATAACCTGGAATCGAATGGTTTCAAAGTGTAAAACCCCTGTATACATGTGTAATGGTACAGTTTCATGAGTAACAATTGGAGAACTTAATGGTCTACCATCTATGGCCTCAATGGCCAAGGGTATCTCCCTTTCTCTGACGGGAATGTTATTTTTAGTAACAAACTCAGAGTCAATAAAGTTCTCAGCAGCCCCAGAATCAACCAAGGCTAATATGCATTCTGCTATACAACTCACCCCCATATGAAGGGAAACAGGGAGAAGCAAACGATTAGGAGGCAATTTAGGAGACTTAGAGATCACACCCAAGGCCAGTCCCCTATAAGGTCTTAGGTGCGAGAGTTTTCCGGACGCAAAGGACATTCCCTTACCATATGGTCTCGCCTACCACAGTATAGGCAGAGTCCATTCCTTCTTCTAAGTAGTTTTTCAGTATCCGAGAGTTTGGCAACCCCTAATTGCATGGGTTCCTCCTCGGGTACTTTAACACTCTCAGGTTTATCAACTCTAGGGTTAATAGATGTGACCAGACGTCTATTCTTGTTTTTGGTATAGAGCCTGTCGCGAATTCTATTATCTATATCAATGAGGTAGTCAATAAGATCCTCTAATGGGATAGGAAGCTCCCTTGCCGCTACCTCATCTAATATAGTGTCAGATAAACCTTCCATGAACGCAGTAGTTAACCCATTATTGGTCCAATCTACCTGTGAAGCAAGGGTACGAAACTGAATAGCATAATCCGCCACAGACCTAGACCCCTGTTTAATCCTCATTAATGCTCTTGCGGCATTCTTTGACCTCTTTGTTGTGTCAAAAGTTCTACGAAAAGCCGCAAGAAAACTATTGAAATCATGAACCATAGGTCCATTGGCCTCCCAAATAGGATTTGCCCACTCTAGTGCTTTGTCAGTAAGTTGATGCATCAAAAACCCCACTTTAGACCTATCAGTGGGAAAGGAATGAGGATACATCTCAAGGTGGAATTCTATTTGATTAATAAAACCTCTGCATGTCTTGGCTTCCCCTCCATACCTAGGAGGAGGTGTTAAATGGGGCGAAGCATTGGTTGAATTGGATACTTCGGGAGGATGAGGTGTAGGAGGGTTCGGTGCGGTTGCAGGAATGGTTCTAGACAAGAGCGTCTGGAGAGCCTGTGCTATCTGATCCATACGGTGATCCTGCTCTACAAACCTTGCCTCGTGAGAAGCCATTTGCTGAGCCAAATCTGCGGGGTCCATGGCCCTATCGTAATGTAACGAGAATATACCCCAACACGCAGGATTTAGCTAAACAAAAGACAACACAGAGGAGAGATACGTCTACCGGACCTTAGAATGGCCGGACTCGACGTATATGAGAGGAGACAGAGTCAGGAACAATCCGAAATCAAGGGCACAGAGAGACAGCATAAACTAGGACAAGCCGGGGTCTGGTACACAGTAAACAACAAGCCGACAACCAGAACAGATAAGGATAAAGAGAAAACGTAGTCAGAAACAAAGCCAAGGTCAATACGGAGAAACACAACTGAACACAACAAGCGCTAAAGGGAACTGATACAGAAACCACGATAGGGCAAGGAACAAAGGAAAGAAGGTGAGTATAAATACCTAAACATCTACTTTGATTGGTCCCTGTCACATCCACGCCCCCAAAAGGTAAGTGTATGGGGAGTGTGGCATGACAGGGACCAATGGGATGCCTTTTCCAATTTAGGCACCCACTGTCCCTTTAAGAGCGCGCCCGATACCCGCGGCGCGCTCTTAGAGTAGGTGGAACATGTGACCGCTACTAGTCACAGCGGTCGGCTGAGCCGCGCGCGGCTCGTGCAGCAGCAGGACCGCGCGCGGCTTGAACAGAGGACCCCGGCCGGCCCCTGGAAAGGGTAAGTACCGCTACACTAGGTCCCACAGGTACCTGTGCATCATCTGGTCTTCCCCTGCAGTAGAAGATGAATGCCTCTATAGATTAAACCATGGGCAATCCAGGATTACGCTAATTGATAGAGCGTTCTTAGCTGACACTCTCAGGGAATGAATGTAGTCCTACATGGCCCTGCTTAGCTCTGTAGTGCTTACCAACAGTCAGCTGTCTCCTCACAGTCAGAAGGCTGTGCAAGGCTAACGGAAGCTCCTGTGAAGAGTTTCCAGCTCTCACTTCTGGATGTGAGGAGGCAGTGAGCGACTAAAATGATCACTACTCACAAGTGGGGGAGTACCAGGGCACTTATGGCACCATATCCACTGCACGGTTCTGTAGTGGTTATGGTGCTGGGTGTGTTAATGTAACCATTTAATCTTAAATCTCTCATTATATCCTTCTTCCCTCCATATCCATGTTATCGTATGCCTTGACCCAACCATATAATCTTTCACATTTAATTTTATACCCCTCTACATTCCATATGATCTTAACCACCTTCCTCATTCATTGTATCTAACTCTTTCCTCCTTATGTTACCATATCCTCCATTTCCTATATTATCTTTTTTTCATAATACTATCTGACCACCCCCAGTTGACCTTACTTTCTCTTCGCTCTCCATGCCATCTTACCCTCTTTTCTGACCTATAATGTCATCTTAACCCTTCTCCTGCCAATGCTTACCGTCTTTTCTGACCCTTAATGCCATATTAACCCCTCTCCTTGAAAAACACGGATCAATCATTTTACTCAATCCTTTCCCTATATATGATCCATACTTGCGCTAACCTAAAGAATATCTACTGAAATACAAATTGTATAATTCAGTGATGGGTGTTACAATCCTGCAATCAATAGAGGCTTTCAAAGCCAGAGTAATAAAACTGTATTGAAGTAAAGGTGTACTTCTGGCACCAAAACAACTTCATCTAAATTAAGTTGTCATGGTGCCAGGAGGCACTCTCACTTTAAGGGGGTTAAACTGTTCTTGAATGGTTTAACCCCAAAGTTGCCTCCAATGAAGATGTCCACTTACCCCCTCGACATCCGGCTTCTGAATGATCAGATTCATGAAGCGCAGAGTGCCGCTGAGCAGGGGCGCTGCTGTTTGGCTAAGAAAATTTTTCTTTCCAAGCTAGTTTAGTAAATAGGAAGACAGTGATTGGCTGAGAACATCGGCTGACCACTCTCAACCAATCAGTGGCGTTCCTGCCCTTTGACTTCCCAAATTGTGTTTAAAAGAATACAGTTACAAAATATTAACACTGGAAATAATTTATATAATTATAGATTGTTTTCTGTAACTGTACCCTAACATCACCAAACTTGAATGTGTATAGATATACATATATATATATATATATATATATAAAACACAAGATATGTATATATAATGTTAAATATAATAGGCTATACTGTTCTTTTCAGAGAACATTTCTACGTTTGTATTATAATGTTTGATTCCAAATCCCCTTACTTTGCAGATCCTTAGCAGACTATGAGCAATTGGTGGGGCTTATTCACTAAACCAAACTTTGTAGCAAACTGAAAACCAACTGAAAAATTCTGAAACTGGAGGCAACTTTGGGGTTAAACTGTTCGAGAATGGTTGGTGCCTGGCATGTCTCTTTAACTATTGGTATATTTATTGCTTATTTTTGTTTGTTGTATTTCAGTTGTGTTTTTTTTTTATATAATTAGTTTATTCACTGTGTAAAAAAAGAAACAAAAAACAAAACAGCAAACAAAGAAATCAACTAAACTGTCATATTGGCATTGCAATTTTACACTGAGTACATTAAGATATTTAACAATGAAGTTTGTGAAAAGATGTAGATTTTAGCCATTCTTTTTCAATGCTTCTTTTGAAGGAGTTCTGTATTTCTTGCAATGCTCAGTGAGGAGATGAGTGAAACCTTTGTTGTGTTACTAATCCAAGCCTATGCTGTGCAACCTCAATGAAAACTTGTTAGTTGGTGTCACTAATTCAAACAAAGCGTATTTAGAATTCCAGGCTTTATTTACTATACGTTGAATTGTAATGAATTTAAAAAAACGAAATTGCAGAATGTAGGCATCAATAGCTGGTTTGGAAAAAAAGTCTGTTAATCAGCTGGTCTTTTTTTTTTTTTCACTGTTTGGCTATTTAACTTAAATTGTGCATTTTGGTTTTCAGTTTGCTACAATGTTTGATTTAGTGAATAAGCCCCACCAATTGCTCATATTCTGCTCAGCATCTGCAAAGTAAAGGTGATTTGGAATCAAACATTATAATACAAACGTAGAAATCTTCTCTGAAAAGAACAGTATAGTCTATTATAGTTAACATGATATATACATATCTTGTGCTTTATATATAGCTATCTATCTATCTATCTATCTAGCTATATATATATATATATATATATATATATACAAAATTTAATGTGTGTGTATATATATATATACACACACATTAAATTTTGGTGATGTTAGGGTACAGTTACAGAAAACAATCTACAATTATATAAATTATTTCCAGTGTTATTTTTTTGTAACTGTACTCTTTTAAACACAATTTAGGAAGTCAAAGGTTAATGTTCATGATTATAAAGCAATCAATACATCTAATCACCCTTTGCCACAATAAAGCAATGAAACGCAGAAAATATGGTTTAAAGACACCTTGCAGTACCACCCCTACCCTTCACCATCTGTCTATTACCCTATAACACCCATCATCATCTTCCCACAGTGCCCCATTGTCTAAAGTTCCTGTTTCTCAGGGGAGGAGCTGAGGGGGACAAGATTTGGGTGCCATAATAGGCACCTGCAGCCTGCACAATGAACTGTGGGTGCTTGTGGGAGAGACAGATTGATGTATTGTGCACAGGGGAGGGGGGATTGTCACTTGATTCCATGTGAACCCAGGCTTTAGGGGCAAGGAAGATTGACAGCTTTTGTAGATGTGTTCCTTTTTCAAAGCTTTGGTTTAATAGACAGTAAGTTAGGAGGCCCTAGCATTCACTCGTATAATTCTTACAGAGCAATCACCAGCATTCAAAATGTCTTTTACTCCTCTACTTGTTACGCCTTAAATGATTTCAGCAGAGGAATGCTAGGCATTAATTAGAATTTGTTAGCAGATACGAAGGGGAAAAGTTTCTTTGCAACATGTTTAGGAGGTGTCCCATTTACAAAGCCTTCTTTTGTTTTTCCTGGCCATTACATTATCTGTGCAATATGTAAGATAGTGGGTTCTTTTAATTTAAATGAAGTGGAAAACTACTAATTCTTGCGCTACTAAAAAACAAAAAACAAAAAAAAACAGTTCTTAACAATTTTATTTTTCTTTTCCTTTATCCCTTCAGAATGATGTTTACTCTTCTTTTATTAAATTAACTTACTTTTTTGAATCATTTTACATACCAGAAGACGCACAAATAAAACACGTAAAAGAAGAAAAAAACATTTTGTTGAAAAGAGTTTATGTACGATTGTGTCACTTTGCATCTAAATTCCTTGAATGCAAAAAAAATAATAATCTCCATCTCATTACCATATTCCACATTTTAGTTAGTAAACCCCTAATTGTGAATTATTGGGAACTTGAGGTGAAATAAAAAAAAATTGAAATAAAAAAAAAAAAATCCAAGTTAGTTGTATTTTCATTTTGTCGGATTTTGGCCTAAAATTTGAAAATTGTTTTGAGTTCATGATTCCTGACAATTCGCATTATAATGAATAATCTGCCTGTCCATCCGCCCGTCCATCTATCTAACTACAATATTGTAGCATTGAACATCTCATCTGTTGTGGGGAAAAAAGATATCTGCAGCACAGCTAAGTTTGACATTTTTGTTTGGAAAACACTATCATTTTTGCAACATTTTGCAAGGTGGATGTCGGCTAACTTTAAATCACTATTTAGTGAATACATCCCATAATGAAGAGTACCTAGGTCAGCTAAGCCAGATGCTCGATGCTTCAAGCAGATAAGCATCTTCAGTTCTCAGTCTTGTTATGCAAAAAAAGTATTCACAAAATTGAACTTTTCACACATTTATAACATATTTTGAAACTTTCCAAAAAGTTGGAACGCTGAAAAAAAATATTTTACCAGATCTGAAGATTTGATCTAAGTTAGAAACAGGTTTCTAGTCATTTGTCCTTGTTTAATATTCTTTTCATTTTTAAAGCACTGACATACAGTGCAGAGTTTAGTAAATAGACTCCTGTATATGCTCCGTCTTTGAGATTGAATTAATTTGTGCAACAGATGAAATAATAACTATATAAAGTATCTTACTCCACCGTTACCATATAAAAAATACAATCAAGTTTGTAGTCAATGTTTATATGTTTATAAAATATAGACAGGACATTATTTTATCAATCAGTATGCCTTCTTAGATGGAAGCACTTTAACATATACCCACGCCTAAATGTATGTGAGCTTTAAATCACCTGAAGAAAGATGGTTTTAGTTGCGTTTCTGTTTATCAACTGTTTTCAGGCACAAAAAAAACAAAATAAAATCAACTGAAATTTAATCCGTGGAAATGTTAAAAGAAAACTTATGAAAACATAAGGATTTTTTTTTTTAACGATAGTACTTAAAAGATTACTATCATGATATTCTTTACCATTACACATCTTTTTAAGAACATTTTTGTTTAGTCTAAACCAACTAAATAAAACACAGGAAAATAGGAGAAAAACTTTTCTTTGAGGCTCCTTCAGTGCTGTCAGTCTGTGCCTCCTTCATGCATATAAATGTAATGAGTGGGGTACAATTGCACAAGAGGAAAAAAGGTTTAATGAATCGTGAAACAGAGGACCTAACACCAAGAAGGTACAATTCTTCCTTTCCCTCAGTTCATTGTCTATATTTTTAAACCATGATGAAAACTCTCGTGAAACTACAATGTTTAAATTCTTAGAACCCATTGAACATGATACAACATTGAAGTTAATAAAAAAGTTTAAATTTTTTACATGAATGCTAAAATGTTTATTGAAATATTCCTAAAGAATTGATATATATATATATATATATATATATATAGTTTTTTTTTCTTGAGTTAGTGCTAAACAATATATATATTTTTGTTATATATCACATAAAACACTTGACAAAAGTTTTAATACATTAAATATAATTTAAATGTTTTTATCACATTCTTTATTTTTGCAGTGCATAGGTTAGTTAACAATCAATTACTTTGTTTGTATTTTTGTAAGCAAAATGAATATTTTTGTAATATTGTTTTACAAGAATGCCAATAGAAATTTGCACACTTCTTAAAGATTTAAATGTATACAATATTTCCTGAGTTAGTGTCAGACATTTAATTTATCATATTATAGACTTTAAAATGAAATACCTTTAAGGGCTTAAACACTGCAAAATAAAGAATGTTGGCTATTTATAAGTGAAACATAAAGCTTCTTTGAATGTCAGAAACCGCATTTCTGTATGAATCCGTTAATATTGTGAGTAGTTTGCAAATGTTTAAGTAAGAGTAAAAGTAAGAGCTTTTTTTTTTTCATTTTATTTTACAGGTTATTAAAAACAATTTTTCCAAATTTTACTGTAAATACTAAATCTACTAGAATTTAGAATGAAAGGGAAAAGAGCACCTTTGAATGCTAAAATGTTAATTCTATACATAGTTGAAGTTCACTCTATAAACATGCACTAGGATAAAGCATGAATGTCAAAACTTGCTCTTGATCTGTTTTGCAGTAAGTTCCACAAAAATTTCTGCCAGCTATGGACTAAGAGCAAATTATGGGAAACATTGTCCAACCATTGGAAAGCTAACTGGACATCTCTGGTATAACATCTTATAATAATGTTTGAAATAATTTAATATCAAAATTACCTATCTATCTTAGTCTTAGATCTTTGAGTTCAGCTCATGAAAAATGGGGGCAAAAACAAAAGTGTTGCATTTATAATTTTGTTCTATCTATCTATCTATCCATCTACACTGAACAAAATTATAAACGCAACACTTGGCATGCTGACTGCAGGAATGTCTGCCCATGAATTGAATGTTCATTTCTCTACCATAAGCCATCTCCAAAGGTGTTTCAGAGAATTTGTCAGTACATCCAACCGGCCTTACAACTGCAGACCACGTGTAACCAGGGGCGGACTGACCGGTCGGGCACTTCGGACACGGTCCGAGGGCCCGGCCGGGAGGGGGGCCCGCCGCCAGGGCCGCCTTCAGGGGGCCCGGCGGCAGGGCTGGATTGGGGGCGGCATTTGGGGACTGCAGGTGCCACCGGGTGGCCGGCCCGGTGGCACACTGTGAGGGGGGAGCGGCCGTTTGATGCTGCAGCCGCCGGACCGGGTAGCAGCCTCGCCGGTCCGGCGGCATTCCGCTCACTAACGCTGAAGAAGGAGGAGGAGGAGCATGTGTCTATCATGCTCCCTGCGGTTCCCACAATTCCCAGCACAGGATGTGGGAACCGCAAAGGAGCATGACAGAGAGACATGCTCCTCCTCCTCCTTCTTCTTCAGTGTTAGTGAGAGGA
>OW240920.1:51987200-52027546 GCA_933207985.1 Pelobates cultripes | reverse complement strand
GGGGAGAGAGAGGGGGAATAGAGAGATGGGGAGGGGGGGACATAGAGATGGGGAAGGGGGGGCAATAAGAGATGGGGAGAAAGAGAGGGAAGAATGAGACACAGGGGGAGACAGAGACAGAGAGGGAAGAATGAGACACGGGGAGAAAGAGGGGGAATAGAGAGATGGGGAGGGGGGAGAAAGAGAGGGAAGAATGAGACACAGGGGGAATAGAGAGATGGGGAGGGGGGAGACAGAGAGGGAAGAATGAGACACAGGGAGAAAGAGGGGGAATAGAGAGATGGGGAGGGGGAGAAAGAGACAGAGAGGGAAGAATGAGACACGGGGAGAAAGAGGGGGAATAGAGAGTTGGGGGAGGGGGGAGAAAGAGAGGGAAGAATGCCCCCCCTCCCCTGTCCGCAGGCACCGTGCGGGCAGGGGAGGAAGAGAGGACCTGGGAGCTCACCCTGCAGCTCCTCTGGGTCCTTCTTGCGCGAGCACAGAGCGTTGCCGCGGTTACCATGGCAACGTTACTGCTCTTGCGAGAGTCAACTCTAGCCCTGGAGCTACGGGCTAGAGTTCACTCTCAACACTGTAACCCCCATGGATTCCTGGTGGTCGCAGTGGTGAGAGTGAACTCTAGCCCCATAAACACACTGCCCCCACACACACACCATACACATTCACACACTGCCCCCATACACACCATACACATTTACACACATTGCCTCACACACACACATACACTGCCCACCCATATACACACAGACCCCCATACACAGCCCCCCATACTAACATTGCCACACACATACACTGCCCACACACCCTACACATTCACACACTACACCCCCACACACACACTGAACCTTTCACACACATTGCACCACTGCTCCTATTCCCTACTACAGCCTCATATCCCAGCAGACCCCAGGTAAGTTGTCAAACTGTTCTTAAACGGTTTGACTACTTACTCTGGAGCAGTAGTGGTTATTGTGCATGGATTATTTCTTTAAATAATCTACAAGTGCCCCAGTAGCCAGCCAGCCAACCCACAGGCTGGCCAGTAGCCAGCCAGTTAGCCAGCCCACAGGCCAGTAGCCAGCCCACAGGCCTACAGCAAGCCACAGGCTTACAGCCAGCAAGCCACAGCCTGCCAGCCGCAGCCGCCAGCCGTCAGCAAGCCCACAGCCTGCCGGCAGTAGCCAGCAAGCCCACAGCCTGCCAGCCGCAGCCAGCAAGCCCACAGACTGCCAGCCAGCAACAGTAATTAAGGTAAGAGGAGCCAACTTGGCTTAGGTATCAGCGAGCTATGTTGTGTTGCTATATTGTGAATAGGAAGAGAGCTGGAGAGACCACCCTCCAGGCCCCATTAGACTCTAGCCTCTGCTAGAAATCCCCTCCATGGCCCATTAGCCCTCAATTGTAGTTTCTACTGGGGCCTGGAGGCGACTGTTTCCAGCAGGGGATATCTAATGGACGCTGAGATGGCCTCTGTTAGAAAGACCCCCTTCCAAGCCTTTTAGACTCCATTGTAGTCTCTAATGGGGCTTGGAGGGGATTCTTTCTAACACACTCTCTAAAGGACACTGAGATAGCCTCCGCTAGAAAGACCCCCCTCCATGGCCCATTAGCCCTCAATTGTAGTCTCTACTGGGGCCTCGAAGGGCTTATTGCCCTTTTGTTCCTTGTGTCTAAAGATTGTGTAGGGTGTGGCTGGAGGCGGTGCATGGAGGCGGGACAAGGGTGGCGCTTGCTGCAGAGTATGGGTGGGGCCTGTAAGGGGGCCCTTGATTTATTTTGCCCGAGGGCCCTGAGGGTTCTCAGTCCGCCCCTGCGTGTAACCACACCGGCCCAAGACTTCCATATCCAGCATCTTCACCTCCAATATCGTCTAAAACCAGCCACCCGGACAGCTGTTGCAACAATCGTTTTGCATAACCAAAGAATTTCTGCACAAACTGTCAGAAACCGTCTCAGGGAAGCTCATCTGCATGCTCGTCGTCCTCCTCGGGGTCTCGACCTGACTGCAGTTCATCATTGTAACCAACTTAAGTGGGCAAATGCTCACATTCGATGGTGTCTGGCACTTTGGAGAGGTGTTCTCTTCACAGATGAATCCCGGTTTTCACTGTATAGAGCAGATGGCAGACAGCGTGTATGGTGTCGTGTGGGTGAGCGGTTTGCTGATGTCAATGTTGTGGATTGAGTGGCCCATGGTGGTGGTGGGGTTATGGTATGGGCAGGCATATGTTATGGACAATGAACACGAGTGCATTTTATTGATGGCATTTTGAATGCACAGAGTTACCGTGATGAGATCCTGAGGCCCATTGCTGTGCCATTCATCCACGACCATCACCTCAAGTTGCATGATAATGCAGGACCCCATGTTGCAAGGATCTGTACACAATTCCTAGAAGCTGAAGCATACTCACCGGACATGTCACCCATTGAGCATGTTTGGGATGCTCTGGATACGACAGCGTGTTCCAGGTTCTGACAATATCCAGCAACTTTGAACAGCCATTGAGTGGATCAACATTCCACAGGCCACAATCAACAATCTGATCAACTCTATGGGAAGGAGATATGTTGCACTGCGTGACTGCAAATGGTGGTCACACCAGATACTGACTGGTTTTCAGACCCTGACAGACTCCCCCAGACCCTCCCAAACTGCACATTTTGGAGTGGCTTTTTATTGTGGCCAGCCTAAGGCACACCTGTGCAATAATCATGCTGTCTAATTAGCATCTTGATATGCCACACCTGTGAGGTGGATGGATTACCTCGGCAAAGGAGAAGTGCTCACTAACTTCTAACTTAGACAGATTTGTGAACAATATTTGAGAGAAACAGGCCTTTTGTGTACATAGAAAAAGTCTTAGATCTTTGAGTTCAGCTCATGAAAAATGGGGGCAAAAACAAAAGTGTTGCATTTATAATTTTGTTCTATCTATCTATCTATCCCTTGATGCAGAACAAAGTAAAAATCATCATAACAAGCCTTTCATGACTCCATTTAATTAGTCCCAGATCCAAATGTAATTAGACTTAATGAATTCACTCCCGTAAAAATAGATGTCTGAAACGGATGTGTTGGTGCAAGTAAATTTACTCCTGAGATATTTGATGAGGTAGAGCTTCCTTGGTTTTATAGTTCCCAATGTTTTGGTAGATCCTTGTTCAGACTGACAGCAGGACATGTCTCTTTAACTTAGTGGGTTTTAACTGTATTGCAGATCCGACTGGATCTCGATTTTATAGTATCTTGTACCCCAAGGTGGTGCTAAGCTGCAGGTATCTTCTACCATTAGAAGGTGTGATAAGGACTAGCTGTTGTTGTGCATGCATAGGTTGCAATGGACAAGCATTGGTCTTTTAGTACATTGGTTAGATGCACAGAGGAATTATCCTTGTTGATTTGGACTGGTCTTCATACACTAAGCCTTAGCATCCCTTCCAACAGTTTGGAGGCTTACTCAAAGTTCCCAGTGACTATAGAAATATTTATTCAGCAGCTCTGTGTGAAATGGTGTAAGTCATTTTTGGTTCACAGATAGGATGATCCCTGCAAGACATTTGGGAGTTACATTTAGCTGTTTGTTAAACAGTGAACCCATTAACTAGTTGAGACCACCGTCTAGGTAATATCAGAATATACCAAGTAAATCAGATTGCATAGATTTCTCCTGGTTCTGAAACATTATTATTTTGGAATGATGTGTTCAATAATTTTATGCCGCCAATGCTCTTCTGGCAGTTGGTAAGTGGATGACTGTGTGTTAATGGAAGTTGAGGAATACTGTTGCCTTTGTTTAAACCAATCCCAAATGAGCTGACTCTTTGATTCTGCTAAGTGCTGGATTGTGTTGTATTTTCTTTAGTTACATAAAGGTCCTTGGGCTGCCTAATTAATACTTTTATTTGGTAGATGTTGCTGTCTCTCTTTCAGATTAAGGTTTATGAACACCCACTATTTGACTCTGCCAGATATTGAATACTGTTAATTCTCATGTTACAATAAAATGTGCAGTTACTCCTACAAGAGAGAAGCATACAGATGGTCAGAGGGTACTCAAGCAAACACTGAGTAAGAACCATTTATTAAAGCAACAGATCAATAATCCATTTAACAAATAAGAAAAGACAAGTGTGGTAGAGGTAGCTGCAGCCCCAGTTAAGCTCACACTATAATTAACTGACCATGAGGACGCAAATTCTAGATGAGAGGTAATGTTTCTCACACTACCAGTTTTCCAGGCCATTACTTTTTTACGTTACGTTCTATACTGCCTTCATCTATTGCTGAGGTAGACAATCTTTGGCACTCAAGATATTGTGGACTACATCTCCGTGATGCTTTGCAAGCATTATTGCTGTAAAGGACAAGTAGTCCACCATTTCTGGAGTACGGAAGGTTGCCTAGTCCTGATCTATTGTGTTAAAACATTCTCTCTTTCTTCAAGTTTTGGTAAAAATAACTTTGTTCATTAAAGGACCACTATAGTATCAGGAATACAAACATGTAGTCTATGAAGAACGTTTAACATCTCTATGCAGAGCGTGGAGATGCTGAACGTGTGCAGCATTGACCTAGGAAACACCTCTAGTGGCCGGGCAGACTTGACAAGGATTTAAAAATTCCTTGCATATATTATCACTATGACATCACTGCTGTTGGGATATCCAGTTAAGAATTACTGTGGGGCAAAGGCAGTAAGCAGTTACGTTGTGATACACAACTGCTCATCCAAAAATTGGAACATTTTAATAATTTTAGCTCTATCCTTGTAACTGGCCAGCATGTTGAATTTGTCTCATAGAATGTCTGTAATTCAGAAGTCATTCCCATAGCATCTAAATTATTCTCATAGCCTTTCTCATACAATCCTCTCCATGCAGAATTAATTCTCAACAAATGTCATCAAATGTCAATGACCTTACGAAATTTTGTGCTGAACATTCCATTGTGTTTCATGAAAAAATGACCAAAAATGTTGGACGCATCATTATTTTTTTCCAGTTGTATTTATTTGCTCACAGCAGTGAAATACATTAATCATTATTGTGCGCTAATGCTTAGAAAACATAAGGTTAGCCATAGCTATTAAAAACAAAAATAACGTGTATTGTGCTTTTCAAGTTCACAGACAAGACACGCAATATCTAAAAGTTATACATGGTTTGCCAACAATGACACAGCTTCAAGCAAACTTACACACTAGATTCGCAGCCAAACAATATTGAAATCCATGCAATCTTTACCTTGTGAAATCAATCTGACAGCTCAAACATTTTTTGCTTAAACAACCTATTTACAATTCCAATTACTTGTGAAATGTAAGGGCCGTGTCAGGTCTAAAGTACTTATGTATTTTGTTGTTGAATAGAAGCAAAACAATTAACAGAAAGCAATTAAGGAAAATCATAGAGTACAACTTAGGTGGTCATGACCTATCCTAGGGTTAGGACACTGTGATGTCACTCCATCCCCTGAATTCTAGTTTCACGGGTAGTATCTCTGAATTAAATTGCTTGAAAGAGATTGTTCTTCATAAAAAGTTCACATGATAGAGTTTGAAGAGCTTGTTTCACTTGAGGCTCAGCAGGACAGAGCAGTTTCGAAAGACGTATTCAGTGCGTTCTGTTTTGCTGAAAGCTTTCACACTGAACAAGTACTTAACAAACAGCATGAACTCAGATTTGAACCGGAAAACTAGTGGAGCCTCGACAATATTATAATGCTTCCTTGTGTTCTTGAAATTTGTATAATGGTAGATAGAGACATTAAATATATAGATACTTAAAGTGTTCTATAGACAATTCCACTATAATAAAATGACAGTAACACAGAAGTAGGCCTATAATAACTCTAAAAGCATTCCCTTACAATAAATGTGTGATTGCTGTTATCATGCAGGACATATTTGTCATCTAGTATTTTTGTATTATTTTTTTTACCAAAAAAAGGCCTCGATTTAATAAGCTTTTCAAATGATTCAATAAAGTTGGGAAAACTTTCTAAATGATTTATCTGCAGACATCACCATTAATATTTATGGGAATTTTTGAAAATAAATGATTTGGAAAGTTTGTCTAACCGTATTAAATCATTTGTAAAGTTTATTAAACAAAGGCCATCATTTGCTAAACATCCACATTTGCCAAACAATAGTTCACTGTGTCACAGTTTTATGCTTTGAAAAGCATAAAGGTTTCTCTTAACATTGCTACTTCATTCCAGGTGGACCCATCAAAAGCACTGAAACACAAACATTGCTGTCTGTGAGCAACAGGAAAAAGATTGAAAATATGGACTTACAGTATATTGGAAATACATTTTGATGTGTCAGTGTGTCAGTGTGTGTGTATGTCTGCTTAGGTCAGTGTGTGTGTCTGCTTGAGTCAGTGTGTGTCTGCTTGGGTTAGTGTGTGTGTGTCTGCTTGGGTCTGTGTGTGTGGGGGGATGTCTTTATGTGTGTATATGTTTCTGCCTGGGTCAGCATGTGTGTGTGTGTGTCTGCTTGGGTCTGTGTGTGTGTGTGTGTCTGCATGGGTGAGTGTGTGCTTGGGTCAGTGGTTGTGTGTGTTTGCTTGGGTTAGTGTGTGTGTGTGTCTGCATGGGTCAGTAAGTATGTATTTCTGTGTGGTTGTGGGTGTATGTTTGTCAGTCTGGATCAGTCAGTGTGTGTGTCTACTTGGGCCAGTGTGTACTGCCTGGGAGAGCTTGTGTTTGTCATTCTACATGAGTCAGTGTATGTCTGCTTGAGTCAGTTTGGATGTGTCACATAAGTCAGTGAATTTATGTGTGTGCACCAATGAGTGTGAGTGAATGAGTTTGTGCATGAGTGTGTGTATTAAGTATGTATGTATGTTAAACATGTAATTGTAGTGGACATGTCATGATTCCCTTTTATTCCAGAAGTTTGGTCCTTAAGGGGTTAAATGTCTAGGAAACTGTGTCCTTGAGCATTTGCTTACATACAAACAAAACACTAAAGTGTATATATTTTTAATGTTTCAACGATGAAGTCATCTTCATTTATTTAAAAACTTTACAGGAATTCAAAACATGTTATAACCCTCCTAAAACAGTAAGATGGTTTCACAGGTTTTCATGTGTGTTGATTTAGAAGTTCTCTTTGTATGGATTAATGATCCCAGCTCTTTCTATAGCGGGCTTAACATTTCCACTTGGGGATAAGACGGGCAAAAAGCTTTAGCTAGGAAAATGTTAATGAGAAGTTTGACCTTATTGCTGAATTGCTGACCATATGATAGAGACTTGGGCACAGATCTAATGGGATAGTAGAGCACTGGCCAATGACAAGTATATACAAGAGAAACCAACAATCGTGCTACTGCAAGTTTTACTGATACATTGAAATGCTTTAAATTACATTATATAAAATACCGGATGTAATTTCTGAATTATAGTCTTTAAGTTAGCTAAAATATACGAACACATGAAGAAGAGTAATGTATCCACCATGGAAAGACAGTGTCAGGTATGATGCTTCTCCATGCCCTTGTAATCTCTTGCATGGATTATTGGAACACTCTCCTAATTGGTCTTCCTAAAAGCCAAATGAATGCTGCCGCCAGACTGATTTTCCTCTCCAGTCGCTCCTCTCACATCTCACACCTCTGTCAGTCCTTACATTGGCTTCCTGCATCCTATATGATTTAATTCAAAGTACTAATCCACATCTATAAAGCACTGAACAATTCTAGCCCCTCCTATATCTCTTCACTGATCCATAGGTATGCCCCTTCTTGGTCTCTTCGCTCTGTCCATGACCTTCTGCTGTCTGCTGCTCGCACCTGTACGGCCAACTCACGCTTGCAGGACTTCTCATGGGTGGCTTCCTTCCTATGGAATAGCCTGCCTATTGCCATCACATTCTCCCCTAGTCTTCCATCGTTTAAAAAGTGCCTTAAAACCCATCTCTTTAGTAAATCTTTTTCTTTTTTAAATTTCAAAGTTTTTATTTTTTTATGATATATACTCATAACAATAATCTTTACATAAGTAATTGACATTGAAAAGAGTATGGTCAGGGTTTGGTACAAAAATAGCGTGTATGATATTCAACGTACAAGATAATAACAAATAGTTCAGATAATAACAGTCAGTTGACATGATGAATGGTACAACATGTTGATGACCTACCATTTCTCTTATAAGTTGGTTATACAATTTTGTTAAAACAAGAATGTGAGTGAACATAATTTTAGTCTCAGTATATACCCCTGTATAGTTTAGGTAATAGAAGATGCTGGATAGTCTATTGTATCGAGATGGTTTGTGAAGTATTGTTACTGTATTATGGGATAGTAGTAGATGTGTTTAAAATTGGTGATTTATAATTTTGGCTCCGTGCTTTGAGTTTCGGGTTTTGAGGCTGAGATATCCTAAGGGTTATCGTGTGTATCGTATATTTAGGTTAAGTTATCTAAGTTTAGAGAGTACGTATGTCGAGCTATAAAGTGAAGGAAGGGAGGGAAGGAAGTTTGTGTGTTCCCTGTTTCATGAATTCTATACAGGGTTTCTATATTTCACAAATTGTTTGAAAATTTTTGGTTTTGGCGTAAGTTATTTCTTCCATTAGTTTCATTTCTTCAACTCTCGCCATCCATTCTCTAATGGAGGGGATGTTCGTTTGTTTCCAGTACTTGGGGATAAGTTGTGCAGCCGCAATAGTTAAGAAGTTAAAGAGAATGGTTTATTCCTTTTGAAGGCCCTTTGGGGGCAATAGAAAGATGTAAGGTTTAGGGTCTATGGGAAATTTACTATTGTTGATCGATTGGGTGAGTGTGTGTAGTCTGGTCCAGAATTTTGTTATCTTTGGGCATTGCCACCAGATATGGGAGTGATGGGCTTTCTTCTCTTGACATCTCCAGCATATGTCCGAGAGTGTGTTGTGTATTTTTTGGAATTTTCACTGTGTAATGCCACTGAGTAATCTGTTTGTAGTTGCTTTCCTGGGCCACAATAGAAGTTGATGATTTGTGAGCGACCTGAAATATGGTTTTCCATTCCTGCTGAGATAAATTTAGTTGTAATTCTTCTGCCCATTGTGTAGTACATTTCAGCAGATTTGGGTCCTGGAGGTCTCGGAGTAGGTAATACATGGTGGATAGACTTTTCTTCTTGAGGGTCTGTGTTTCACAGATTTGTTCGAATTTCGTCAGCTTACGTATGCCTTTCGGGATGAGGTCTTGGTTTTTAATGAATTGTTTTAATTGGTTATATTGTAGTTGTTGGTTACCTGTTATGGAGGCCTGGGGCAATATTTTGGCAAGAGATTTAAGTGTGTTATTTTCGACCATGTCTTTCAGTTGTAGTGTACCGCCTGTGTGGTATGCATTATATGCGTTCCCAGAGAGTCCATTTTGGAAGCTAGGGTTGTGCGTAAGTGGATATAATGGGGAGGGTTGGGGAGATATCTCTGTTGTTTGTAGTAATTTATGCCATATTTGTAAGGTGGCCGTAATGGTTGGGTGGGAATCATGGTGGTGATGTTGCGTTTGGTTTGGTCTTAACCAAGGGCGTGTTCTTAGTGGGATCATCGCGTTTGAGTTTTCCAAGACCACCCAATGTTGCATCTGTTTAGTGTGTGTCCAATCATAAATTCTGGTAAGGTGAATTGCCTTGTGGTATGTGTCTATGTCGGGTAGGTTAATCCCTCCCTTCTCTCTATTTTTTATTAGTGATTTGTGGGCTCACCGAGAGTGTTCTTTAGACCATATGAACTTTGTAATAATGGATTTAATGGATGGTGAAGAATTTGTTAGGAATTACGATGGGGAGTGTCTGTAGGAGGTATAGTAGGCGTGGGAGAATGTTCATCTTGACTATATTGGTTCTGCAGAACCAGTCGAAGCATGGTTTATGCCATTTCTGAAGATCGTTAGAGATATTTGTTAGCAGTGGGGGGAAGTTTAGTTCATATAGTTGGTGTAGTTTAGTTGGAATTTAAATTCCTAGGTATTTAATTGTTTTAGGTGCCCAGGAGAAATGGAACCTCTCTTGCATTTTTGTATTCAGGTATTTTGTGGTGTGTATAGGTAGGAGGTCGCATTTGGTGAGATTTGCTTGGAAATTTGAGACCTTACTATATAGGTCCATCTCCGCTAGGATATTTTGTATTGTGGATAATGGGTTGGAGATGGTAAAGAGGAGGTCGTCTGCAAATGCTGAGATTTTATAATCTGACCACTTACTGCTAGGCCATGAATGTACTTGTTGTCTCTGATTCCCTGTTGGAAGGGTTCTAGTATTAGGATAAATAGGAGGGGTGATAGGGGGCATCCTTGTCTTGTTCCGTTGGTTATGGTGACTGGGTGGGAGAGTTGGCCGTTGATACGGAGTCTGGCTGTAGGTCGTGAATAGATGGCTGCCAGCCATTCCTGCCATCGCGGCCCAAAGCCTAAATAATTCATAGTGTGGGTGAGGAGGGACCAACTCACCCTATCAAATGTCTTCTCGGCATCTATTGCAAGGAGAGTACTATGTGTTTTGTGAGTTTGGGCCCAATAAATCAGATTTATTATTTTCGTCGTGTTATGTTTTGCTTCTCTTCCCGGTGCAAAGCCTGTTTGGTCTTGGTGAATCAGGTTTGGGAGGAAAGGTTTTAGTCTATTTGCCATAATTTTAGTTAGTATTTTTAGATCAATATTTATAAGTGAGATCGGTCTGTAGTTCCCTCAAATTGAGGGGTCTTTGCCTGGTTTGGGTATAAGGGTAATAATTGCTTCGAGTGCTGATTTGGGTAATGAGGAGGAGAATTTTTGTGTGTTGAAAGCATCTATGAAGGGTTGTGCTAGTGTTTGTGAGAGAAGTTTGTAATATTTTCCCATAAAGCCATCTGGGCCCAGGCTTTTACCTGCTGGGAGGGATTTGACTGTCTTTTCAAATTCTGCTAATGTAATTGGTTCGTCTAGGAATAGAATTTCGTTGGGTGGGACAGTGTTTTTGACTCTAGGTCTGAGGAAATTCTGGACGTCTTCTTTTGTCGGGTGTTCTTGTGTTAGGTTGTAAAGGTCAGTGTAGAATTTGTGGAAGGCTTTTGTGATGTCTGGCATTTGTCTTGTGGTGGTTCCGTTTTCTTGTTTGATTTCTGAGATAAAGGTGCATTGTTTGTCTTGTTTAAGGGCTTGGGCCAAGAATCTTCCTGCTTTTCCACCTTTAGTGTAGTAGGAGTGTTTTGTTAACATCATTTGGCATTTGGCATGAAGCTGACGAGTTGTTGTTAATTCTGACCTTTTGTTTAGTATCAGTTTCTAAGTTTCTAAGGAATGTTTGTTGTGGTGTTGTTTGTTTTCTAGGGCCCTAAGTTCTTGGGTCAGTTGTTTAATTTTCAGCTTCCTTTTATGTTTTAGAGAGGCAGCGATGTTGATCAGCTCCCCTCTCAACACCGCCTTATGGGCTTCCCAGACCAGGGTGGGGGAGGTGTCCGGCTGTGTATTTACAGTGAAGTAAGTGTCAGCTGTGGCTCGGAACCTCTCAATATTTTCTGTGGTGTTAAGGATCAGGTCGTTAAGTCTCCATTGTGAGGAGGGGTTTGGTAAGGTTGGTATTGTGAGTTCTAGAGACATAGGTGCGTAGTCTGACCACGAGATTGGGCCGTATGTTGCTGATGTGGCCATGGGTAGATGTCTGTGTTGTAAAAAGATAGTATCAATGCGGGAGTAAGTCCCTGCTGTAGGTGAGAAGAACGAGTAGTCTTTACGCGTAGGATGCATAGCCTTTCAACAATCGTATAGCTGGGTTTCATGTAAGGTTTGGTTGATCTATTTTCGAGTTAGTTCAGTGTGTTGTTGTGGCTTCACAGTGGAGTCTAATTTCCCATCTAAAGATACGTTTATGTCTCCCCCTACTATTAGTATGCCTTCGTGGAAGTTGGAGAGTTTGAATAGTATCCTCTTCAGAGCTAGATTTTGTTTCTTGTTGGGGAGATAGATGTTGGCCAAGGTAATCTGGATGTTCCCCAATTTGCCTTTGACAAAGATAAATCTGCCTGAATCATCTGACTGTTGGTCTTGGTACACAAATTGGGCTTTGTTACCAATCAGAATCGCCACCCTTCTAGATTTAGAGCCTAAGTAGTGGCCATAGTAGCTCTTAGGGTAGTTTTTGTTTTGTAGTCTAGGGGCTGTGTCCTTACGAAAGTGGGTTTCTTGGATTAAGACTATGTCTGCCTTATTTCTGTGAAAGTCCGCTAGGGCCATTGTACATTTTTCAGGGATGTTCAGGCCTCTGGCATTTTGAGTAAGTATGATTAGGGAAGTCATGTTTCGTGTTATGGTGGGTGAGTCGGGGTTTCTAAACTTAGTCTGTTGGTCGCTGAACAGTTGTTTGTTAGGTTATGGAGAGTTGTCTGGAAGGATAGCTTTGAGAGAATTCAGGGTAGGATTAGTGTCCTTAGATTTTATGTTAGGTATGGTAGACCTATCTCCAGCTAAGGTTGTGTATTTGTTGTCTTGGTGCTCTGAGTTTGTCTAAACTCGTTCGGGTGAACCTTTCTAATATGGATAACTTACTGAGTACTCACTAACGGTATTTGTAGTTTATCCTATTGTACAATGGTCTACTCACTTGCAATTAACAACTGTAAAGATATTGGTTATATAACAATTGCGAATTTAACAGTAGAAGATAACAATAACAATAAGAACAAAAATAGCATATAAATGTACAATTGGATGTGAGGGTTTGTTGAGTGTAGCGGTAGGTAATATCAATACACTGTGTTTTATGTTAGGACCGTGTGTCCCGTTATAAGAGTGTTGTCTTTTTCTATTTAGACACTTGGGTTGTGCTAGTTCAGGTGCTGTTTTTTGGTTATTTCGAGGTCACTGTAGGGGACCTGAGTGTCCAGTCCTATGTATCTTTTAGTAGAGTCTGGTTTCTGGAAGGGTGTGAAGGTTTGGTCTGCTGTCTATAGGTAGAGGAGGAGGAAGGGTTTTGCTATCTCGAAGAAAAAATAGAACCCTTATTCAAATTGGGGCTCTTTAGTAAATCTTATGGCTTCCCAGAGTAACCCCTACCTCACATACCTGCCTCAATCTCACTTAAAAAGGGCAGCAATCTACTCTCTCCTCCTGCCTTGCTTGCATTGCTATCTCCTGCCCTACTATGTTTTACACCCCACCTCCTCTAGACTGTAAGCTTGTTTCAGCAGGGTCCTCTTCATCATATCGTTCCTGTAAGTTTTTTTAATTGTCTCATTTATTGTTAAATCTCCCCTCCAATAATATTGTAAAGCGCTACGGAATTTGTTGGTGCTATATAAATGCTAATATTAATAATAATAAAAAAATGCCTCCATCTCTTAAAATGAAAAACTGAATGTGAGAAAGCCCCAGGGTGGAAAGGAGAGTGACTAAAACAGACTTTGGGGCCACATGTAATGTGAGGGAAGACCGGAGTGTATGACTCATAAAAATAATTTTTTGATAGACCAGAACTGGAGACCAGAGGACATGTGATACGAATGGAGCTCACATTAAAAAGTCCCATTAAATTAGTAATGTAGATGCAAACAGAGTACAAACAAAGATCAAAGCAGGGTGCTCAGCTAGATTTGTAGTTTAGCTTGAGTAACTTTATAAGTTAGTGCCAGTTTATAAAGTTCAATTGTAAAGGACACAGGAAGCTAATGTAAGAAATGTGGGGCAAGGAATCATCTGAATTGCTATTTGGATATTTGGCTCACACAGTCAGGGCCACCAGAATTTATGGGACCCCTTACAAAAACTACATTGACTGGGCCTCCCTTACACATATTTTTAGACAGACATGTACAGATACCCACATAACACACACTCGCATACAAATGTGCCTTGCCTGGCAAATACACACATACAGATACATACTGTCAAACACACACAGATATACATTGTTAACTACATACTGCTAGACAGACAGGCCCAAACAAATACACACTGCTACACACATGCACACTCGTGTACACACTGCTGCACACATACACAAACAGATGGACAATTTTTACCAAACAGATACACTCTACCACGCAAATACACACACACCCAAGTTCACACACACTCAGATATACACTGCAACACACACACACACTCAGATACATACAGCCAAATACACCAAAACACACCCAACTCAATTTTATACACACTGTCACACAAACTCAGATACACACTGCCTCCCATACACATACACACTCACATTCACACAAAATATTTAAATACATTTTGGTTTCAACTACCTCCGGTTTGTTAATTTTCTGCAGTAGGATGGTGGTTTCCATGTTGTGCACAGCTTACTTGATGTGTTGGGAAGAAGTGAAAAGATTTAACTTCTTCACTGCACTGCCACGCAGGAGGAACATGGCACAAACAGTACCATATGGTAAGGGGCCCAGTCCACTGCAACATGCTCAGCTTAGAGGAGAAATTTATACCTCCCCAGGTCGATCAAGTAGCATAAGTGTTCCATGTGAACCAAAAAGCTCGACTGGGTCCCTTACCAGAGCATTGGCTGTACACCCATAATTGAGGCTGTGCATACATTTAAATGAACGGGTTTAAAGATAGTGTTATTTTACCTTTTTCTGGCCTCTTCTGGACTTAATACAAATTTACATTGTCTTTTGTAAAATAAATATCCTTAAGTTTATTAGACTTTTTTCAAATTCTTTAAGGATTTATTTTTTTCCTATCACATCATTAAAGTAAATGCAAATATTCACAGTTTTATTAGCGATGAAAGGAGATTTTCAAATGGCCATAGAAAAGGAAAATACATTTCAAACCAAATTATCAAATTATAATGTAAATACAATTTTATGTGTAGAAATAAACCTTAATAAAAGAAAGAAGGGAGTTTAAAATGAGGGGAAATGTGAAGAATAATCCATGGCATAGAAGAGAAGGATAGAAGAGGATAGAAGAGGTAAGAAGAGGAGGAGAGGAGATGGAAGTTTTAAATTAGTAGGTCAAGGCTAAGGTGCTGTGTAAGTAAGAGTGTGGATAAAATAGTTTAAAATAGGTTTGGTCCGAAATCCAAGGGTTCCCAATTTTGTGCACGTTTTTGGATGTTTTGTGAAGAAGAGCTGTAAGTGTTTCCATTTCCATTGCGTCCCCCAATTTCCTTTGTACCGTTGCCAAGTCTGGGGTCTGAACTACACCCGATTTTTTGTCACTATCTCTTTTATCTAGCATTTTGTTCTCTAGTAAGGTTGGTTAAAGGTTTACACAACAATCAGGACCATGAGTCTAATGGTATTGTAATCTGAAGCAGTCGTGATACCATATTAGCCACTTCTTGTCATAGTCATTTAAATCTGGGGCAATGCCACCATAAGTGAATATGGGTGCCTCTAGATCTGCATTGTTTTCAACAAGTGTCCAGTGCTATCTGATACACTTTAAATAATAGCACTGCAGTCAGATACGATCGCCTGGTCTTTGTGATTCACACAGATAAGGAAGACGTAGTTTCCTAGATATTGGCCCATTCCGAAGCTTCCTCTGGGGGTCCAGGTCCCTCTCTCAAACAGACACATATGTTAACATGTTAGATGAAGTTGCAAGTACTATTAGGGAGTATATGTACGATATTTGGTCAGATTGGAATGGTATTTGTAGATAATTCCTTTTGTATGTAGTAGGGACTGTGAGACTTGTTGCTGTTTTCAGCGGGGTGTTTGGGAATCTTTGAATTTTGTCTAAAGAGATCAGATGTTTGGAACCTAATTTGGCAATTCATGAAATGGCCTCAACTGGTTTTGTTTGAAGAAATAGAAATAACAAGATTATTCTCACATTTTGTGAACAACTGTGGAGTAACTCAGAAACTCAGTGTTATGTAATAGTAGTGTGAGGGAAAAAGGAGAGATGACAATAGTGAATTTGTAGAGCATTTTGTCCCATAAATGAATTGTTGTTAATAGTGCTGTAGTAGTGGTAGGGAGCAGAGATCTGGTCTGTTTAGGAAGCCATATGTACGAAGAAAGGAAGTCATTCCCAAAGATCCAAAGATGTTATGTTCCAGATCTACCCAGCATCTGTGATGCCTTCTGGGGCATGTAAATGTTGGACTTGATTTAGTTGTGCTGCATGAAAGTAATTAAGGAAGTGTGGCAACCCCAATCCTCCCCTTTATTTTATTTATAAAGTTGTACATTTAATGTTAGGACGTTTCTCCATCTATATAAATTGATCTATCTTGGATTGTAGTTTTTTAAAGTCTGTGACCCTCAGTGATGTTTGGAACAAGTATAGAAACCTGAGCAGTAGTTCAATTTTGATAGTGGCTATCCTACCTAGCAATGTAAAAAACAACATCTGCATCACTGGACTAATATGGCTACAATCTCTACCTAGCAATGAAATAGAATGTTTGTGCCAATAAGTTCAATCTTGTTCTTCTCTGTGTTATAAGGTTAAGTAGTTTAGTTGATATGTGCAAGTTAGCTCCCTTGGCAAATTGACCCCAAGATATTAGAGATGAGAGTTCTTCATCTGAAACGAGCATCTAGCTTGT
Organism: Pelobates cultripes; assembly: GCA_933207985.1. NCBI lineage: Eukaryota > Metazoa > Chordata > Amphibia > Anura > Pelobatidae > Pelobates > Pelobates cultripes. The sequence continues at coordinate 52,011,039 of OW240920.1, read as the reverse complement.
AAGAATTTTCTACTGCCTTCTGGAATATGTAGGGAGAAAGCCTAATTTTGGCCAGGTTTAATTTGTATCCTGATACAAGTGAATAGGACTCTATGAGAGATAGAACGGTATGGAGGGATGTTAGTGGATTAGTTAATATCAATAATATGTCTTAGGCATAGGCTTTGTTATATTTTGGAGTCCCACTACTGACCCTTATCCTTGACTCTCTGTAGTAGTGGTTCCAGGGACAGGGCAAGTTGAATAGATTTTAATGAGCGTTCCAGTTCATATTGTATGAAATTGATATAATATGACGGTGGTTCTGAATCCTAATCTGGAATTGGAACCACCGATATAGAGTGTGTGTTTTAGCAGTTTAAGTGATTACACATTTTGTTTCCAGCCACTTAATAGCTTTGCAGTGTGATTGATAGGATATTTGGGATTCTGCTGATGTACCTATAATAGAGGACAAAACATAGTGCAAATATTGCTACACACTATAAAACCGCTGGTGAAAAATATGCACTCACATATTCCAAAGAATATAAGCGTGTTCAGGGTGCCTCCCCCTAAGACTGAAAAAGGGGGGGTTTATTCTCCTTTAATTCTCCCTCCTCAAGTGATAGCCAGTGGGGTATCCGGGTCAGCAAAAAGATCCAAGCAGATGCAACCAAAGGAATACTTCAAAGGCGATTTATTCACTTATAAAATTCAAGAGGTATATATAAAAATACATAAAAACAATATAAGAAAGAGATGCTGGTCCTACGCGTTTCGTCCTTATACAAAAGGACTTCCTCAGGGACCTCTTTCAGTACAAAATTCAGTCACCAAAATTACAGAGAATAAAAAACAGCATCCTAAAAACGCTAACACATGAATAACCTTATATAGGGCTAATCCCTTCTAGTCATTGGTGGAATAGTGGGTGTTCTCTCCTCTTCTGACTCCTATTCGTCCAGGGTTCTTTTCTTCAAGTGTGTTCACTTAATCGAAATGAAAAAAGCCGGGCTCGTTCCGAACCGGTCACTTCCGCATACGTCATGCGTTACGTTCGCGTCACGTGTTTCGTGATTTATCACGTGATCATTATGCGTTCCACATTCGGGAACAAAGATGGACGTGCGTTCCACGTAGTGGCAACCTGGAAGCATCGTTTTTCTTTACCTAATAATTGTACACACAAAACTAGAGGCAAAAGGACTGTTAGAAATCAGAAGAGAGGATTTAAAATATTATATTAATTGTCCTCTAACAATGAAACCCTAAAAACAATTCTTATAATGAATGTATAACAACTTCCTATCCAAGTTGACCATTCATAATATATATCATAACAAAAAAACATATATCATAATATTACAAAAAATCAGTATATATAATAGCAACCAATCATTAACAAATTCATATGTCCATATATTGACATTAATGTCTAATACACTAACATAATGGACAGCACCAATTAAGGTGCATAATCTTTTTAAAGTGACTTAAGTGATGTTATACTTATTTGCAAATATGTATTATGTTAAGTGCAATGAAATTGACATCTATTAATCATTACATGCTCAATTACATATCCATATTGTATAAACTAAAACAATTGACCAGTGAACATTATTGCTTATTAATTAATACACACTAAATTACATACTAAAATACATATCCATATTGTGTAGACTGAAAATAATTAACCAATTATATGCTCAATGTCATGATTAATTTTAACATTTAAATAAAATTTAAATAAAATGACATGAGTTATATATAATCGATTTCAAATGTATCTTTATACTTTAAAATTAGTTAATTCAAAAAACAGACAATATCCATATCAACGTTTAATCCCCTTGGGGCAAGGGTACGTAACCTATGAATCCAATATGATTCCCTTTGTGCCAATCGCTTTTCTTTATTACCCCCTCTCCAATGGGGTTGAATTTGTTCTATCCCTATACAGCGTAGTCCCTTCAAAGAAAACAGGGGACAATTATTACAGTGGAGGGGGACTGAATGAGTGTCTAATTTTTTCTTTATGTTGTTAATATGTTCCAGAAGTCTCACTTTTAGACATCTCTTTGTACGACCAACATATTGGCTGCCACATGGGCACTGAAGCAAATATACAACACAGTCTGAGCGGCAGCCAATCTCTGATTTAATCGAAAAAAGTTTCCCTGTAACGGAACTACTATATGATGTAACCTTATCTGTGTTTACTTGAGAACAGGCTTTACAACTTTTGCAACCTCGGAAACCTTTTATCCCTTTTTTAATATTTTTAAATCCATTTTTTAAAGCATAACTAGGTGCTAATAAGTTCTTAAGATTTTGTTTTTTCCTATAGATGATTTTTGGCCTTTTTGACAAATGCTCCCCCAAAATGGGGTCCTCCAACAATATTGGCCAATATTTCTGTAGACTCCTTTTTATTTTTGGATGATCCACATTAAATTGTGTAAAAAAAGCTTGCTTAAAGTCTTCCCCCTTTTTCCTATTGCTAGGGCCATCCATTAAAAACTCATTTCTACTTCTTTTGGACATCACCTGAATCTCTCTCCTAATTTGCTTCTGATTATAACCTTTTTTAACTAATTTATTAGCTACATGTTGGGCTTGTGTCTGAAAATCCTTAGTATGGGAACAGTTCCTCCTAACTCGAGTGAGCTGTCCCTTAGTAATCCCCTTCAACCAAGGTTGATGGTGACAGCTACGTTTATGAACATAGCTGTTCCCATCTGTTGGTTTGAAGAAACATTTGGTTTTGATCTCATTTCCCTCACTGAAAAGGGTGAGATCTAAAAAATTGATTTCTCTACGGTCCCATACTGGAGAAAACTTTAAATTGTACTCATTTCGATTTAAATGGTTGACAAAAGTCATAAATTCAGAATTCGACCCCTTCCAAATAATAATAACGTCGTCTATATACCGCCGCCATAGGACCAGGTTCTCCACCCAGTCATGACCCAACCATACGCAGAGGTCCTCCCACCTGCGCATGTATATGTTGGCATAACTGGGGGCGAACCTGGTACCCATGGCGGTGCCCACCAATTGCAAGTAAAACGATTGATCAAAAAGAAAATAATTGTGTTCTAATATGAACTGAATACCCCACAGAATGAAGGATCTAAAACCAATAGAATAATCTCTATCTTGGTTTAAATAGAAAGCAACTGCCTCCAACCCAAGATTATGACTAATAACCGTGTACAACGAGGTCACATCCAATGTGGCCCAGCTGTAGTCCTCCTGCCATTCCAGATTTTCAATTTCCTGCAAAAAAGATTTTGTGTCCTTTGTATATGACAATGCCATCTGGGCATATTTTTGCAAAAAACAATCCAAGAAGGCCGACAAATTTGCCGTAATCGATTCAATGCCACTTATTATTGGACGGCCTGGAGGACTTGTTAAACTCTTATGGATTTTTGGGATAAAATAAAAGATTGGGATAACTGGGTAGGGATTCCAGAGATATTCAAAATTACGTTTTGTAATAATATTTTCGTCTCTAGCTTCTTCTAAAAAGATTTTCAGTTCTCCATTAAAGACCTGAGAGGGATCATTTTTAAGTTTTTTATAAGTTTTACCATCAGCCAAAATATTAGAAGCTTCTTGTCGATAATATTGCTCTGACATAATGACTATTGCTCCCCCTTTGTCTGCTTCTTTTATAATAATATCCTCCCTTGCGATTAAATTATTTAATGCTAATTGCTCCCCCTTAGTCAAATTTTGTACTTGATCTCCTACTACGCTGTATAGGGATAGAACAAATTCAACCCCATTGGAGAGGGGGTAATAAAGAAAAGCGATTGGCACAAAGGGAATCATATTGGATTCATAGGTTACGTACCCTTGCCCCAAGGGGATTAAACGTTGATATGGATATTGTCTGTTTTTTGAATTAACTAATTTTAAAGTATAAAGATACATTTGAAATCGATTATATATAACTCATGTCATTTTATTTAAATTTTATTTAAATGTTAAAATTAATCATGACATTGAGCATATAATTGGTTAATTATTTTCAGTCTACACAATATGGATATGTATTTTAGTATGTAATTTAGTGTGTATTAATTAATAAGCAATAATGTTCACTGGTCAATTGTTTTAGTTTATACAATATGGATATGTAATTGAGCATGTAATGATTAATAGATGTCAATTTCATTGCACTTAACATAATACATATTTGCAAATAAGTATAATATCACTTAAGTCACTTTAAAAAGATTATGCACCTTAATTGGTGCTGTCCATTATGTTAGTGTATTAGACATTAATGTCAATATATGGACATATGAATTTGTTAATGATTGGTTGCTATTATATATACTGATTTTTTGTAATATTATGATATATGTTTTTTTGTTATGATATATATTATGAATGGTCAACTTGGATAGGAAGTTGTTATACATTCATTATAAGAATTGTTTTTAGTGTTTCATTGTTAGAGGACAATTAATATAATATTTTAAATCCTCTCTTCTGATTTCTAACAGTCCTTTTGCCTCTAGTTTTGTGTGTACAATTATTAGGTAAAGAAAAACGATGCTTCCAGGCTGCCACTACGTGGAACGCACGTCCATCTTTGTTCCCGAATGTGGAACGCATAATGATCACGTGATAAATCACGAAACACGTGACGCGAACGTAACGCATGACGTATGCGGAAGTGACCGGTTCGGAACGAGCCCGGCTTTTTTCATTTCGATTAAGTGAACACACTTGAAGAAAAGAACCTCTGGACGAATAGGAGTCAGAAGAGGAGAGAACACCCACTATTCCACCAATGACTAGAAGGGATTAGCCCTATATAAGGTTATTCATGTGTTAGCGTTTTTAGGATGCTGTTTTTTATTCTCTGTAATTTTGGTGACTGAATTTTGTACTGAAAGAGGTCCCTGAGGAAGTCCTTTTGTATAAGGACGAAACGCGTAGGACCAGCATCTCTTTCTTATATTGTTTTTATGTATTTTTATATATACCTCTTGAATTTTATAAGTGAATAAATCGCCTTTGAAGTATTCCTTTGGTTGCATCTGCTTGGATCTTTTTTGCTGACCCGGATACCCCACTGGCTATCACTTGAGGAGGGAGAATTAAAGGAGAATAAACCCCCCCTTTTTCACACTTAGGGGGAGGCACCCTGAACACGCTTATATTCTTTGGAATATGTGAGTGCATATTTTTTACCAGCGGTTTTATAGTGTGTAGCAATATTTGCACTATGTTTTGTCCTCTATTATAGGTACATCAGCAGAATCCCAAATATCCTATCAATCACACTGTTCTGCTATAAGGTTATCAACTGGGAAATAACCTTGGGAAGCTGTGTACCTTTCAGTTAAGTTGTTGTGTTATATCACTTTTTTCACGGGTGTCCGTGTTTTTGTTTACTTAATAGCTTTGAGCAGGATATATTAACCAAGCTTAGCCACTTTAAAATAAAAAACAGCTTCAGCAATCTTAAACAACACCATAACGTTTTCTTGATGTCGTTTGGGAGTTAAATAGTGATCTTTGCCAGGCTTATGGTTAACGTCAGAAGTTAAAGAACAGTCAATAAAAATTGGTATAAAATCAAATCAAATAAAATAAAAAAGTCATGCCGACAGCACAATGCTTCCTAAAAAATAAATATATTTAAAACATATATATATATTTGTATATATTATTGTATAATGGTGTATAATGGTGAATACGGATGGAATGGGGAATATAAACATGCTATCATTCTAATGACTAGTGAATTCACTTATAAATCAAAACATTTTTCTGTACAAACTTTAAAGCATGAATTAGTAGTGTGGGTAAATTTATTATGGTTTTTTTTAAAAGTTGTTATTAAAGGTTGCCTTTGCATAAATCTCAATTTTAAATTGAAGTAAAGGATACAAATAAACCAAAAAAAGAGAACATTATGTATTTTCAGATCCCATTTAAATATCGCACGCTATGATTTGGACCAATGTGATTGCAAGCTCTGCAGAATATGCAGTAAGTGTTCTTGTAAGAAGTTATTCTTACAGACATGCAAGCCTACTAAATTGCACATATAATATAATGTTATATTTCTCAAAACATTTAATTTTACAAAAGCACGGATGGGCCAGACTAAATTAATTCTAAATCAACGTCTGATTAGGAAGTAATATATTCATTTTAAACTACTATATTTAAATGAGTTTAAGTATTTTGACAAAAAGAATCTGTTTATTTTATACACTTTCCCTCCTTTTATAAAGATTTCTTCTAAGATCTCATGGAATTTACAGGATTGTAGGCCTGCCATTGAAAGAATAAAGGCATGCTAAATTAAGTTGATTTGCCTGTGAATGGAAGGATCCATTATTCATGTCAGGGACCTGTCACATCAAATCGAACGAATAAAGAAACCCCCTTTTTATCAACATTTAGAACCAAGAAGAACCAGCCATTCAAGGACTGAATTTAAATTGGGAGAAAGTCAGACTAAAAGCAGAGGTTTTTTTTATACTTTTTTTTAAAGAATGTTAATGTTGAAAATCGGCAAAGGTTGATTGATTTAATGTTGGCACAAACTCCATAAATAAATCCGCTATGGAACGTTCTTAAGTAAAACGTAATATATGCAAATGTAGCACTTTGGAAGATTATAGATTCCTTTGTGAAATAATATAATTCCAACTCGAACTAAATATATGGTTTTATTTTCTTCTCATGGAAAAAAAAATAAACTAAACTAAAATAAAATAAAAACTACTTTTTCTGCATTTTCTAAGTTCTGTATATTTGTATGTATAGTAACTACTGAATGTTATAGAAAAGTATTTATGTCTTTATGCATAAAGCTCTAGCAAATTATTTCACTCTTTAAAAGCAGAATAAAGATGTCTATTTACAGTTCTAATTTCATATGAGAGGTAAGGTGGGTGAAGTCTATTTGCCTTTAGTATAATATCTCAAAATGTATTAACACCTCATTTAAATAAAATGAATGATGAGTATGTAGTAAAGCTGAATACAAAATAAGTTTAACTAAAAGTCTCAATTATCCCTCGGCACACACAACTGTAATCAGTGACAATCACCACCCGAGATAATATGATGCTTCAATAAATTGGTTTTCATTGCCAAACAGCATTATATGAGCATACGCTCATGATGCACCATGCTACACTCAGGCTGGAGTGGTGTAAAGCCACTTCGATTGGACCAGATGACTAGAATTATTTTCTTGGATTCTTGAATCCTGCTCCATCTTCATCACCTGGTATGCCGATAGGCAATGCTGGGTTCAGCAGATGCAGAGAGAATACGGCTTGACTGCAGTAAACTAAATGTAAGACTTTTAGAGTAGAGAAAATGCTAGGGTATATTTTTTGGTGGTCTGTGTTTAGCCCAATAGTGCATTATACTCTGTCTGCTTATTTGGTTAACAAACTTTGGCTTGTATTACGTTTACTCTGTCACTCTGTTTGCCTTTGACCTTGGCTTGTACTTTGACTATCCTTTTTGCATATCCTGGCCACTCTAAGGACCGGTATTGCAATTCTATGTGTTGTGTCCCATCTGCGTGCTTAGGTTCCCCTGGTGATCATGACAGGCTGACCTGGCATAGTCTCTCAAATACCCGATTTTTGTTTTCCCTTTGACCTTGGCTTGTCTTTGGCCTACTATCTATTATTCTGTTACATCCATTTAACCTGGCACATCTAGGGACCAGTATACATGCTTACTTTTCTCTGTCATTTTTGGTGCGTTCATACATTGCGTTTTGAGTTGTACATAACTGTGACAGGTAGAATTTATACAGCTTCTTCTGGATCATCCAGAAAATGTGGAGCTGTCCATTTGATATTTCTATTTTAAAGTTTGAATTGTCATGAATTCCAAGCGAGATCATAATGAACTTAAAGCAATTTTGAAATTCAACAAATATTTTACACCAGTATAGACAAATCGAAATCACATATGTTTTGGAGAATTTTTCAAATTCAGCTGTTTAAGACAAAAAAATAAAATCACTTTAAAATATATCAATTCACAATTTTCTGAATAACAAAGATAGTCTTTCATAACTTGTGTCAATTATTGACCACAACTTGAATAACCTTTATTGTGATGCAGGTGGAGAATTTCTCAACACTAAACCAACATCCTAAATAGGGAAAACGGTGCAGTTAATAGCTTGGCATTATTATTGGTTCATTGAGATTCTAAATTGTCCATAGGCATAAAAATCTGTAAAATATCTGGCCTCTACAAAGGTAACCTTCAGAAACATGGCTGGAAATATTAAAAAATAAATATTGGTTTGCTTGGTATACTGGGAGACTTGTCAGGGTCATGTGTAGGATAAGTAGGTGGTGTAATTGATAATCTACTTATGTCGTAAAATTAATGCTGAAGTTACATATTATCAGGAAATGGTGGTCAATATTGTGTTGGGCAAGTCAGGGACTGAAATATGAAATTCTTAAATGTATTATTATCTATACATTGGGCTAAATATCCCAGATTTTACATTTATCTTAGAAATTGCTCAAGATGTAATTTTTAACTAGCTTCATTTAAACTAATAAATCATTTTGACTCATATAGCCAAAAACAGTGTGTTGCTCAAGATTCCAAGATTGACTACCTCTTCATTCTTCACGCCCCTCACTAAACTGAGTCTCCATTTTTTCTGTAGAAGAAGCAGAGAATAATAGCTTCCAGCTGGAACAAGACCACTTCGCTGGAAAACACAGACACTGCATCATCATAACCTATGTATATGGTGTTACAGTTTCTCATCACTAAAGTAATCCTTTACCTGAAGCAATAACATAGAATATGAGAACTCTGAGAACGGGCAAAATCTGTGAGTAACTCAATAGATTGTCTTTCGATAAATCCCTGCTCAGGTCTTAAAATAGTTATTGCTCATTTGTGCCATTATAGAGAGAACCTATACCATTTTCATTTGCATAATCCTTTTCCTTGCATAAATTCTTCAGCTAGTGAGACCATTCATTACATTCCACTAACTATTACTGTCATTAGTCCGGTAACCTAACTCTACCCCTATTGAGAATTTGACAAAAAAAAGTAAAGTTTTAGCACCTACTGCAGTAATGAAGAAGCAAAATAAGTTTAAAAAAAAGAATACGTAATCATAATCTTGAACTCTAGACATATCTAAAATTGTCACCCTCGTGGGATCTCACCAACATCGATACTCGATTAAGTGTACAGTTTGTTTTCAATATATCCGACAGTCAAGTCCTCTCAGATGTTTATCAAAGCCATGAAAAAACTAAAAAGACAGGAATGAAATATATCATTTCAGAAGTTGCCATGGGTTAACCATACCAAAGTGTGGGAAACTATGTTATCAACAAAAGTTCCTCTAAAGACTCCTCTAAAGTCATCCACACCATGACAAAGGACATTTAATCTGCAAATACTTGTATGTATACATTGGATTAGTGAAATGTCTAGAAAATTTATTGAAATGCAGATACAGTAAATTTGGGTTATTACCCTAATATCTGGGTCCAGTATTGAATTTGGGTAAAATATAAACAGATTTTCCACAGAATGTGGAAACATAATTGGAGCATTTAGTGTGCCTAAATTTTTGCTGCAAAGTAACTAATTTGTCTTAAACAACTAGTGAGCAAAACACAAACATAACATTAGAATAGTGAGCTTCAGGATCTCTCTAATGACCTGGTGGGAAACATTGACTGTCACTCAGCTTTTCCCTGACACCATGATGAGGAGCTGAGAAGTTCAACATTTCTATTAGCCACTTTAGATGGATGCAGGAAGGCATGAAAAGAATCAAGCAGAGGTTCTCAGGATCCCCTATTAACCAGAAAGAGCCTTTGCCGTGGTTCTCTCTATTCCCATTACCATGTGAAGAAGATTTTGCTTGATGTTATTAGCTGTGGTCCTAGCTGGGAATGGAGACTTCAGCTAGCTCACTTTTATTCAGGGTTAACTAATGGAAGAGTTGAGTTTGCATTTGCTCAGTTACTCCTGCCTATATAAAATAATAATAATAATTTATTATTTTTATATCACTGTTCTGCTTCATTCATATGACTGTAACTGGACCCCCCTGACACTGATAGAGATTACAACTCCAACAATTAAATTAAGTCTGTCTGCCCACAACTAAAGAATTATTAAGCCCCTCCCTCCGCTATAGTTGCCCCATTTAAATAATATGATGAGTAGAATGTAGTAATAATAAAACATGAAAAATTACTAAAGACATTAAAATCCATATTTTATCTAACATTGCTCAGCCAAACATGATACTGACTTAAATGAACACTATAATGTCAGGAACACAAACATGTATTCCTGACACTATAGTGGTAAAATATCTATTTAGGTTTCCAGGCCCCCTTGCCCTTTCTAAAAAGTGATTTTACTCACTATGGCTGGCAACGCCTCATCCCATGGCTGAGATCATCAAATTTGACAATCTCAGCCAACTCAATGCTTTTCCACAGGAAAGTATTGAGAGACTATTGCGCATGAGTTGCAAAACACCGCACTGTGTCAATCAGCATCTCCTCATAGAGATGTGCTGAATCAATGCATCTGTTTAGGGAGTGTTCGACATCTCCATGCAGCGCGTGGAGACATTGACAGCACTGACCAGGAATTCAACTCTTGTGGCCATTTGAGTGATTGCCACTAGAGGTGTTCTTAGGCAGCAGTGTAAACACTGCCTTTTCTCGAAAAAGTCTGTGTTTACATTAAAAAGCATCCAGAGGCAGGCTATATACACCAGAACAACTGAGTTAAGCTGTTGTTGTCCTGGTGACTATAGTGTCCCTTTAAGCAGTGTTTTATTGGCACATAAAAGGTTTACGGAAGCTGTATTTCAGTTGCAAGCTTTCTGTTGTAGAAAGCTAATAGCTTCAGTACAACTATAAGAAACCTAGCTCATGAATTACAGCAGTATTTGAGGAGCAGTATTTGGCAGGGAAGGGGAGGGGGGGTGAATGCTGCTAGTTAGGAGGAAGAGGCAGTAAGTGTATGTATGTAACAAAACGTAAACATTGTAAAAAATCTAAAGAAGATAATAAAAAAAACCCATCAAAACGAACTGAAATCTAACATACACATTGCACCGATTGTTTGGGTACCTGTACTTTATATTTAAACACATAGATCGAAAATGTATTAGTTATTTTACAACTGATTCATCATACTGCACAATGTAACATTGCTTGCTCATAACGTTACTGGTTCTTTTTGATGCAATATGTATTTAATTGGCAGAAGTCCATTTGAATTTGTTTTCTGCCAAGAGAAAGTCAGTAGGCCCAAACTGACACATTACTCGGGATACCGCATCACTTTATTATTTGTAATAAAAATATCAAGTAGTCGTATGATGTGGTGATCTCTTTGAAGTTCATTCCAAAATCATATTTAAACAGATAAAAAGAAAGAAAAGTCGATCCTTTGAAAGGTACCTGTGAAATTATAATATTTCCAATAACACCTTGGTCTAAAGTGCTAAAAAAAAAAGTGGTCTAAAGTACTAAACGTGGGGCAACCAGTGGAACCCAGCAGGCGCATTCCATTGCTGAATCTTCTACTTTTAAATTTTTGAACCACTTCTCAGACCTCAAAAGTCTTATATATAACCCTTTTTTTTTAATTCTAAAACAATTATATTATTCTGTTTGCCAGCTGAAATTAAATTCCAAAGAAGGACTTTAGAGCTTGCAATTTACAATGTAAATATACTCCCAAGATATCAAAAGTTTTCTACACTTTATAATATCAACTGAACCCATAATGCCCACAGCAACCATAACAACAATGCTAGCAACACTGTGATTATATTACAAATCGTATACATTGTAAACAAACAGATCAATTGTTCCTGTTATACGATGACTCAGTGTAACAAATTGCATATTTAAAACATATTTTAATACATATAGAATTAGGTTTTACAGTTTAAAAGAGTTTATTTGATAACCTAAATTAGTCTACTCATCAATTTACTACTGTATTTAAGAGAACTTGTTATTTTAATTTGTGTCTGTCTTTAAACAAAACATTTTTCTATATCAAACATTACCTTTAATTGTATATATATATCAATCACGTGGATTTAAATTTACAAAAAAAAAAAGTAGACACACACTATGTTGACACAGCTTGCAGAAGAGGCAAACTGCATGAAAAAAATCTTAATTTGGTAAAGAACAAGAATCAACTAGTATGAGTAGGGATCACTCAGGTATTTGTGTAGGTGTTGGCAACAGCTCATTTCTGTTTGTCTTGTTTTTAGACAGCTTCGGTGTTCGTTTGAAGTCTCATGTACGTACTGTAGGATGAAGAATTAATTTCACATTGACTGCAAGCTTTTAACCTTTTAAATCTCGGAACATTAACTAATTGCATTGTATTTCCATTCAAGGAAAAGCCATATTTTTCAGAAGTCAAACTAGGCAGATGCCTAGAGCATCCAATTTTAGTGGGCACCACTCATTAAACAGGGCATGACCTTAGCAGGTTAGGTCTCTGAAGGTCACAACACAGAGGGAACTGAGGGCACCTGACTTTACCCATTAGTTACAGTAAAATCTCACTATGGCACACTCTACTATGGCCAATAAGAGAAAACTAAAAGGACAACAGAGGGCGTAATGTTGCCCAAGTGTTGATGTTGCCACTTCTCTCATAAAATCATATATAATATAGCATGATGTTAACACACCCTGGGGAATTACTCGCCAAATTCAGAGAAATGCTTGTGAAATAGCAGAATAAATTAGTATCTTGTAATATCTTTTTTATTGGACAGTCAGAATGTTGGAATGACATGCCTTTGGGAGATCTTGTCATTACAAAATTCTATAACAATAAAAAGGTTATCACAAGATACTGTTTTCATCTGTTATTTTACATCTACATCACTGGACTAATATGGCTAACATTCCTACTCCAATTTCATGTTATTGAGCGACAAGTGCACTAACCAGCATCTTCACCCTTCTGTAACATGAGTGATTAACTCTGTTCTTGTCAATTACCTCCTAGTGGTCTTTGCTGCACATTTTACGGTATTTATTTAATCAAGACGCAATGACTGCAGTATCGGAATGCCTTACAGGAGAAAGGAAGCTGCTGTCAGCTGTTAGTCCCTTGTAAAGTTAAACTGGCATAGAAAAATATGCATATAATGGACAGATTTCACCTTCATGACAATACTTTTAGAAATGCTCTCTGCAGATCAAGAAACAATGTCATTCAGCCCACTAGTATACATTATACTTAAAGTAACGCTATAGTGAGCAGAACAATTACAGCTTAATGTAGTTGTTTTGGTGAGTATAGTCTGTCCTTGCAGCGAAAAGGCAATGTTCCTAGAAACACCAAGAAACACCTCAAGTGGCAGTCACTCAGACAGCCACTAGAGGTGCTTCCTGTGTCAATGCTGCATACTGTGCAGCACTGATGTTCAGCATCTCCACGGTTTTCAAGAAGACTCTGAATGCTCCCCATAGAGATGCATTGATTAAATACATGTCTATGATGATGCTGATTAACGGAGATGCAGATTTGATAATTGCAGCCAACCCAATGCTTTCCTATGGAGTGGTGCCAGCCATGGTGAGACCAGCATAACGTAGGAGAAAAGATTTTCAAAGGGAAGCAAGGGGGGCCGGACACCTGAAAGGCGATTTAAACACCCTAATATCAAGATAATAGAGAAACATTATATTGGAGTGCACATGCTCAGTAGAATGCTGTGCTCCAATCAAATGTTGCAAACAGCAGCATTTGATTAATGAACCAAATTTGACTAGGTTCTGGAAGAGGAAGCGCATCTAATGGTTGTCAGGGAGAGGCGCTCGAAACCCTCTAATGTAAACAAATAGCAATGTTTTACATCACAGTGTTAAAAGTACAGGACCACTGCACCAAGATCACTTTATTTCAGTGAAGTGGTCCGGGTGACTTTTGTGGTACTTTAAAAAACAAACTGAGAAATGCATTATTTTCTGTTTAATATGTGTCACAGGCTGACAATATTTTGTGAACAGTCAGTGTTGCAAGACCATTCCACCTGAATGTAACAGTTTTTTAGGTATTTGTTTTCGTTTGCGTAACTATCTTCTTTGCCCACAGGTGCAAATTACAAAATGCATGCCATTCAATGGGTTATGTGTGGAAACATTAAAATTGCTAAATTATTTATCTTGCATTAATTTAGAGTGGATCCATAAACAATGTTTCTTTTCTATTTATCCATGAATAAGTAGTTTCTGTCATTGAATTGCCACCCAAGTCGCAGTGCTTTGTGAATGCCGCAGTTCCCGTTTGTTAAGACAAATGTGACAATGTCCAGGATGATACTGAGTTCTAAGCTTGCTCTCCCCAACTTTGGAACTGCAGCCAAACAGTGAGCTCACTTTTGGCTTTGGAAGAGGCACACGCTCAATCTTTGTTCACAATTAGCCTGAGATACAAAAACATCAGAATGCAGTGATTTATGTCTTAATATAATAACACTGATGACTAAATATCTAAAACATCTTCTTTAGACTTTGCAATTGGGCCCAAGAGAATATTACGTTCTAAAATGTTTTATGTACATATACTATGCCTTAAAGGAAAAGGGAAAAAAAAAATACATAATATATAAATATTTCTAATATATAAAAAATATATGATGTCCACACTTTATAGTTGTCATTAACAGGACCTACCTTTCTCTGATATTTATTAAAATTAGAGTGGTTTATTTGCTGTCACATATACCTGTAGCGCATCCACCCTACCTTGCTATTCTAAGCATGCACACCAACTCTTGCATTCTACATATTTACAGACAGACACTCATTACAAACAGAGAGTGACATCATACCAGGATGGTATTTGACACTTTATTAATACAGGGATTTATTAACAAAACAGTAATTGTGATGTACTCTACAGTTAGGGCCAACATAGGCTGTTTTGCCAAAATTACTATTTTCAACTAAAAATTAGAAAGATTCTACAGCTGATAAAATCTTACAGCGCTATCAGTGAGAGGAGGTTTAAAACTTACAATGATTCTAGATTCCACTTTATGATAAAAGCATTTTAAAAATATATGTAGATATAAAAAATACATGTACTAAAATAAACACCATAAATGAGGTTAAAAAAAAGATTCTTTTAATATTAACTCTCAGGTCCAAATGTGAGTTCCAATTAGACAAATACCCCTTATTGTAATAATAAGATGTGTCCTTATTCCCAAATAAAATCTTACTGTACAGATGGTTGTTATGGGATATTGGTCCTTTTATTAGAATCAGATTGTATCTTTAATCAGATAAGCCCCAAAATAATCTTGCTGTAGCTTCAGACAGGTAGTGTCCTCTGCATTCACCTTGTATTTTACAGTTTAGTAGATAAATGCTAAAAAACGTAAAGCATAGACTAAATGGTGCCGTATCCTTTATCTTTGGGAATGAATGATACTGTACCATATAGTCTGTGCTTTGTGCTTTTTAGGATTTATCTACTAAACTGTTTGGCCAAAATGTTGGACATTAAGCTACCACAACTTGAAGTCAACCTACGACAACTTGATGTATATTAAAGTGACCCCTATTTAAAGTCATTTAATACACTGCATCACAGACAAGGATTAGGATCCCATGGGGCTGTAGGCAGGATGCCATTTTGGACCCTCCCCTTCATTCTGCATGAAAGGATAGTGAATAGGACCAAGCAGATTTATGGTTTCGGGGCCTCTTTCTAACCCCAGGTCTCTAGTTGGCTTCCTAAGGTCACTTTATGGTTAATCCTGACGTATCGGTTGTGTCTATTTCCATTACTTTGCTTATGGGTCAATACAAATAAATCATTTCAGATTACGTCTGAAGCTGTTTCTTGACAAGAGTTGTTTCTGATAGGTTCAAACTGACTTACTTAATCTAGTGCATGCAATCACTCTTCATTAATGGATGAGCACAGGGAAACATTTACTGATCTGAGACTAGTGGAAAAAAAAAAGATATATGATACTCTCTGCCTTCACCTTCTTTACCTATTCTTGCCCATAGGTCTGTTTATATACCACTTCATCTGCCTTCATTACAGAGTCCAGGGCTGCCCCTGCCAATATTGTGTCGATTTTACCTCTCTGTGCTGACAATGTATTTTTTCTACAAAACACAACCCGTTGTTATTTTGGGATATAGATCTTAAATCACCCCATTTGACCATTTTGTGAGTTATCTAAAGTGATGAAAATCAAAGGGATTGTATACATTAGTCCCATGAATTTAGTTCATGATATACACCACTAGGTGGATGTTTAACACTTGACACAGAAACAGCTCATATTGTTCATATGTTAAACATTAAAGGGACACTATAGGCACCAAAACAAATTTAGCTTAATGAAGCAATTTTGGTGTATAGGTCATGCCACTGCAGTCTCACTGTTCAATTCTCTGTCATTTGGGAATTAAATCACTTTGTTTATACAGCCTTAGTCACACCTCCCTGCATGTGAATTGCACTTCCTTTCTAAACACTTCCTGTAAGCATACATTTAATGATTAAACTTCCTTAATTGCACAGTCTGTTTAATTTAGAATTTTGTATCTCCTGCTCTGTTAGCAGCCTTCTAGACCCTAAAGAATCCTTTTACTTGTGATTAAAGTTCAATTTACAGAGCAGGATATAAAAACTTCTAAAGTAAGTTAACATCTGATTAAAATGAAACCTTTTTTTCATGCAGGCTTGTCAAGGAAGGTGAGGATAGGGTAGCGTAAACAGAAACAAAAGTGATTTAACTCCTAAATGGCAGAGAATTGAGCATTGAGACTGGAGGGGATGACCTATACAACCTAACTGCTTTATTAACCCCTTAAGGACACATGACGGAAATATCCCGTCATGATTCCCTTTTATTCCAGAAGTTGTGTCCTTAAGGGGTTAAGCAACAGTTGTTTTAATGCTTATAGTGTCCCTTTAAAATACTTTAAAATTGGTCCCGTACACAAATTGGTCCCGTATTCAGTTTTTACTTTAATAAAAATAAAGAAAATAGTACAATGATTTAAACAGTTGCAAACAAACTAATAATTTTTTATTAATGGTTTGTTTGCATTTCATATTTTACATGTCAGCCTTTGCACGCTATGAATATATATAACTAAGTGCTATATATTCTTAGAAGAAGATGACTCATGATAAGACATGTTTAACTTACACAGATTCGGCTTGTGAGTTTTTAGGTGACACGGAAACTTGTGACACACAATACGACAGCATTTCAATGTCAAGTAGAAAATGAATCAGACAGTTTAGTCATACAGCTTACCAGCAGAGAAGGAATTAGCAGATATTTGCAGTGTTCCTAATTCTTAGAATGTTCTGTGATTGCACTTTCTGACTTTTTTTTTTTCATTTCAAAAAAGGCTTTATTCAAACATAAGCATTTCAGGGTATGCCCTGATCCGTGTACATTAGCAAGTATCAGTTGATTGAACAAGTAAATAACAAATAACGGACTCGCAGGTCCCAACATTAAGTGTGCAGACAACACTCAAACAATGTTACTTAGTATTTCTATATGACATTTGGTCACGTTTAACACGTTAAGACATACATATGAGTGATCGGAATGCGGCTTGAATAGAGGGATATTCATAAGTTTGTGCCTTGCGTCTGTTTTATGTGACCCTCTAGTATTACCTTATCACCCTTAAGCCTCATTCTCTTTGGGGTAGTGAGGTCTATTGGTCCGTCGTCATATGTCAGATGTCGTTCAGGGACTTGTCTTACTCGTGTCGTATAGTTGCGTGATGAGGATGTTTGCGTCCATTTTGACGTGCAAATGTGAGTGAGTGACACAATTGTGGGCAATCTCAGATTAAGGCGGGCTACGTTTATCATATAACTTATAATGAAGCTATTGTTGGGGAGTTTTAAAGAGAAGATGAGTGTTAATTGAGGAAGAAGTAAGAGAAAAGGAGGGGGGGGAAGAGGAGGGGAGAGCTGGGTGAGGGGGGATAGGGGAGTATGAAGGGAGAGGTGGTCCCGTCATCCGTGACCACGGCGTAGTATGTATCGGACCAGGCATCAGTCCCCGTCTGTGGGTGGTCCTGGGGCTCCTTGGGGTTGCGAACGGCCGTTGCTATCTGTGTTTCGGTCTGCTATGTAGAGTAGCCACGGGCGCCACCTCTCCAAATGCTTGTCTTCTAGTCCTCGTAGTGTAGCCTGTATTAATTCCGCTCTATATATTTCTTCCACCAGTTCCAACCATTGTCTTATCGTCGGGGTAATCGTTTGTTTCCAGTATAATGGAATTAGTGCCTTGGCTGCGTTGATTAGGTGTCTACGAATGTTTTTCCTGTATGTGCTTATGGGATCCGATGTTGAGTGTAGGAGGACTGCCTCTGCGTTGAGGTTTCCTTCCGTCCCTGTGAGATCCCTTATTTTCTGTAGAACTTCGTCCCAGAATGGCTTAATGAGCGAGCATTCCCACCATATGTGCAGTGGCGAACCACGTTCATCTCCGCATCTCCAGCATATGTCAGGTACATTCGGGAAGATCCTGTGTAGACTGTCGGGTGTTCTGTACCAGAATGAGAGAAGTTTATAGTTGGTTTCTTGATATTGGGAGCTCGATGAGCATTTATGGTGTAATATGAGGATCTTTTCCCATTGGGATGTGGTGAAAGATGTATTTAGCATGCGTTCCCAGCGTCTGCGGAATTGGTCGTTGTTAGTGAGGTGCCCTACGAGTACGTGTTGGTATAGCAGGGATATCGCTTTACCTAGAGTAGTCTTGTGATCGCAGAGCGTTTCGAACCATGTCAAGTCCCTGTGTAACTTTTCCTTGTCTGGAAGTGTCCGGTAATATGTTCTGAGTTGTATATAACGGAGGGTCTGTAGGCTAGTGGGTTGGTCACCCTCTATTAGGTCCCTCAGGGGGATCATATCTGCGTTAGTCAACACCTTATGTATGGGGTGTGATTCCCTCTATCCCAGGAAGGACCATGCTGTCCGTGGTAGTCCTCCCCCTATCTGGGGGTTGTATTGTATCTGGATCATCGGGCTCGGTGCTGGAGAGACGTGAGTAGCTTTTCTGATATAGTCCCACGTTTTCAGTGTCTGTGCCACGGTAGAGGATGGTTCCAAATTCGTCTGCGGCATCTTCTTCGTATTCCACACTGATGTCAAGAAGGAGGGGCCTATATGTTGTTTGTCCAATTCGATCCATTGTTTATGTTCCGGTTGGGTATGCCATTCAAGGACGCGTTGTAGTACTGTCGCGTGGTGGTATTTGCGGAGGTCAGGGAGTGCCAATCCCCCCCATGCTCGGGGTAGGCAGAGGACTTCCTGTCGTAGTCTTGCCTGTTTCCCATGCCAGATGAACTTCACCATCGCGGAACGTAGTGACGCGAAATATGCCGTCGGTAAAGCTTGTGGAATCGTCTGGTATAAATATAACAGCCGTGGTAGAATATTCATCTTAAGTATTGCGATCCGGCCTAACCAGGAGATGTGTGGATATGTCCACGTTTTCAAATCTTGTTGGATTCGTTGTAGTAGTGGTAGGAAGTTTGTACGATACATGTCGTCCAGGTCTCTGGTTATTGCGATACCTAGATACCGCATATGGTTTGCGCACCATCTAAACGGAAATTGGTTCTTCAGTGTGGATGTTTGGGCCGTTGGGGTGGTAATGTTAAGCACTTCACATTTATTCATGTTCAGTTTGAATCCTGAGACCTCCCCGTAATCCGTGATCATAGTGACTAAGTGTGGCATTGTTGCCTCCGGTTCCGTGATAAAAAATAAGAGGTCATCTGCGTATGCTGCTACTTTGTGTGTTGTGTCCCCGCTTTTGAAGCCTTTGATTGTATCCGATGTGCGCACCGCTTCCAGGAACGGTTCGAGAGCTAGGGCGAAGAGCATGGGGGAGAGTGGGCATCCCTGTCTTGTCCCATTGTGGATCTGGAAGGAGTCGGTAAGCGCTCCGTTCACTCTCCCCTTCGCATTGGGGCAGTGGTAGATCGCATCAATCCATTTCATCATGTTCTCTCCGAAGCCCATTTCCCGTAGCGTGGTCATAAGGAATGTCCAGTCAACCCGGTCAAATGCTTTTTCCGCATCCGTTGACAATAGAAGGAGCTTACCTGTTGATTTCTTTGCCAGGTGATGGATGGCCTGCACTCTAAGAGTGCTGTCCCTGGCTTCTCTCCCTGGGATGAACCCCGTCTGGTCTGGGTGGACCAATCTCGGAAGCATTTTCCCTATTCTGGTGGATAGTATTTTAGTGAGGAGTTTCACATCCACATTTAGTAGTGATATCGGTCTATAGCTACTGCAGAGTTCGGGATCCTTCCCAGGTTTCGGGAGAACCGTTATAGTTGCCGCTAATGATTCGGGTCCGAGTCGGGCGCCGTCTATCAAAGCGTTAAATGAGTTGGTGAGTCTCGGGAGCAGTAGGGTTCGGAACTTTTTATAGTAGTCCAAGGTAAAGCCATCAGGACCTGGGGCCCGTCCCGTTTTGGCGGTCTTGAGTGCCCCTGCAACTTCTGCCTCCGTAATCGGTATATCCAGGGACTCCGATTCCCCTTGCTGCAACCTCGTCTTCATGTGTGATTCGATATAACTCCTTATTCTATCCCGTCTGAGTGTTACCTCCTCCGGTAGTGTGGGTCCCGGGATGTTGTATAACGAGGCGTAAAATGTGCGAAACTCGGATGCTATTTTGTCCGGGAATTGTGTGATCGTGCCATCTGATGTCCGTAGTTTATGTACCTGGGTCATGCCTTGGGGGCCTCTAAGCATTCTGGCCAGCAGTCGCCCTCCTTTGTTGGCGTGTTGGTAAAAGAAGGCCTTCGATCGTTGTATGGAGCTATAGTGTCGTTTCGTCATGTGTGTATGTAGAGATCTTCGAGCTTCCAATAATTCTTTATACGTCCCCTCGAGTTGTGAACGTTTATGTTGCAGTTCAAGCGTAGTTATGCGCGTTAGCAGGTCTGTTATATGTTTCCGAGATTCTCTCTTCTTCTGAGAAGCTAGGTGCATCAGTGTCCCTCTGAGCACACTTTTGTGCGCTTCCCATATCGTGGTCGCGGGAAGATCACCTGTCTCATTCAGTGTGAAATAGGAGGTGAGTTCCTCGGAAACCTTTTCCTTCACTGATGGGTCCAAGAGTAATGAGTCCTGGAGTCGCCACGACCTAGTGGTTGGGCGTACCCTAGGGGAGTCCATTTGCAGGGTCACAGGACCATGATCCGACCAGCTTGCTGTTCCGATTTCTGCTGTTTGGATAGCGTCAAGATGTTCCTGTTGAAGGAAAATGTAGTCAATCCTTGCGTATCGCTTATGTATCACCGAGTAGTGAGTGTATTCCCTGTCTGCCGGGTGCATCGCTCGCCAGCAATCCACCAGCCTAAGGTTCTTTAGTGTTTTTTGAATGCTTCGGATGGCTCCTTGGGTGATGCTGCTATGTCCCGTGGATGAATCTATGAGAGGGATGAGGGGAACATTAATATCTCCTCCAACGATTAACGTGCCCTCCGTGAATGAGGAGAGGTTGGAGAGAGATTTACGTATGAAGTGTGATTGGTTGTTGTTTGGTGCGTATATCGTCACGAGGGTGTACCTACGGTTTTGTATGTCTCCCTTAATGAACAGGTATCTGCCATTAGGGTCAACCAGTCGCTCCACTTCCTGGAACTGTAGTTGAGCATGGGTGAGAACTGCTACACCAGCCTTACGTGCAGTCGGGTGGTTGCTGAGAGCCGCAGTGGGGTAGTGTTTGCTCTTCAACGGGGAGCATGTCCTTCCTTAAAGTGTGTTTCCTGTAGGAAAGCAATCGATACGCGCTTAGAGGTAAGCTCTCGGAGAAGGTGCGATCTGCGCTCCGGGATATTTAGGCCCCTGCAGTTCATGGTTGTGATGCATAGAGGGTCAGGTTCGTAGGCCATTTGCGATTGGTGGGGGTGGTTCGCCATGTCCTTTAACGTTTTGTTTACTCTTCTAGTCGGTGCCTGGTGTCGGGTGCTGCCCCGTCTCTTTTAGGAAATGCCGTGGGCACGGAGGTGGCGGGGGGGGTGACGGTAGTGGAGAAGTTGGGGTGGGGGGTTGGATCAGAGTCGTATGGGGAGGGATGAGGTAGGGTGGAGTTTGAGAAAAGATGTAGAGAGTCCCCTAGGCGGGGGTATGAAGGTAGAGGTAGGTTAGCCGTCCCCAGAGGGGGACAGTACGGCACCTAGAGGTAGGTGTCAGAAATCCCTCCTGTGAGGGTTGGTTCGCGTGACCACGGTAGCAGTCAGTAGTCGGGTCTGTCAGAGAATATCTAACGACCTCCAACTATCGACTCTCCGTGGTTCGAATTTGTTCACGCGGACTTGGCGGGGGTTAGTGGTCTAGTCTTTGCGCGTTCCCACCACGTACGGTGTATCTACTGTTTGTCGTTACAGGTATATAAGTCCGAGATTACCCAGTGGGTGTGCCACCAGTGTGGGAGCATTTGAGTGTCGTTAGCGTTAGTGTGAGTAATGGGTCTAGTCTGGTGGTATCAGCAGTTATTAGTATTGTCGCTTTTCGTATCCTTGGTTGATGTAGTGCTATCGAGTGGTGGAGTGTTTTTAGGCTGTATGGTCGGTGCCAGGGTCAGGGTCTATATCGGATCTGGGCAAATTCCTGTGTCTGGGGTAGGGCAGAGTCCTGGTGTGGCATGACTGTCACGTAATGTGCGGGATGTTTGGTTCGCTCTGGGGGTAAGTGGTGTCATCTCCCCCAATTTCAATGAGATAGCTGTCCCGGTCAATATTGTGGTGAACAATTCAAAATGTGCATCATATCTCACAGTACATTCCCTCCCCACCCAAACCGCAGAACAAAACATATATACATCAGTTGCAGCATTGGATCCCCTTCGTGTACCTCCTAATTCCCATCTTCCTCTTGCAGCACCCTCGTCTCATGTTGGTGTACCTGTGTGTGACCGTATCTAGGCCTGGGGGGGACGGGGTGATATCGTGTATAGCGGTTCCTACCTAGATCTGCTGTGGTCATGAGCTATCTGCATCAGGTGTCCTACGCTAAGGGATTCTAAATTCCACCCTCCCATTCTCCCGTATCCTCCCCCACTCCACCAGTTTGTTTGAACTGTTGGCCTAGGAATACAACAATCAGTGTCTCGCTGGATCTAAACTACCCCCCATGCAGCCCAATACAGTCCCACAAATCCCTCCCCCCTGTCTGCACCCAGCGTAGGTCCGCAACATGCAGCCAGCCCAGCTTTCATCATTCCCCCCTGAACCTGTTAGCACGAGTCCTCCAGAGTGTCGTGTCTCTGCCAGTGCAGGTATCCAGTTCTGGATCATATTCTTTTGTCGGTTCCTTGTAGGTGCGGTGGCAAGTCCAGCCAAGGGATCCGACTCGTGATTCTTCAGCTTCCCTGGGTTCCCAATGTGGCTATCACAAGCCTTCCCCCCCTCCCAAGAGAGTCTCGTGATAGTGCCAACCCCGTGTGCCACAGGCTATGGAAAGGTGGGTATAAAGTGGGGAGTATCTTGGCCGGTGGGGCCTAGTAGAACTGGTACCAACAGTTCCATCTCCTGTGGTCAAGAGCCTGTTATGTCCCTCCTAGTCCCCATCTAGATTGTGTGGGTCGCTGGGTGTGCGCACACCAGAGGTAGCGTGCGGAGTTGGCTCCTTGGGTCAGTGGGTTGTGGGTAATGAGTTCTGTCTGCGGGGCGTCGGTTGCGTCTACATCTTTTCAGGTAACCTGATCATAGGTGTCACAGAGAGACGAGCCCGGTGCCATCGGTGCTTGGCTATTCTTCTG
>OW240920.1:51973174-51987100 GCA_933207985.1 Pelobates cultripes | reverse complement strand
TGGAACATCAATAGCGTGCATAGGAAGAAGAAAAATAAATAATAGTGCAGAGTATCTTAATAAAATAACACCATTGATTACAACATACACTTACAAAAAAGAAGTATCAAACTGGCATATCAAACTCAGTTGGAAACATATCCTGATCACAAGATCCGAAGGAGCAGGAAAGCCAGATGGAAAATACTTAGATACATAAAATGAAATCAAAATAAAGCAAATGCTCTGTACACTAAAAAGCCCTACGCGTTTCGTTCAAATGAGAACTTCCTCAGGGTCATCAGGGATCTGTCCCTATGCAGGCATAGCTTTTTTTTTTTTTTGAATGTACATTTGTTTTCTGGCAACTGGATGGATTTACCAGTCTTTTCATCCCTTTTTCCCCACAGGAAAATGTTCTGTTTCACTTCTCTTTTTTTCTTCTACTCTAAACTTGTCAGTCTCTTCTGTACTGGATATCTCTGTATAAAATTGAAACATTTGGGAAAAGAAAAGCCAACATGTTTAAGACCATTTTTATAACAATTTAAGAAATAAGTCTAGATTTAAGTAACAAAAACTCAAAAATCAGATCACTGTGATAAATTTCACCCCTTGTAGCCATCATTTCTGTCTATCTCATACAGACAATTTTCTTGAATTGTATATAAATTTGCAACAACCTCCCCCCCCCCCACTAAATCCAGCAAACTAATTGGCAGATACAAGCTTGAGCTAGAGTTTGATCCAGTTGAACTACTTTATGGATTTAATACTCACAAGATTATTCACACCAAAAATCGAAACAGACACTTTAATCAGTTGATACAAAAACAATAAGCAGCTACCACACTCATGCAGCTATTTCTCTTTAACCCAACACAACAATTTAAAAAGTGGAAAAATCTATTCTGCTAAGTAACCCCAAAATAATAAAAGTGGAGAGCTAGAATGAGAATATGTTTAGTGAACCCCTTCTTTTTTCCTGTAATAGGGGTATACATTCTTGTATATAACAAGAAACAAACAAAATATATACAATGGTGCAATACTGTGAACAGAATACTGTTATACACAATAGTGTATAAACCAAAGAGGGTGGGCTGTTACACTCATATGTATAGGTAAACATCCAATACAAAATTGATTAACCATGCCAAAATTTCCTCTAACCCTTAAGTGTTATATTTTTTCTAAAGTAGTTTGTTCTATATATACATATGAAAAAAAAAATCCTGCGGTCAAACTTCCACTACTCTTGGGCGGCAGCAATGACCATAGTACACATCATCCCAATACATACAGTAAAAACCAAAGGAAAAAAAAAATCTGCGCTCTTTCTGCGCTCTTTCCCAAATCCATATGTATATTTAAGCAAATGGAGGTTATTTAGTTACTCAAATGGCCATTATAGGGAATGCCCACTTGTAACATAAAGGCAATCCTCTTAGGTGGGTCCTCAGCTCAGGGCCGGTGCTTCCTATAAGGTGACCTAGGCAGCCGCTAAGGGCGGCACATCAGAGGGGGCGCCCTGCACCATCATCGCCAGCCCTTTTAATGTTGCAGCTGCCTGAGCGCTCTATGGAGAGCCTCAGAGGGCTGCAGCACTGCCTCTCTCCCCCTTCCCTTCCTTGTGTAGCGTGGCCGAGCTCCTCTCCGGTCCGTGGTACAGGACAGGAACATCCATTTCCTGTACCTGGCCGGACTGATAGGAAGTGCTCACTCAGTGCGCACTTCCTGTCAGTCCGGCCGGGTACAGGAAACAGAAGCTCCGGTACCGCGGACCGGAGAGGAACTTGGCCACGCTACACAGGGAAGGAGAGGTGAGAACACAGGGATGGGGGGTGAGGAGAACACAGGAAGGGGGGGTGAAGAGAACACAAGGGGGTGAGGAGAACACAGGAGGGAGGGAAGTGGGGTGAAGAGAACACAGGGGAGGGTAAGGGAGAGGTCACAGGGGGGGAGGTGGGAGAACACAGGAGGGAGGTGAGGGGAGGTGAGGTGAGAAGGCGTGGGGGTGGGAGAGTCCAACTTAGGAGGGTGAGGGAGAGCGTGTGGGGATTGAGGAGAACGTGGGGAGGGAGAGACCACTAAGGGAGGGAGGGTGGTGGAGAGACCATTAGGAGAGGGTGGGGGAGAGCAGACTCCATTAAGGGAGGGTGGTGGTGAGGAGAAGCGGGAGGGATGCGTGGAAGAGTCCACTAGGGAGGGATGGTGAGAGCATGGAGGGAGGGTGAGAAGAATGGGATGGGGTGGAAGAATGTCCACTAAAGGAGGGGGGGTGGAGAGAACGTGGGAGGAGAGAGAGGGGGGGTTTAGAATGAGAGACCACTAAGGGAGGGAGGGTGTTGGAAGAACTGGGGAGGGGTGAGGAGAGATCACAAAGGAAGGATGGGGAGAGGAGAACCACTAGGGAGGGGGTGGAGGAGAGGCCACTAGGGAGGGTGAGAAAAGACCCTGAAGGAAGGGGGGAGAGGATAGCCACTAGGGAAGGAGGGCCACTAATGGGGAGACGAGAGACCACTAATGGAAAATCGGGGAAGAAGGAGAGACCACTAAGGGGGGGGGGGGGCGAGTAGAGTAGAGTAGATACCACTAAGGGACAGGGGAGGAGAAGATAGACCACTAAGGGGCAGAGGAGAGCTCTAAGGGACGGAAGGGAGAGCTCTATAGGACAGGGGGCAGGACAGGGAGCTCATTCACACTACACACACAATGCATCCCTATACATACACAGAAAGACACAATGCATCCCTACACACACAGAAACATAACATGCTTCCCTTACAAACAGAGAAACACACAATACATCCATTACACACACAAACAATGCAACCTTTACACATAAAGACAATGCATCCTTTGCACACATACACAGAAACACACAATGCATGCCTTACACACAACCAGAAACTCACAATACATCCCTTATACACAAACACACACTGCTTTCTATCCCTTACACAAAAAACACACTGATTCCACAACACATACACTGCATCACCTACACAAACTGGTATCCCTATACACTACAGTCCATAATCACACACATTAGATCCTCTACAATAACACATAACACACATCCACTACACACTCCACTCCCTGTGAGCGAACTCATGGGTGGAACATGTAGGTGGACTTATGGGTGGGCCTTGTGAGCATACTTATCGTCAGGCCCTGGGGCCCAGACCTTGAGCTGTGTAAGGG
This sequence comes from Pelobates cultripes, assembly GCA_933207985.1. Classification (NCBI taxonomy): domain Eukaryota; kingdom Metazoa; phylum Chordata; class Amphibia; order Anura; family Pelobatidae; genus Pelobates; species Pelobates cultripes. The sequence goes on along the minus strand of OW240920.1, from coordinate 51,983,914 downwards.
GCCCCAAAAAAATGGAGCTGCTTCCCATTCTCCCAGAACATTGAATTTTGTGACCACAGTTACAAACAGCCTTCAGAGATCCTGTTCTACACCGGACCAGTGGAGCCAGACTGCAGCCAGAGCCCATCACCATCCTCATCTGGTTGTAAGTAGGCAATCTAGTATATTATTAGTGCCCTGAAATTAGTCTCAGGGCTCTCTGATTGGTTGGTTTAAGCCAACCAATCAGAGTGCTCTGACAGGTAAACCCTCATAACCCCTCAATTTGAAAAGCAACCAATCACAGTGTTATGAGTCAAATTACACAGCATAGGAAAATTCCAAAGAACTTTCCCATGCTGTGTAAAATGACACACAGCACTCTGATTGGTTGGATTTCAAGCCAACCAATCAGAGTGTTGTGACAGGTAAATGTAGAGACTTACAGCCTAATTGCAGGGTGTGGGAAGGTTTTATAAGCCTTTCCCCGCCCTGCGGAGCTCATTCTGCGCCGTGCCTTCCATGGGTGAAGTAGGATTATTTTTTTACCATCTGGATTTGGGGGGGGCGGGGGATTTTTGGGGGGCGTTTAGTTTTTTTTTTTATTTTAACAGTTGCAAAGCGTATTATGGATTTTTATTTGGCCTTTTTTGGGGATAAAGAAAGAAAAGAAAAGAAGAAAGAAGACATCAAATGGTAAGTATGAAATTTTATTTTACAGGGTTAGTTTATTGCCCCTCCTCACTATTATTAGAGTGAGGGCGTAGGTAGGGTATTTTTATTGGGGGGAGTGACTAGGGGCTTGGGGACCCCTGGTCACTTTATTATTTGTGGTCCCCACCAGCCGCTCATGGGTGGGGACATGGGGGGGACTTAAGATCCCCCCTCATTATTTATTTATTTAGGGTCCGCACCCATCGCTCATGGGTGGGGATCAGGGGGGACATTAGGTCCCCCCTTTAATTAATTAGGGTTCACACCAGCCGCTCATGGGTGGGAACCTGGGGGGAGACATTAGGTCCTACCCATTATTTATTTATTTAGGGGTGGGGACCTATGGGGGACATTAGGAACAGAATTTTGCCGCCCCTGTCAGAATATGGCCTAAATTGCCATTGTGCAGACTGAGCTGTTGGGTCCTCAGTCCTTGATTGCAGACCTGACACCAGGAGGGGGCCTGGCAGCTTGCCCTGTATGCCAGCAGGTGTGGGGCCCCTCAAAGCAGTCAGTGAGTTTGTGTGTCTGTCGATGAGAGTGTGTTTGTGAGTGAGCATTTCTTCCTTGTACCCAGGCAGCACAATGTATTGGGCCAGCCCTGACCCTGTGATAAAATGCATGGAAAGTGGAGCTTCCTTTTAATCGTCCCTTCAGGTCTCATTCTGAGCACTATTTGTGTTAGTCCGGCAAGCATTACTAACAAAATAATATAGTGTGTGCAGTAAACTGAATTGTCACTATTTCATCAGTTTATGCTGACAGTTTTTCACATTTGAAATGATTTTACATGTACTAAGCTATATGCTAATACATGCCATGTAAACCAAAAATTCATATACTTTGTTCTGATACATGACAGTAAACAGTGTATTTTTGGAAAATAACAACACAAAGACACTTGACCAATCTTCACACTGTGATTTATAAATGTCTCCAGAGAACTCCAAGATGGAAATAATTTCCCATAATGTGTGCTTTTTTGCATTATATGATATTTTTAGTTTAGAGTTTGTGTTTGTGATTAGATGTAGGGTACTGCAGATGTTTTTGTTTATTGTTAGAGTGATAAGGAGGTTAAACATGTAGTGTTTTGTTTAACGTATAGTGTACAGGTAGTGTGTTATGTAGTATTTAGTTCAGTTTCATGTCCCCATGCTGCCTTAGATTATTGTGAATTAAAGTCACAGATGAAAACTATTTCAGCTGCTGTCATTGAAACTTCCACTTATCTCAAGCAAACCGAAATATGTAAGTCGAAGATCTGAGTTGTCGAGAAAACGTTGTTTAGACATAAAACAAGTTAGCCAAGACAAAAATATGTTATGTTCTGTGACTGCCACTTGGTTTAGTAATACAATAAAATACCCTAAAATATGGCACTATACTTTACTACCTGCCATATTTTAATTTATGTATTTTTTGTAATAATGAAAATATATTTTTCCTATATGTTTGTATTGACTCTGCTTTGAGTGCAAGGAATTTTTCATGTGTGCGAAGTTCCAGATCTGACCACGTTTTGGGCCCCCAGAACGCACGGAGGTGATCGGTGCATTATAACCAATTCTTTATGGGGATGATATCACCATCTGTCCACCACGAGATTGTATAACATAATCTACCCTTTAAAATAAAATTATACATATTACACATATTGTGCGTGTATTTCTAGTAAAATGTCAACAAAGGAAGAAACAATGGTAACCAAATCTATGTTTTGACTATACTAAATAAAAATGACGGATGACGTGACCTATGTTGGTTGTCACAGCTAATATCAATTGACATCTTCCTGCTCATTTAGATGTTATCAATGCACAAAACAGGAAGAGTTAGGTGAAATAGCATCATGAATCAGACAGCAGCACTACTGAGACACATGTCCTGTTGGACAAGAGCCTAGGGCAGCACAAAATTAAAGTGTGCCTCACTATAAACTGGAATACCCAAGTGTAAAAGTTTCTTGGGAGTTTAATTAGTCTCGTTGCTCTTATTGCCTAGTAACCCTACACAATACACTGTACACTGTAATTTTATTAATACATGGATACACTCTAATTTTAATCATTTTACAGAGCAAGATAATATTATTAAGTGAGGTTATTGTGTAAAATGTAGAATTGTAGATTTTTGGTATTATTTTGATAAGTGGCCTATATAATCTGCCATTATTTATTCACCCCAATTATTCTTTGCTTCCATTGTTGTATTAGCATTTGCTTGTTCCACTGGAAGGCAATGCCACTTATCTACTACTCCACTTCTTCTATTCACTAACTATTGCTAATCTCTGAATGTGTTTATAAATAGCTTTGACTAAATTCCCAGATTATAATTATTCCTTCTAAATCAGTTTATTTTATCTTCATTTTGGCAATTAGGGCACAGCTATGGGGACTAGTTGATGACGTGACCAGTTTCTACGGAAACCATTGGAAAGCTCCTCCCATTGATCCTAAATAGTTCCGCTAAGTTCGTTCCCTAGTTTGTTTTATACCTACAAGTGAGGTATTAATATTAATTATAACAATTTAGCAAACATAACAATGATAAATAGATATTAGAAAATTAAGAATAATACAATTCTGATTTAATGTGTCATAATGTTAAAAAGGGGTCAACTGATCTCTATTTTAAATAGTTAAAGAGAAGATTCCAAACACCAGTTTTTAGATGGAATAAATAACTCAAATAAATGTTCATAGAGTGTAAAAAATGGTAGTATAACAGATGAGCAGAAATCTATCAGTTTATTTCCCATATACTGTATCAAACATAAGACCAACTTTGATTTTTTTTTTTCATTGCAAAAGTAAGCTGGGAGATGGACAGCTTTATTTCCCTATTCAACTCACTTGTTTTTGAAGTTTGTATGAGTCTATACAAACTGGCATAGTTGTGTTCATTTTGCTTGTAAATCTGAACTCGTTAATTGGCACAATTAATTGAAACATGTTGTCTGCTTCTTTTGCATCCTGACATCAGTGGAGTGAGTCATAGGCGTTTTTTTGTGACCTCCTCACCTGTGTGGACACCTGCCTCTGCTAATTAAGATCTATTGTCAGATTTGCATATCCTGATGTGTATCACCATCTTGTGGGGACAAAGAAGGCATTTAGTGGAAGAGAAAGATTGAATGATACAGTTCATGCTTTGTGGTCTTTGCAGCTGCCCCCCAGTAAAATAAAGGTAAAATTCAATTAAAAAATTAAATAAATAAAAAAAGCTAAACCCAACGTTTTGGATTGCAATGCATTTTAGCCAATACCGAAATACAATATTTTCAGGCAAAATAAGGGAAAATAAAATTAGAATATTACCTAAAAAAATAATATATTTTTTTAATTATTAAATTAATTCAGCTTTTTTTCTCATTTTTGTCTTTCATTTTTTTCTTTTTGCATAGATGAAAAATAAAAGCATAAACTTATTATTATTATTATTTACATAGCGCCAGCAAATTCCACTGAGCTGTAGAATGGATGGACTAACAAACACGTAATTGTAACCAGATGAGTTGGACACACAGGAACAGAGAGGTTGTGTGCCATGTTCCACAAGCTTACATGCTAGAGGGAGTGGGGCAGGCCCGGACTGGCCATCGGGCACACCGGGCAAATGCCCGGTGGGCCGCGGTGGCCGTGGGGCCGAGGCCGGCAGGGGAGGTCCCAGGATCTCCCCTGCCGGTCTATGCAGGGCCGGCACTATCCGAGCGCCGGCCCCGCTGTCTTCCATGGAGGGCCGATGGGGAGATCAAAGATCTCCCTCACCGGCCCATTTAAATAGACCTGCGGCTGGGGAGGGAGGGAGAGGACCCGGCGGAGCTCTGTCTTGCAGCTCCGCCGGGTTTCTCTCGCGAGATCCGGAGCGTTGCCATGGCAACGCCCCGATCTCGCGAGAGAGTTCACTCACCACTGGACCACCAGGGATGGTGTGCGAGTGCCGGTGCCCCCCCTCCCAGCTACCACGTGCATGTCCCCCCTCCCAGGCTAAAGGTAAGAAGGGAGGGGGGGGGTTTAGTTTTTTTTTTGCTTAGTTTTTTTTTTGTTTATTTACCCCCCAACACACAACATTTATACACAGCACTATCACACTCAGCATTCTCAGCACTCACACAACACTCTCACACACATCACACCCAGCACTCTCACACCCAGCACTCTCACACCAGCACTCTCACACACATCACACTCAGCACTCACATCATAGCACTCACATCACACTCAGCACTCTCACACACATCACACGCACTCTCACACACAGCACTCTCACACACATCATAGCACTCTCACACACATCATAGCACTTTCACACACATCACTCACACACATCATAGCACTTTCACACACATCATAGCACTTTCACACACATCATAGCACTTTCACACACATCATAGCACTTTCACACACAGCACTCTCACACACATCATAGCACTCTCACACACAGCACTTTCACACTCAGCACTCTCACACACAGCACTCTCACACACAGCACTCTCACACACATCACACGCAGCACTCTCACACACATCACACGCAGCACTCTCACACACAGCGCAGCACTCACACACATCATAGCACTCTCACACACATCATAGCACTCTCACACACATCATACACAGCAATCTCACACATCGCAGCACTCTCACACACATCATAGCACTCTCACACACATCATAGCACTCACAGCACTCTCACACACATCATAGCACTCTCACACACAGCACTCTCACACACATCATACACAGCAATCTCACACATCGCAGCACTCTCACACACATCATAGCACTTTCACACACAGCACTTTCACACACAGCACTTTCACACTCAGCACTCTCACACACATCACACAACACTCTCACACACAGCACTCAGCACTCAGGCACATCACTCTCACACACATCACACTCAGCACTCACACACATCATACACAGCACTATCACACTCAACACTCATACACAGCACTATCACACTCAGCACTCTCACACATCACACACAACACTCTCACACACATCATACACAGCACCCTCACACATACAGCACCCTCACACACATCACACCTCACACACACATACTGCACCCCTCACATACACACACAACCCCCCAATACACTGCATCACACACATACACAATACTTCCAAACATATTTATATAAACTATATATATATATATATATATATATATATACTTGATGAATGATCCAAAATGCACTCTCAGGACTTGTGCATAAAATCCGTGTTTATTTTAAATCATGTATTACAAACAAATCGACAACCAACGTTTCGACCTCTACAGGTCTTTTTCAAGGTTAGTGAAACTAGCAAAATAGTGCATTTATATAGAATAAGTGATAAGTGCACTTACCAAACTTTAGCGTTGTGTGTTCCCCTCTCCGAACCCGGAAGTGAGTTAGGACCGCCTTCCCGACGTCATTACGTCAGGTCGTCCGGCGGAGTGTTGATAGGTTGCCATAACAACAAGTGTAAATTACCAAAGTGTAAACTACTGTGATAAAGAAGTGACGAATGTTGATAAGGGAGAACTAACAAGATGAAAGGAATAGATCCATACAGTAATCACTAACCTCATGCGGCAATTAGTGGTATCCACGATCATAGAGGTGTCATAGTTAGTGACTAAGTGCAGAGAAATGTGTGAATCAATCGTGCAGCTATGAAAAAAGACTATCAGATGATGGATCCAAGAATTCACCCGAATGAGGTGTTGCTAAATGTGATGCACATAAGATATATAAATATAGACCTTAAATCAAGGATAATTACAAAGTTATAACTGCAAATGAATTAAAGCACCATTGCAATAAGTATTACATAATAGAGAATATGGACCTAGGAACAGATCTGGAAAGAAAATCTAAAGCTAGACAAATAATTATGTCTATGTATGAAAAATATGCAAAGCTATACTTTGTTGTAATATAATATCTATGAGGCATAGACCTAATAAAACGAACGCCCATTGATCTTGATCAACTATTGCGGTGGGAGAGGACAAAAGTCCAAGAGAATCAATCCTGTGTATTACTACAAATACATATAACTATATACAATATTAGATTTAACAGTCAAACCTGTCTAGAAAAAAATAAGTCCAAAAAAAGGAGAAATAATAATGAAAAATAGAATTATGTGAACACGTATCCCGTCTGTAAGTGTTGATTAGAGAAACATAGAATATGTGACGTGTTCATTGAGTCCTTTTGGAGCTGCTGTTTTTAGAGAATAAATCCAATATGCTTCCCGTTGTAGAAGAATCTTAGACCTATCGCCTCCTCGACGTAAGGGTGGAACATGATCAATGGCAATAAATCTCAGAGTGGGAAGACGATGGTTAAGGGCCAGAAAATGTTTGGCCACTGGTTTCTCAGTGTGTTGGTCACGAAAGGCTGTGGTGATTGCTGAACGATGACCTCTTATGCGATCTCTAACAGTAAGATCAGTTTTACCCACATACGCTAGCCCGCAAGGGCACGTGATCAGATAGACTACATGATCAGTTGTACAAGTAATGTAATGTTGGATAGGGATCCGTTTGCCTGTTTGACATTGGGACATATTACAAGCAGACAAGTGCTTGTCACCAATCTTTCAAAATCCACCGATGATTAGTTACAAACGTAACAGGAATCTGAAGGACATATTAGTCCGTAACGATCCGGTACACTGTTATCAACATGAAGGCAGTAATAAGAAGAAAGGATGTTACAAATGTGTGGGCTGCGTAACTTGCAGTCACATGGCTCCTGGTACTTCCTTTGCCCATCCTCAAACAGGCAAACGGATCCCTATCCAACATTACATTACTTGTACAACTGATCATGTAGTCTATCTGATCACGTGCCCTTGCGGGCTAGCGTATGTGGGTAAAACTGATCTTACTGTTAGAGATCGCATAAGAGGTCATCGTTCAGCAATCACCACAGCCTTTCGTGACCAACACACTGAGAAACCAGTGGCCAAACATTTTCTGGCCCTTAACCATCGTCTTCCCACTCTGAGATTTATTGCCATTGATCATGTTCCACCCTTACGTCGAGGAGGCGATAGGTCTAAGATTCTTCTACAACGGGAAGCATATTGGATTTATTCTCTAAAAACAGCAGCTCCAAAAGGACTCAATGAACACGTCACATATTCTATGTTTCTCTAATCAACACTTACAGACGGGATACGTGTTCATATAATTCTATTTTTCATTATTATTTCTTTTTTTGGACTTATTTTTTTCTAGACAGGTTTGACTGTTAAATCTAATATTTTATATAGTTATATGTATTTGCAGTAGTACACAGGATTGATTCTCTTGGACTTTTGTCCTCTCCCACCGCAATAGTTGATCAAGATCAATAGGTGTTCGTTTTATTAGGTCTATGCCTCATAGATATTATATTACAACAAAGTATAGCTTTGCATATTTTTCATACATAGACATAATTATTTGTCTAGCTTTAGATTTTCTTTCCAGATCTGTTCCTAGGTCCATATTCTCTATTATGTAATACTTATTGCAATGGTGCTTTAATTCATTTGCAGTTATAACTTTGTAATTATCCTTGATTTAAGGTCTATATTTATATATCTTATGTGCATCACATTTAGCAACACCTCATTCGGGTGAATTCTTGGATCCATCATCTGATAGTCTTTTTTCATAGCTGCACGATTGATTCACACATTTCTCTGCACTTAGTCACTAACTATGACACCTCTATGATCGTGGATACCACTAATTGCCGCATGAGGTTAGTGATTACTGTATGGATCTATTCCTTTCATCTTGTTAGTTCTCCCTTATCAACATTCGTCACTTCTTTATCACAGTAGTTTACACTTTGGTAATTTACACTTGTTGTTATGGCAACCTATCAACACTCCGCCGGACGACCTGACGTAATGACGTCGGGAAGGCGGTCCTAACTCACTTCCGGGTTCGGAGAGGGGAACACACAACGCTAAAGTTTGGTAAGTGCACTTATCACTTATTCTATATAAATGCACTATTTTGCTAGTTTCACTAACCTTGAAAAAGACCTGTAGAGGTCGAAACGTTGGTTGTCGATTTGTTTGTAATACATGATTTAAAATAAACACGGATTTTATGCACAAGTCCTGAGAGTGCATTTTGGATCATTCATCAAGTATATATGGAACGCACACCATCTGCACCCAGGCGGATACAAGGAAGTTCAGAAAGGAGAGTGCCAAGCTATTGATTTATTATATATATATATATATATATACACACACATACACACAACACCCCTCACACACACACTGCACCCCTAAACACATTACATTCCAGACACACACTAGATCCTTTAACCAACTCTGGATCATATACACACACACACTCTGGATCCCCTATATGCACACTAGATTCCTTGTAAGCAAACACATACTACATTCCCTGAACACACACTCTCTACAAACACTAAATCACCTATACACACACACACTATAGCCTGTATGCACACACTTGCTACATCCCCTATACACACATTCTCTACAGCCCCTAGCCACATATGCATTACATTACACCACAAACACAACACGACTAAAACAGACCTTATTACACAATACCACACCATGACCAGCTCACTCTGCACAAACGTAATACCACAAACAGGCTCCAAACACATGCACAATACTCTTTCCTGGCCCTTTTGTCTCCTGGTATCCATTTATAGAGACACCAGAGACAAGTTGCAAGGAAACACAGTGCAAGCATGTTATTAAATTTGCTTGCACTGTGCAGAACAAATACAGGGCTTTTTTCTCATGCTAGAGCTCTTCAGCAGAGCTCTGCGCATGGTCTGCCCTGGAAGAGCATTGAACCAACATGCTCACTTTGAGAGGGGCGTGTTTGTCATGAGTGATGACAAAACACACCCTCTCTGCCCCGCCCCCTTCTTAGTGGGCCGCTGTGATAAAAAAAATGCCCGGGCTGAATTTTTTTCCCAGTCCGGCCCTGGAGTGGGGTAAAGTGACACAAAAAGTAGGGGTAGAAAAATTGGTTGAATTGTATTCACTGAAGAATGTTTTTGTTTTTTAATGACAGTTGCAAGAGAGGAATCAAGGTGTGATTCCTGCTGAACACAAATATTAGTGTTTCAAAACAGTAAAACATATCACAACAATGATATCATCAGTGAAAGTGCCATTTGTGTCTTCAAAAATGCAAAAAACATCACTTTCACTGACAATATCATCAATAATAATGTATTTTTTATAATAATATTTATATAAGGAGACAATGAATGAACGTTGGGAGAGATAGGAGGAGAACCACAAGAGTACAGTGTCACAGAGATCGAGGGATTGAAGAGTTTGGAGAAGGACGACATGATGAACAGTGTCAAAGGCTGCAGAGAGTGTGCCTATCTTGCTTAAAAAAGAACAAGCAGGTAGACACTTAGAGGACTATACATCAAACAGCTATTTAATAAGTCTGATTAAAAACCTACGACAAAAGAGCAAGGCAAAGTTAGAAACAAGTTTCAACTGAGATTGAGTTTTTAAAACTTTTCTAATTTGACCTCATTTTCAAACCACTTTTGAGGAATAGACCCATTTTCCAGAAACAAATAGAACCACAGACACACATACAGGGAGTAGTGCAAAAAGAAAAAGTGACACTAAGGAAGACAGACTGGGACGATTAAGTGGGGAAGATATTTACACCAAACATTTATGGTATTGTTTTCAATTTGCTACAGTTTGGTGTTTAGTGAATAAACGACTGAAAGAATGGAAATGTATATAATGCGGGGGAAGCAAAATACATCTCTGCTTACACCAACTCTGCAAACTCTAGCGATGTTGAAGTTGTTTTAGTTGTCTGGTAGTGTATAAACAGATAGATAAGAAGTGTGTGTTGTTTCCTGGATGATTGTTCCAAAATACCTACCTTTCTCATCTTCTACTTCAATGTTTAATTTATCTATAGGACAGCACTGTAGAAATTGTTAACCACTAATATGCTAGAAATAATGTAGCAAAAAAATAAATAAAATTAAATAAAAATG